>OY986048.1:36607285-37020474 GCA_963920205.1 Stenodema calcarata | reverse complement strand
ATTCAAAGATCTTTTCATTTGCCGACGAGGATGGGAACGAAATGACGCCACCTCGAATGAAAGAGAGGAGATCACAATCAGAATATCTCACTGATCATTCAAATGGATCTGAGGAGCCGTCAAAATTCAGGTAAAACTTGAAGAATGGATATTAGAGCATTCGATATTCAACCATTCAGTATAGAGAGTGACGTATGGGAGATATTGGTTTAAAAGGTTTACAAATTTGCATCTAAAGCTAGTAACAGTTTAGATAGGGAGCGAAAGAGTACTTATTCGCAAAGTTGGTAACGAAGACATAAAAGATCTTAGTGGATTTTTTCTCTCCAAAAGAGGTTGAAGAGATACCGTTCGATGACTTAGTAGCAGTGTTGGAAAAACGTTATGGAAGGGGCGGCACATCACTCTCTGAGAGATTGAAATTTTGCTAGGATCGAAAGAGATGAAAGTGATGATTGCCGATTTCTCGCTACGGTTACGCTCCACAAGCTTCCAAGTGTCGATTTGGAGTATCGAACGGTTGAGGGACCAGATGCTTTTTGATCTTCAAAATTCCAATGGTAACAAGAAATATTGAAACAATATCCTACAGTTGAAAGCTCATCAAAGACATTGAAAACTTTGTCGAATCTTGGAACAAGCAAAGGAAAGGATATCTGCAAACACTAGGACACCCTTGACACGGAATACTAAGAGTCCCACAAACTCAAGGCACGATAAGTTCAAGCAAAGTATAGGTGATATGCTGGAGAATTCAACAAGTATTGAAAATGTTCGAAGATGCAGCGGTGAGAGCTCAACCGGAAAAATGTAAATGGTTTCAAGAAGAAGTAAAATACATGGGTCATATGATGAATTGCACAGGGGTTCATCCAACGCAGGAGAGATTGGAAGCCATTTCCATCTTTCAGAAACCACCTCTCCAAACATGGGAAAGACTGCGTTCCTGATCAAACTGGAAGAGCGGCGAATCACTGTTATACTGACCACGTAAATATAACATTTTGTTACTATGCAGTGATGGATTCAGAATGCTCTAAAACGTATTTGTATCCAACAATGTTTCAAAACTCATGTTTGTCATGATGGGTTGTCTGGTGTCACCACTGGCGCCGCTAAAGAGCATTGGACTCAGCTCTCCAGAGTGTAGTGTCCACAGTTCCAGTGTTTAATTCCTTGAGCCCTTTTCACCTAACTATTTGCCATCAATGTCTTTACCTTAGAAGCCCCTTTCACTTAACTAATTCCCATCAGGAGTCAGAAAACCCCTTTTCCCGCTCCTTGCATCTCCCAGTCCTATCGACGGAGCCCTCTCAAGGGGATTGGCCATACGATGGGAGGGAACTTGAAGGGAAACCGGAAACTTCTGATATTCCATAATCCCCCACCCCTCGTCACCACCGACCCTACCATCACCACACCGACAACGGGGGCCCTATGAGAAATTATAGGCCAAGGACAGAAACCAAGCAACCGAGGATGACTTGGGGTTTAGACCCTATTAACCCTGTGGGTACCTTCTCCGCCTCCACTTCTTGTACTCCCAAGGAGGGAGTTCCCATAGGGTCGGAGGGAGTTCTCTCAAAAGGCACTAAGTGATTGGAAGTTGAACTAGTTAATTTGCCCAAACTGTCCAAAGAGATTATCAAAGTTTTTTTCAAATGTGACAATTTCAAACTTTTAATGAGACCGCTTTCCTGGCTTCGGGAAAATAATTTGTCGCGATTTGTTTTCAAAGTGTTTCCATACATACTTATTCAAGAGCTTTAGAAGCCCCCATTGAATTTCACGATTCTCATTATATACGTAGAGAATGTAGACCACGAAATGTAATTAGTGAGTTCCATTTTTTCCTTCATTTTTCTTAATATGAAATATTGATGGTTTTATTGAATAGAAAGTGTAGTATGTAATATGAAATTTACATTGATTATGAATTTATGTCGGTCCTCCCGTATCCAGTATATTGGGAAAATGAAAAGTTCCGTTGACCCACAATTTGATTTCTCATTAAATCGATTCATGTTTTGCCGAAGTTGGAAAAGTAGAATTCGGTGTGGAAAGTAGAATAGCGATCATTCATCCAGGTTTGTACTTTAATGAATCAAATGTGAATATAAACATGTATTGATGTTTCGAACACATTGTTCAGGGAAACGTCCAGATCAGTGAGGGATGACAGCGAGGACTGTCGGTGTCTTGATATGACAAAACCCACGCCTTCACCACCTGCCCTGAAACACTGTGCTGCTTAAATTTTGATAAACCAATGGAATTAAAAAGTGGCCGGTTGGCAAGACTGAGAAGAATCGCGGGGTGAGAGTAGCGATGGGAGGAGGACTTGATGGTGGCGGATGTTGGGTAAAAGGTCTTGCACGTTTGGTGTAGAGGCGAGGGGTGGAGGACGATGGGGGCAGTTCCCCAGGAGAAAAAGCACTATGAACGTTAATCGCCTTTTATCATGAGAATCCTCCCCCGCCCCATCACCTACCAATCCACAAGCTACCTCTTCTTCATCTCTTCAGAGTCCTGAGGTCGATTTCCCGGCCATGACCGAGCGGTGGAGAGGTGTTGACTGTCCGAGAAGCAGAACCTGGTAAAAACCAGAAAAATAACCAGAAATGTAACCAGAGAAATAACTAGATTATTAACTTTTATTATCATAAAAGGTAATAACCAGAAAAACCTTCCTAAACAAAAAAGACAGTAATTAGGTAGCAAGTTATGTAATTAGGTGGTTGGGTAGTCAGGTTGGTTACGTGGTTACGTAGGTCGGTCATTATGTGGGTAAGTAGTCGAGTAGGCTGGTACTTGGATGGTTGAGTACTTAGATAGGTTGGTAGTAGGAGAGTTAAGTGGGTAGTTAACTTGGTACTTGAGTGGTTATGTAGTTGGGTAGATTTTAATTGGTTGGTAATTGAGTGGTTAAGTAGTTAGGTAGGTTGTACTTGGTTGGTTAGGTAGGTATGTTGGAAATTGGGTGGTACAGTAGTACCCTTAGGTCGATTTGGTATCAGGTAGTGGAACTCCCGACCTGTCAAGAGATCGTGAGAACAGCTTTAATTCAGACGGAGAGGCTCAGGAGCGTCACCATTCGATTCAGCCTAAAAAATATTGAAATGGCGAGCAGATACACTCCCTACCTCCAAGTCCTGAAGATACCATTTTTCGTGCAAAACCCTCGATTTTGCTAAAAAAATATCACGTTTTTCGGCATTTGAACGCCGGTTTCTGAAAACAATAGTAGGAACAAATAAATTTGAACACACCGTTGAAAAGCTCTTGAATTGTAGATGTTTTTTCCGAAGAGAGGAACGGTCAGGTGTGGGTAAAAATAGCTTTTAAAAATGCCATCATGTCCAACCAAAAAGTTGTAACTGACAACATTTTCACTTAGGCGTGAATTTTCACTTGGCAAGTTCGTTTATAAAATTGTTATTATGTATTGAGAATAAAAGCAAATTTAACGCTCTTTCCCATTTTAACGCTATTTCATTTTACACAGTAAATTAGGGCAGTTATGGTAATTTTAGTGAGTTAAGGTCGGAAACACAAAAAACATCTTAGAAGTAATAAAAAGTCGGATTTTCAGCGGAGTTGAGAAAAAATGTTACCATGGGACAAAAGTTGTTGCAAATTAATGTAGAATCGATCCCTAAAGTTTCGACCATTCATACTAGGATACCCTGGATAATGTTGGATTTACGTAGCCGGGTAGATTGGTAGGTAATTAGATAGGTGAATGGGTGTTACATTGGTAAAGCAGTGGGTAGACCGGAAGTTGAGCTAGTTTGGTAGAGAGTATTTGGAGAGGAAGTAAAGGGATTAGCAATGCATCTGACGTTTCCGTCAGTTGAGTGCCACGTGATCTGCAGCGTCTTTGAAGTCCAAGGATTTTTCATCTTCATCACAACGGTACGTGGTTTAATTCAAGGTCCCCATAGTTACTTTAAATTCTCTAGGGAAACGTTAGTTTTTAAACATCATCCATTGATGAATTTATACGCTTAGATAATCTATATTTTTACATGTGTTAACCAATCGTTTTTTATGATATTGGAGGATTGTAGCCATGTTCGATGTTGAAATGTCACGATAGTTACGTAACTGTTGTGACCAACTAGGGAGAAGTACGAAGAATATTCAAATAAACAAAGGATAGTAAATGCTAAAAATCGTAAGAGCGTTAGTTCAATTTTGGATAGAAAGAGTTAAGAAACGCTGGAGGGAAATAAAAAGACAACAGACAATCCGCGATGGCTTCCTAAAACCTATAATGTATATAACGTAACTATTGTGACAAAAACCACAAAAATAAAATTTCTATGATAATTTTTGCCAACGTTTTCCACATATTTTTATGTAATTATCTCTGAAAAGTGTACTTATTCAGAAAAATGAGTCTGTCTCCCGTAATCCATCTTTTTAAAAAATATTGCATCGTAACTACAGTGACCAAAAATTGTGTCTCATTTTATTTTTATTTTTTTCAAATTGGAAAAAAATTATTTAGAAGTGAAATAACTTGTGCCTCTTACGTAGAACGTGATTTTAGACACCTTGAGGTATACCTATCTGAAGCAACTCGGTTGATAAAAAGATTAAGATTTAATTTTGTCTGCTACACCACCTCAGAAATGAGAACATGGACATTTTTTAAAACGACCCAATTAGGTGGTTCAGGTGAGAAGTCGATTGAAAGTCTTTCAAGCGAATTTTTGAAGAAAATGAAGCTATTTTTCTCGGTCCAAAATTTTTAAAACTCGAAAAATTGTTAAACCAAAATCCGTTCCAGACCATTTTTTTAACGCATTAAAAGATATTTGGGAGGCACCTTTTGTTTTTTCTTGAAAATTTGCCAATTTTAAAAAGTTGGATATTATTGCCAAAGGGTGACGAGGGGTTGAAATCAATGAGAAGCTGTAAAAAGGTAGTCCAGTTTAAAAGTAATTTGTTTCTAACTAGCTACTTGATAGCACCAGAAGGAAATCCATCATGGTGATTAAGCGACCAGAGATTACACTCGGCAGTGGAGGATAGAAGAAACTTTTTTAAACTTTGATGGCCTCCAGGACTTTATAAAGAAATCTCGTTTAATAAATAGTTTACGCTGAGTAGCAGAAGAAAAACAAAACAAAAAAAAAAAGGTTGGGCCTCAAGCGGTGTCAGAGCTGATGACACTGATTATCCGTTAAATTAGACCGCGGCGCTAGGGGCGTGGAAAAATTATTAACAAGAAAAACTGATGGTATTTTCAGATTTTTTTTCAAGCATCAGAAGCAATTTTTTCTCTTTTCCAATTTATCAAATCTTCATTGACTATCATTTTATTCTTCTTTTGCTTTCATTGATAATCACATGAACCAGATAATGAATAAGTAGCCACAGTATCCGGGATGTTTATCAATTAAATAACAAAACTGCTTGTCCATTACTCATTTGGAATAAGGGCCTTTCGTGATTCATACACATTCTTGCTCTTTAAAAGGAGGTACTCCAACTTTTCGACAAACTATTTGAACTGTACAAAACGTAGGCAGTTTTTTTCGGTGTGCTTCGACATCAAGGAGACAAGTTACATTTTGAAAACAGACGAATTTCCAAGAGTTGCGTATTATTTTTCTCCCGAAGAAAATCCGGCAGTTCGGTGGGGTTGGGCAGATTTTGGCTCTTGTTGTTATGGCAATTGAATCACCTGTGAATCCTATTTTGTCCTATTAGGCCCCATTAAGCCGAGTGACCATTCGGCCGAGAGTTAAGAAATATTGGGTCGCTAGGGTTCATTTCGGCGTCTGTAATTGAGGCCGCATTGCGCAGGAGTGGGTCACCAAATCCTTCGCAATGCTCGGTTAATGTTCCGCGTTCAACAACTAATTGAGCCACGTAAATACTCGGGGAGCTCGGCAACTGCCAAGCGGATTATGACCAACTGACCCGCCGAAATGGTTACGAACGTGATCTCTTAAGTCCGTACGAGGTCCTCCAATGTCTCTCAACCTTCTGTCTCCTACGCCCTCTACATCTATACGAACTAATAAGAAAAACTATGAGAAAAACATTTCCGAATTTCTCTTGGCTTATTTCACCAGGGCCAGACACTAGCAAAAACATTATGTGCAGTATTGTTCTTTGGCCAATACAAACATAGACGACTTTTTTTCTTTTTTTTAATTTGCATTGAGTCCGTTTACAACAAACATATCTCATTGGCAATATTGAATTTCACTTTATTGTTCCACACGTAGGAGTTCCTTCATGGAGGAACTCTCAAGTCACTTGTATTGTTCTTCAAATTAGCACTTCACTATTATTCTAGGTACTATAACGAGTACCTAGATTTGCAGATGTATATGATCACTCTCATGCTATGTTGGGATGATCAAGTCCATGACGTGACGCGGCCGTACCAGTCGCTGTACATCCGGTCGTCTAAAGCCTTCAATAACAAGTGGGTTTCCGTGAGGTTGGTTTGGTTGGACAAACATAGTTAGGTGTTGTGAAAGAATTTCGGACGGAGTGTCTAGCCCGAAGTCATGGTATACTGTCTCATTTCTCACAAAATCAGGAGTATGGATAATCCGCTTTTGTAGAATATGTACCATTTTGTTGCTTTTCCAGCCTTCTGAATTGTGAATCATTTTTACTTTCTGTTGTTCCAGGTACGTAAGCCCTCACTGCATCTAACATTCAAGGTATTTATTGCATGGGTTATATCAATCAATTTCTACGTTAACTTATGACTGCTCCTAAGAGGAAATCGTTCGACTTCAAATCAGCCTTTGACGCGGCACGGTGGGCTTGCTTAGCCCATTGCCGTTCGCACTCTATGTGAACCATTTTGTCGACGCATTACCGAATGACTCGACTTCCTGGAGAGCCATTTAGTGAGGTGAGGTGGACATTGAACCTCAGAGACACTTCGATTTATTATTGTGTACCCTACAACCGGATCGATGACGAAGGAATGTGTGCTTTGTATAGCATGGCCGTGTCGGTGTATCTATCGCACTCCTTGGCATCCTGTCCAGTGATGAGCGGATTTCGGGTGCACTATTTCGGGCTTAGTGATGAGGAGATCGTTGAAATGCTGAACAGGGGAGACTGCACGGACCTGGCTAGGTATGGCTATGTGGCGGTTCCCTACCGTAGGAAACTACTGGTGGTGTTCAAGTGGCAGGGGCAGATAATCAACCTACAAACATGTGGATGGTTTTAAATAGTTTACAATTTATTTCTATTCAATGAAAAAATATTTGAAAAGATTTGGTACTTGACAGTGATTATTTGTATTTACTAAGCAGTATTTGTTTAGCAATTTCACCCATCACCTCCGGCAGGATGGGTCTAGCCCATTGTCGTATTCATGTTGTAATTACGTTCTCTACGTTTCATTTTACTTTTTTTTTTAAACACACTTCCACGTACGAAGCTCTAACTTCGAACTAGTCTATGAAATTGTTAGCCATAATTTTCCTTTAATCAATTACCTTCTTAACCTTTGCGAATACTCTTACCGAATCATGGTAACGATTACTCTTGTAGGGCAGCGAATAAGATTGATTAACGCTAGATTATCGATGGAACAAACAGCTAAAACCTAAAACTAAATTGTATGCACAGTTTGCCTCTTATACGGATAGCTCTCCAAGTTTCTTAAGCGAGTACAAGCTGGATGAAAAGAACCCGAGCATATCGCACATTTAGCTGTTTTTGCGGGCGAGAAAAGATCACGGGAACATTTCTTACAATCCATCCTGGTGAGTCACCGTTATAGTTGATTCTATAAACGAAGAGCGAGAGTTGGAAATGCGGTAAGACGGCCGATTAGATTCCGATAGACGATACCTTTCGACACGGAACCGATATCGATAGAGACAGAAAACACAATTAATGAGACGGAGAACCGATACGATAAGGAACAATGTGAACCTCTTGAGAGCTCAAGCTCCTCGTCTGTATTTTTTCTTCATTGTCTCGTTGTATTGATCAATAATTGATAACAATTATTTTTATCTTTTCTAGCTGTAATAGGGTTGAGATGGCACCTTACCATGTTTTGGGTAGTATACAATTAGGGAACCACTTTTTCAGTTTTTCGCGGATTTGGTATGAATCAATTTAACAAATATTCTCGAGCAAAATTAATATTGGTACAGTGAGAACGATATTGTTGGCAACATTTACGTCTGATTCTTATGGCGAAGAATAAGGCCGCCTCGATAAACGTTTTTGGTTTATTATCTTCGATAATGAACCATTGGAATCGCCCAAAGGAAAAAAAATTTTAACCCCCCCTCAAAATTTGTTGGTTTACGTTTCAAGATACGTAGATTCAGAAAATCGAATTTAAAAAAATCCGTCCGTCCGCGCCACTTTGCCCAGTTAGCGTTGAGCTAAAATTACGAAATTTGGTTTCGGGGTTTGGACCAGCCCCACAATGATCCTCGAAACTTTTGATAACCCTAGGTCAAGGGGAAGGGGTTCAAAACGAATTTTGAAAATTTGAAAATCTCATATCTCGAAAAATTCATATAGAACGGTATGTTTTTCATTTCATATTCAGATAGAGTTTGTTCCGTAGAATTTTTTAATTCCATCCGCAGCTTTGTACGACCAGCCGTTCGTTCACAATGACGGCTCAAAGACTGTGCCTCACAACACGATCGTGAATCAAACTGTTGAAATACAGGTCCATTTTCATACTAACAAGATCTTTGGAACATCATATGACGTCGAGTTTGTTGTTCTGAGGTGCGTTTCGTGCTACGGAAATGAAAGTAATTTCGAATGTTTGTTGGTAGGTACTTCTTTTATAGAAAAATTATTACCGACGTAGTAATTAAAACCCCAGATTTATATCGTATTAATTAACCATAATTAATAATAATAATTATTAATAATAAATACAAATTATTAATACCTAACTATAAATTATAATAATTTTCACTAGGTACTTGATAAAATTGATAATAATAATTAATCTAACATTTAGGATCTAGACATTTAGACCTAGTGTTTCATCTTCCAGGTAAACTACAGTCTAGAAATTTTAACCGTCAGTCGGGTATAGACCACATTGCAATATTCACTCGGTTTCTCATCTGTAAAATTGTTTAAATAATACCTTTTTGTAATAATACAAATTAAATTTTGATCCTGAGCTATTGACTTGAAATTTTAAAAATAGGTCAGAATTGGATCACAACGCAATATTCACTCGGTTTCTTGTCTGTAAAATTGTTTAAATAATACCTATTTGTTTAAACAAATTAAATTTTGATGATGAGCTAGATACTTGAAATTTTAAATATAGGTCAGAAATGGATGACATTTCAATATTCACTCGGTTTTTTTTTCTCATTGCAAACCTGTTCATTGTGTACCCAAGATCCTTCCCTAAAAGACCTAATGCTAATTTTTGTAAAAAATCCCAATGCTCTAGGTAGTAGTCGATACCAGTGACCAACATTTTCTTCAGTAGTCGACATGGTTTTGCACTAGTAGTCGACCTACATGTGTTAGAAGTCAACAGTATCACTTGAGTCAGTAGTCGACAGGTTTCGTCATTCCATCGTTTTCGAATTTTACGACATCTAAATAAAATACATTCAACTGTGAATCGGAACTTGAAAATAGATTAATAAGATGTAATAAAGTAGTTATCAGACTTTATATTTGCAAACAGCTCATTATCAGTCTCAAATTGCAATAAGTACTTAAGTAAAAAGGTATGAAAACTATAGTCGAAAACTCATTGTCAGAAAATTGACATTACAGTTGGGCTTAGGTACCTATTTACACATTTTTTTGACATTTTCATGTCATTGTCTTGGCACATAAACTGAAACGGGAAAATGTTGTTCTCTTGATTCACCCTTTCCCTCAGATCACGTCAGAACACAAGCGACCGGCGGGCCATTACGTCAGAGCCTATGACGCACGAGCGTATGACGTAAGACGGCTGGCAGGAGGCCAACTAGTACGTCAGAGCCTATGATGCACGAGCGTATGACGTAAGACGGCTGGCAGGAGGCCAACAAGTACGTCAGAGCATATGACGCACGAGCGTATGACGTAAGACGGCTGGCAAGAGGCCAACAAGTACGTCAGAGCCTATGACGCATGAGCATATGACGTAAGACGACTGGCAGGAGGCCAACAAGTACGTCAGAGCATATGACGCACGAGCGTATGACGTAAGACGGCTGGCAGGAGGCCAACAAGTACGTCAGAGCCTATTACGCACGAGCGTATGACGTAAGACGGCTGGCAGGAGGCCAGATATTGCGTAAGAGCCTATGACGCACGAGCGTATGACGTAAGACGGCTGGCAGGATAACTAGTGCGTCAGAGCCTATGACGCAGAAGCGTATGACGTAAGACGGCTGGCAGGTGGCCAACAAGTACGTCAGAGCCTATGACGCACGAGCGTATGACGTAAGACGGCTGGCAGGAGACCAACAAGTGCGTCAGAGCCTATGACGCACGAGCGAATGACGTAAGACGGCTAGCAGGAGGCCAACAAGTACGTCAGAGCCTATGACGCACGAGCGTATGACGTAATACGGCTGGCAGGAGGCCAACTAGTGCGACATACGACGAGACCTTTTATGTCTCTGCGCCCCCTCCCACACCTACACCGTGTACCTCGTACTTCATTTTGGTTTATTATCTTCGATAATGAACCATTGGAATCGCCCAAAGAAAAAAAAATTTTAACCCCCCCTCAAAATTTGTTGGTTTACGTTTCAAGATACGTAGATTCAGAAAATCGAATTTAAAAAAATCCGTCCGTCCGCCGTACGCCGTACGCCGTCCGCCGTCCGCGCCACTTTGCCCAGTTAGCGTTGAGTTAAAATTACGAAATTTCTTAATGGGTTTCGACCAACCCCACAATGGTCCTCGAAACTTTTCATAACCCTAGGTCAAGGGGAAGGGGTTCAAAACGAATTTTGAAAATTTGAAAATCTCATATCTCGAAAAATTCATATAGAACGGTATGTTTTTTATTTCATATTAAATATGAAATAAAAAACATACCGTTCTATATGAATTCTATATGAACTCGATCTAAATTTTAGATCGAGTTTGTTCCGTAGAATATTTTAAGACCATCCGCAGCTTTGTACGACCAGCCGTTCGTTCACAATGACGGCTCAAAGATTGTGCCTCACAACACGATCATGAATCAAACTGTTGAAATACAGGTCCATTTTCATACTAACAAGCTCTTTGGAACATCATATGGATTAAGTGATGTCGAGTTTGTTGTTCTGAGGTGCGTTTTGTGCTACGGAAATGAAGGTAATTACGAATGTTTGTTGGTAGGTACTTCTTTTATAGAAAAATTATTACCGACGTAGTATTCAAAACCCCAGAATTATATCGTATTAATTAATCATAATTAATAATAATTATTATTAATAGTAAATACGAATTATTAATACCTAACAATAAATTATAATAATTTTCACTAGGTACTTGATAAAATTGTTAATAATTAGTGATAATTGATAATAATAATTAATCTAACATTTAGGATCTAGACATTTAGACCTAGTGATCTAGACAGAAGGGTGATCTGTACAAAGAAGATAATGAACCGTTGTGTCAAGAATTTGCAGAGTTTTGTAATAACAATCATCATCGCGTTCATAGAAAACTTTCACGTTTACCATCACAGTTTTTCCGGATTCTCTCTCATAAAGTTGTAAACTGGTTCATTATACATTGGTACAGCATCATTGGTGCCATCTCTTTAAACGCTCATAACTGTACTGATCCGCTGGTAACTCAAGGATAGATGTTGTTTTGTTTTGTTTCTTGTTCTGGTGTACTTGGACACTTTTTGGCGGTGAAGCGTGATCTATAACTTTTACTTGTATATAGACTTTTCATACATTCAATTCAAAATAATATTTTGAATGTTGTATACACCCGACCCCCAGCACAAGTGATCTTATAGGGGGTCGTAGCATTGCCGTTCAAAATTATGTACAACTACAATATTCCAAATGAAGTGCGTAAAAAAAAAAAAATAATTATTATTATATACATAATACAATACTATTGTATATATTTTACCTATATACAATTGGCGATAGTCTCACATATGAAACAATGATGCATCTGCGGGAGTATACCCCCGATGCTGTTACTCAATGTAGGGTACCTGGCAGTTTATCCATTTTTATATGGAGTTGTCAAGTTCTGAATTAAGATTAAAGCTTAAATATTAGATGCGACCGAAATTAGAAAATGGAATCATTAAAAAAAAAAAAAAAGTACTCTAACGGCTCGGTGTTCTTATATTAGATCATAGAATAGTAGAATGTTTTCGGTTAAACAAATATTAATGCAGAATGGATCACGTGAACAATAATAATTATTGTTCACGTGATCCATTCTGCAATTATTGTTTTAATTCCATTATGAATGAGAACGCCTGGTCATGAATCAATTCGTTAGTTTCATTATTCTTTCAGTTATGCAGTCTCATCATACTTTAGTAAAAATACATATATCGTCGCCTAAGAAGCAACACCGCGCATCAACTATTTTGGCCAAACTGAGGTGATAACTCATTTTTTTCAAATTTTCCCGCCGCATAAGATGGTTAGCATGCATTTGATCTCCGTAGACATTTAATATGAAAAAACTTCGAAAATTATAACAGGACTTATCAACATTCAATGTGGTTGGGCACTTGTTTTTTACTTCTCCTGAAAACCAGGCGTTTGGTTGATACGTGGTGTTGTTTCTTAGGCGACGATATATAAAAAATAAAATATAGGTATAATAAAAAATTCATTAAAAATGCTTACCTCGTTTTACAGTATTTGGTACGAGAATTATGATGGTGAATATCTACCGATGTCTGTTCACTGAATAGCTGCCAACTTCCAACTGCACCATCTCACCTGTTTTGTCGGCTCTATATATGAATATTTAAATTCGAATCCAATTGTCTTCATGAAGAAAGCGTCTCTTCCCACTTCTATCTATTGATCAAACATTGACCTCGACATCGTCGCGATGCAGTAAATTGAAAAATCAGCCATTTATATGTCGCATTCTTATTCAGGAAATGATTCGTTTATTCAATTATAATGATAATTATCGTTATCAAACAAATTCTAAGTGGCGACTCCCAAGAGTATAAAATGTTCTGTTTTGGTTTATTATCTTCAATAATTGGAGCCGCCCAAGAAGAAAAATTACCCCCTCAAAATTTGAGGGCTTACGTTTCAGTCTGTTTTGTGTACTGTGTTTTGTGAAGGTCGTTCTCAACTGCTTTATTAAAATCCTACTTACCTCAAGTACCTATATTATGCACTGCGTTCATCCTTCCATCACGCTGTCCGCCGTCCGCGGCACTTTGCTCACCTAGCGTTGTGCTAAAATTACGAATTTGAGTTTACAAGTTCGGACCACACCCACGATGATCCTTGAAAAAATAGGGATCCTTACCTTTTTTCAACTATACGCTCACTATACTCCAATACATAACAATCTTACCTCGCTTGTTAATCAGATATTTTCTAGAGATTGGGATGATGAAAATTAAAGAACGCTGAATGGCTCATCAATATTCACATGTATATTTCAACCATAAAATTACGTAATATTCTTTACAGAAAAATAGTTATTCCAAAATTCTATTCAGTTACATCTACTTTATATATTTTTCTTAACAAGTGTTGTAGGATCTAAATAAATATCTTGAAGATAAAATCTGTAAATCTGTAAAATCTATAAAATCTTGAGGATGTCTGGAACAACATTGATTCTAAACACTAATTTTCAAAGTGAAAAAAAAGTCAATAACATCTTACAAAACATCAATAAAAATCGTCCATAACTCAATCACATTATCGCAAATTTAACTTGATTTGCTTTCAAACATAGAATGTGAACAAAATCAAGATGATAACAACCCACTTGTCCCCAACTTTTTTTAAAGTCTAATCGTTCCTTATCGCCAGACCTGACATCGTATAATTTGACTTGATACAGCAAAGTAGATGATTCATCATCCTTTCGTCGAAACAAGCTCCTGTGATGCTGACTCAAGTTGTTATCTCGTTCATTGTCTTTCTTGGTATTTGTATTTATTGGTTTGATTCTCTAATAACCTGAGATAACGATCATGAAAAGTGTCTACGGACGTTGTCCCAATATTTAGCTGAGAAAATATATCAACATAGTTCCTTCGGGCGTTCATAGCAGAAAACAATAGTTACGAGGACCATGAAGTGAACCAAGGAGATGTTTCCTGAGGCGTAGTTGGTGTAATCGATGAGGGTAAGGTGGCAGCGAGTAGGTTCTGTTGTTGGTTCAGCGGTGTTGTTGGAGTTCAGAGTGTTGGTTTCGTTGGTGATTCTCAATGATTATCATGTTCATCACTAGCCTGATGATGATTCTGCAACGTTGGGAAACGGTCGAAATACGCCCCCATCAACCCGTCCCACCTCCTTCTAAGAGAGCTAAATGATCCGCCTGATTGAGTGACTAATAGGGTTATATACATATGTGATTGAAAAATATTAAATTAATTAGAAACCTGTAAAATCGAAGAAAAGCCATAGTTCCTCCGGGCGTTCATAGCAGAAGACGATAGTGAGTAGGACCATGAAGAGAACCAAGCAGATAATTCCTGAGGCATATTTGGTGACATCGATGAGGGTAGGGTGGCAGCGAGTAGTTTCTGTTGTTGACTCATTGGTGTTGTCGGAGTTCAGAGTGTTGGTGTCGTTGGTGGTTCTCAAAGATGGCATCATGCTCTTCACTAGCCTGATGAGCATTCTCCAACTTTGGGAAACGGTCGGAATACGACTCAGAAGGGTAGAGAATATGCTTTCGTTGTTACGCCCGTCAAGGTCGACTCCACCTTTGCCAGTAATGACGGTGAAAAGTCTGTCCAACAGGCATGCTTGCATGAGAAGATTTTGAAGAGTGTTGGTATTTCCGTCAGCGTTTGTTGAAGCATTGTTATCGCCAGCGTCTATGTGATCTATATCGACGGTAGTGTCGCTAGTATTGTAGAGCTCGGGTGTGCTTTCGTTTGGTTCGTGGACTATAGGGGCGTCAGTAATCATGTCGAGTACAGGTAATTTACAAATACCTTTGATGAAGTCGCAGAACGAAGCAAACCGAGTGAGATGAGCAGCAACACGCTCCATTTTGACTTTTCGGTCGATGATTTAGTTCACACTTGATCACTGAATAACTCGAACTAGAAATATGTCACCTTGCACGGCAATTACAATCAGGTTAATACGACAAGTAAATAACTCGACTGCTGTTTCAGGTGGACTGAGCGTCTAGAGTCATAGCCGGGTAGGCACAAATAGGAGCCCCATCTATAACGGAAAAATGCCATATCCCCTCATCCCACTGGAATCCTCCACGGTTGTCTTATCTCAATTAAAATATATGAATCATGACAATTTATCTTTATTCGTGCAGCACAGTCATACGTTGGACACTGTTCATATTTTAAATGGCATTCAAAACCAACCGATGAATACAAAGTTCGATAAGTTCAGACAAGAAATAATATGTCCCGGAAGTTTTAGGATCAAATTCGAACTCTAATTGCGTCAAACATAGTCTTGAAGACCATATAGACCAATATAGAAAATTCTCAGGTAGCGAAATCGTATTAGATCATTTAGTAGGGAATAAATAAATGTCCACCAAACGAATGAAATCGTGTCCTAACGAAAACTTGAAAAGGATTGTGAGATGTGGATTATCTTCTTTGTGCAGATCATAATAACGATTTAGCTACCAGATATTACCCTGCTGTCTAGATCACTAAATGGTAGATTGATTATTATTATTTGAAGCACGAAAATTTTGTATGTGCATTAGGTAGGTATGAGAATAGGTCGTAGAGTATAGTATAGTTAATACGTTCAAACATTTCACCAATAAATTCCATCGTTCCCCATGACTGATAGTAGCCTACGCATGCGCAGTTATGAAATGTTTTCAAACGCTACATCATATTTGTTACTTATCCAACAATTGTTCTTCCCGCGATTAAAATAATAAATAATAATAATAAAAGTAATTGTATACGTTCATGTTATGGAGTGAGACGACGCTATACTGCCCAACCGATTGGCAGAACCTTCCCAAACATAAGAATGAGTAAATAAGTCACAGTGAACGTCTATAATTCCGAGGTGTATACACTGTGCACTATACAGGCCAAATGCTGTGGACAGTGGTACCATACACGTCTCTCGCTCCTCAGCTTCTCACAGAGCCGTCCCTCCTTATCTTACTGCAGATTTTCAAGGGTTGTATTAACGAATCCTTCGGGGAAATTCGTCTATAAGAAACCAGTATTACATTGAGCCAAATTTGCTCAATAATAGTTCGCGTTAGCGAGTCTGGGATAGGACCTACTTTGTTACTTCCCTCCCTACGCACGGGGACCTCGGGACCGCTGACTACACTGACAACTAGTCAGATCTGATGTTCATGTCTACTTAGGAGGGTGAGATATTTGTAGCACTGTTCCGTTCTTGAAGAAATCTACTATAAATTTCACTCAAGGATATTTCCGTTGTAGTTGTTGAAAGCCAGTAATTTAGTTTGAAGAAAGTTGTGGGGAGAGGAGTGGTTGATTCGAATAGAAAGCCATGTTTATTGGTCGAGTTGTTAATATATTACTCCGTTCAATAAGGGTTTTTCCAAGATTAATGCCAACCCGTTTCAAGTTTTCTAAAAATACAACCGTAACTCACTGACTCTCGAATAGGACTGCGGAGATGGAGGATCCGGAGGGCATGACCATTAATGTTTATCTCTTCTCTTCCCTTCCAAAGCGATCGATCTTTCAATCTCCGGGCGTCGTTACACTCGAAACAACATCGTTAGGGCGGGAAAACTGTCGAGAGACTGAGGACGTCCAGCTAGGAGGGTCACCCACTGCTTCCATCCACGTCATTCATCTTGTTCGGGGAGAGGGGTATGATCCTGGATGAAATCCCCATGGTCGGTCCTCCTCTGACGAGTGTCCAAGATATTGAAGTTGGAAAATCGACACATAATCGATCGACTTTGACAATTTACCCAAAGCTCTGTGGTCAATATTTACCCGATATTCCTAAACCTTGCAAGAAAGGTACATCCTTTCTTTCTATTATCTTTGGTCGGATAGTAAAATAATGTCCCCTATTATGAGCTTAGTAGTTGACTTAACCTGAGCATCTTTTATCGACACTGGAAGGGAGGAATAGAATGGCTGTTTTTGATCTGCTATTTCCATTTATGAAATTTTATGCGAGGTATAGAGAAAAATATTTGATGTGAAGAGATAAGTAAAACATATTACAATAGGGGTATTCACGGTTGAGCTTGCCGAGTTAAACGTGCTAAGTAGAAAACTTCGTCCTCAGAAAAATCATGAGGCACCCTCGGTGTGCTAAAGTGTTATCACGAATCTCCTGGTGGTGGTGGTGGTGGTGGTGGTGGTGGTGGTGTGATTATATTTTTAAGTTGGTTTCTGGGTGAAAATGTGAAGAAGAAAAGGGCGTTGACATAAAATTGAGATAAAATGTAAAAAAACAACAACAACGTCCGAAGAAGAGCCAAAAACCAAGACAAGTTGACGAAATTGTTACAAGAACAATAGTTAATCTCATCAACTCCGAATCCACTGACGACCAGGAGGAAATCTGGGAGGAAAGTCTCCAAGATCTTGAAGTTGTTTTGATGTCCAGGTACGTTGTTGATTTCAAACACTGCTCAGTTGTTAAATCTCGTTCATGGGTCGCCGACGTGCTCCAATTTTCTCCCCGTCAATCCTTCAAACGGGTCACAACGAAAAACAACTTCAAACTACTACAAAAAACTTCAAATACATTTTCTTCGAAAATTCGCTAAAAACGACTAAAAAAAAACTTCAAACTATACCTATGCCTATACCGTTTCCACCATTTTGAATCTTCGTCAGAATACTGTTAACACAGATAACATACTTGCTTTCGACGTTTACCACACCTCGGACTCAGTTAACTTAACACAGCTGATAACGCACTTTGATAACATCTTAGCGACCGATTTTCTCCACGTATAACCAGTTTAACACATTTAACTCGTTAACATGTCGACAACGCCCCGGCCGTGAATACCATTAATATAAAGTATGACCCGCTCAAAGAAATGGAAGAGGTGTCATACTACAATCAGCTCAATTTAAGAAAACAACTTTAAAGAGAGCTTCCGACAATCGTCGGGTTCTTCTCCAAACTCGACATAGGACAAGTGAAATTTTGGAAAATTGGACACATGGGATTTCGCACAACAACCCATAGATCAGATGTCTGCGAACTATGATGTTGATAAAACCCCATTCGCCACATCATTTGAAAGGATTTGCTTGGAAGCATTTTCAGAGCTTTCTACTGTATCATTAGATACAGAAAAACCGAATGAGTTCTACTGCGAGCCGTTTGTTGGGCATTTCAATACCAGAGTGAAGGTGTTAGCACATCTTTGGTCTTGTTCAATGGCTGGCCGTAATTCCACAAATGGATTAGTAGAAACCATTGAACACTCAGCGTTGAACCGCGATGTGAGCACCACAGCTGGCGGCTATTCTCAATTAAATACCATAGCCTCAACCCAAAACACAGGTTAGAAGGCGGAATAAAAGAACCTTAAGGTTAGAGAATTCTCTGGGGAGACATGTGTGAAGAACAAATTATACGTACACAATACAAATTTTACAACAATAATAATTATTACAATTATTGTTAAAATTGTTATACAACCAAAAACCTAGTTATCCTAACGAATTTATCCAAAATATTGACTAATTCAATGCGAAGACTGGTTCAAATATTCACCATACGTTTGTTACAAGGTGGACTACCAAACGATGGGCTCCGTCGAAAAAAATCTGTCTTGGCAACCGAAAGTTCGTAGATGGGCGGAACCGGGCAACTCTAAGGTGGAGTTTCTGGGGGGAAAATTACCCATAAGATCCCAAAATGGAACAGTCTGACCTTATTTTAAAGAGTTTTTTTAACGATGGTGAAATCAGAATTGCAATAACTGGAGCACTTTGAAGATGAAGAAACGTGTTTGTTACTTGAAATGTTCTTCACGGTTCATCGTGTTCAGCGTTGAAAAATCTATAGACTAAGGTGTTACTCGGCAAAAATGGAGGCAACATTTACTATAAAACCACTAAAATGGAGACTTTTATATATAACCAGTTGTTTCTTCGAAACTTCGCTCTTATAGCTATGCTGCATGACTGTGGATTTTGAGTTACATTTGTAGGTACCTGATGAGTACTACTACTCAATGAGTAGTAGAATCGTGGTCAGAACCCCAGAGATTCTGTTTAGTTTCCGGAAGTCCTGTCTACACTATGTTACTTGTGGATTATCTATCTATGAAGCGTTAAACCGTCAAAAAGACTGTCATGAACCGATGGGAGTGGAGAGGGGTATTTGATGGAGTATCACTTGATATGTTCGGCAGAATGTGGAATGGTGATAGGATGAGATGGGGTGTACGGGAGTATTATTGTGTAGTGTCGTGTAGAGAGAACCACTCATAGTCGGCCATGTGTTGTAGTAGTGTCCTGCTATGCAGATCCTTCGGAGTTGATCGCATGAATTTATCGTCGGTTGTATTCGACCGACCTTCTTCGTCACCACTTTAAATCTTCTATCGTTCTCTCACTCACTCCCCCGCTCTTTCACTCTTTCTGACCGACTCGAACCATCACAATCACAATCCCCTCTTCCGTTTCCGAATTCACTGTACAACACACATTACCATCTCCATCCACTCCCACAGTATTTTCTCTATAGACCAATCGTGAAGTCGCATCATTTGCTTTTCATTTCTTCTCCATCTCTGCATGAACCCAAAAGGACAGCGCCAGAATTTAAACACAATTTCTACCTATTGATAATGAATACAACTTTCCTCGCCCTTATTTTAAATGGTACATTGAATTATTCCCATTTTGGTTTATCATTTCCGGATAGCCGTCGCTATGTTCCATCTTGTTCTCGTACTTCAACCATAATCATTTAGTGGACTGTGAAGGGCCAACAAAAGGGGTGCCAGGAGAGCCAATGCGTATTATGGGTATGGCCAGCAAACGGAGATCCCAAGCGCTACGTCCCTGCCGAACACCTCCCTAAGACGATGTGCCTGATCCTCTCTGCCTCCACCGGTTGCCGAGCCGTTAAACATAACAATGATCGCCTCTATCATATCCTTATGGGCATGACATATCTCGGGAGCCCCAGATGCGACTCATCCAGACGTATGGCTGCTTCGCTTTCGCTCAGCTGGGCATCCTTCTGTTTGTTTGGAGACCTACCTGTACCACATGAGCCGGAGTTTCATTGTACAGTTCCACGGTAGGCGAATGTCCTGGTTTTCTTTGTATGGCCTTTTATGGCAAATAGGTATAGCTTCACACCTGCATGGAACCCATACCGAAATGGTTCTATCTTAACTGCGCTGCTGTAGCTCTCTCCCATCCTCCGATTCATGCAGCTTCGCGGCCGGTTCATGATCCTGTCTACGAGAATGTGGGGCTGAGAGCCGGTCACTAACATTGAAGTCCCGTCCGCTCCCATAACCTTCTTTTCACTCCCAGACAACACCAAGGAGATGGTGAAACACTTGTCCGGATTCGCCGTCAAACCACACACAGACAGCTCCCATTTAACTTCTTAGAGGCTTATGCTAAGAGGCTTGGTTGCACCAGTGAGCGGCTCGTTGGCAACAGTGAGCCTGATAAAAAATAATCGATTTCAGTACCGTATTTGGTGAATTTTGGAATGCTGAAAGGACTCCATCGACTCGATGTATAAGCCGACATGGTTATGGTGCCACAGCTGGTGCCAGTACAACTTGAAAAAATCCACAGTCATGCAGCATGGCTATAAGAGCAAAGTTACGAAGAAATAACTGGTTTTATGCAAACATTTACCGGTTTACCCGATTCGGATTGTTTAGGTACCTCAAAAAACATAGAAAGAGTGGTTGAAACCGAAAGAAATACACAATCTTGCAGGATGGCTATGCAAGCGAATTTTTGAAGAAATAGCTGGTTTTATGTAAAATGTCTTAATGTTACAGGTTTTATAACAAAGTTTGTCACCATCTTTTGCCGAGTAACACCTCAGTTTATAGATTTAAAGATGGTAAAGTCAGAATTTCGATAACTCATCGAGTTATCAGAAACAGAGCAGATTAACCATGTACAACATCTCAAGCATCAACCACTTCACCTTCATCTTCAAAGTGCTCCAGTTTGAGAACGGAGTAAGATATTGCAATTCTCACTCCACCATCGTAAAAAAAAAAAACCTTTAAAATGAGGTGACAAGTGAGAGACTGTTTCCTTTTTGGAATTGTTGGTGATTATCCCCCCCCCCCTAAAACTCCCCCCCACCCCTTGGAGTGGCCTCATTCTGCCCATCTACGCACTAAGCCTTTCAATTGCCAGGACGGATTTTTCGTGCAAATTTGAAGTTTTTGGAATTTTTTTCTTACAAATTTCGTCACATATAATTTTGTCTCACAAATTTTGTCACCGATATTATATCGGTCCAAAATGTTTAAAACTCAAATTTCCGAAATATTATCAAACCAAAATCAGTTCCAGGTCATCTTGAATTCACAACCAAAAGACACATATACGTACATATGATATTTTGTGTCTTTTGGCTGTGAATTCAGGATGGCGTGGAACGGATTTTGGTTTGACAATTTTTCGGAAATTCGAGTTTTAAACATTTTGGACCTAGAACAATAGCTTCCTTTTCTTCGAAAAATCGCTAAAAGCTCGGGGTATGAAATTATTCCATGAAATAACTATTTTTTTTTTTCAAAACCATCACATTAAGATGGCCAATTATTATAATTTTTGTATACTGAAAATGGCGGAAAATGTTTGATAATGTAGTAAGTTGAATTGGAGTATGACTGGGACTTGTATTCAAATCAAACAATTCCTTTGTTCTAACAATAGTCGAATACCGCCCAGAGGCAGTTCCCGTGCGGATGTAACATTGTCATAATGAAAATCGTAGAAACTTCGTCTTGAAAAGGAAAATTCCTTTACGTTATTGAACGCCTCTGATCCCGTTCCAACACTTTTTCCCCGTTCTCCAATCTAAATCAAATCTTGCTCGTCTATCTTGTGTTCAGCGATTCCCATTGAGGTGTCTGAGATTGAGCCGCTTCGTTAAAATAAATTTAAAAAAAGACGAATTGCGGCTCAGATCAGATCTACTAGAGCAGAACGTAATCGGACGAGTTCGTTACTCCCAATTTGCACCTCCCGTGAGTTGTTCGACTTACGGATTGCATCATCAAGAATTCCCCGTCTGAGGTGTTCAAACATGTTGATGGTCGCCAAGTTGGCCACGTGCTACAGGATATGTAACATGGAGATGATGGAGAGATCTTTTCTACTCGTTGGATCATCGAATGTCCTTTTTTTTAATCGATATATATTTGGCATATCAATAACATAACAACTGAGCTTCAGCCATAAAGTTAATTTCCAATAATATTTTAATATGATATTAGCTCGATACCATAAGTCCACACAGGTTTTAGGATTCGCTTGTAGATGAGTAATTTGTAGTGCACTGATAGTTCAGAATGCCTCCTAGCAACCAGTACATTCCTTGGCATTTTACTTTGCAGTATTAGAGTAGGGAATATTTTGTTCATTCATGATGACTGGTATCGTTCTTATTTTCTTGTTCGTAAATTTGGTATGTATAGATTTCCGTTCATTAAGCCCGAGGCGCCATTTTTTGGTCCAGACACTTACATCGTCAATAGAACTCTGTAGTTTCGTTTTTGCTTCCTTTACTGAGTCACCAAACGCTAGCGTGGCCTTATCATCAGCAAAGGTCGCAACAGTCGTGTTCTCGTTGTTTGGTACGTCACGTGTATACAGAAGGTATAGTAAGGGCCCAAGCACGGTTCTTTGGGGGACACCTGCCCTTATTTTCTTGAGACTCTAGTACTTCATACTTCATACTTCATATTTTACACTGAAATATCTTTCAATATAGTAAGATTTCAACATTTGAGAAAATCGCTTCGGTAGATCTCTCTCAAGTTTGTACGCCAGCCCTTTGTCAAATGCTTGGGAAACATCCAGGAACACCCAGGAATATCTACATGGATATCGATGCAGAGTATTATTCAAGATCACTCGGAGTACGTCCAGCCGTTCGAACGCAAATTAAAACTCGATGGTAAAACAAAAACAAAAACACGAGCGTGAATCAAAAGGAAAACTGCAGGACTATTTTCATTCTGAAGAACAGTTGATTCAAACCGCCCATAATTCTGGCGTTTCGATTTTCTTCCCTGGTGTACTTGTACTTTTTAGAAGGTAATTTCGGATATATGTTGGTTGGTCCATTTATAGCCATGACTGTGGTTTTTTGAATTATTGCCAATATGGATTGGTAGAAATAACTCATGAATGATATATATCCGGAGCCTGGAGTTTAATTGGAAAGATTAAGGGACCATAGTGGACTTAGGTTCCAGCCACTCTCACGGGGTTGTGCTATTGTATTCAAAACCTACACACTACAGAATATGATTAGCCGTTAAGAATGAATTTGTATTCTTCGACTACACCACCTATGTTATACTAGTAAGCTAGGAAAAAAATCGATTCAACGTAGAGAGCAAATTATATCAGCGACTCACTTGATTTTATTCATACATACGTCACAACCTGTGTTGATCAAATGTGAAATAACTACCACACCAGTAGCTAGTCTTGAACCCGAGGTTGAATATGTATTTAGTAGAATTATACGAACGGAGTTATGTTCGGGACGGTGTAACGGATGTCGGAAGAATGTAATCTTCTCTGCGGGATAAAAACACCCCGAGAAACGCGGATGGAAACAGACGCGGGAGGAATATCGAATAATGTCCTTGGGACGTGGAGTAGGTGCTGGGCTGTCTCCTTTAGATAGTCCTCACACTCGGTTTTGTTTTGATATTCTCCTATATGTATTTCAGAAGAGGACAGATGCGTTGACAGGTTGATGGCCTCGGAACTATACATTAGGTTCATATGCTCAATCTGTGACCACATAGACCTCCACTACTAACAATTCCAAAGGCAGACCCCCTATCGCCTGTATAAGACGTTCATAAACCACAAATATGACTTCATGCCATTGTTTTATCTCATTCCGAATTAACTACCATTTGGCTTTAATACAGATTCATCGAATCATCACAATCATAGCACCTTCCAATCCTCGAGAATTCCAAAGTGTAAGACAAATAAATGCTTCATCTCGCGTCTTCTCCGAACAGATCCTGTGTATCGAACACCGGTTAGCAACGTAACAGCGAATCAGCTGGGTCAGTTTCATTGAATCAACTAGAGGTTCTCTAGTGAGCAGTAAGCAGGCTGGAATCATTCTCGCGATCACAATCATTGCGATTCAATCTCATCGCGATCCTGGCTGTTGGTCCCACAGTTGAAGATGCCTCGAGTAAACTACAGGAATCCGTGAACAGTATCCAACGAAGCAAAGTCAACACACATTAACTTTACATACAGGAAAGTGAGACCAATACCTATCGTAATAAACTCCCGAATCATCTCATATGCTGATACTGCTAAGTACCTTGGAATGCCCCTGGACGCCAAGCTCCTCTGAAAGGAGCACGTAAAGAAGACGAAGGAAGAAATCAACCTCAAATTCAAGAAGATGTACGGGCTCATTGGGAGAAAATCCCAACTGCCTATACATAACAAAATGCTACTGTACGAACAAGTGATCAAACCAATATGGGCTCACGGCTGCCAGTTATGGGGCTGCACTAAGTGGAGCAACTCATGAAAACCGTCTCTACGAGCACAGAAATGTTGAAGTACTGAACCTTCTGGACAACAGCGGCGATGTACGAAGGCTGAATGGGACCAAACCCCTGGCCCTAGTTAGGTATCTCACTAAAGTGATGTGATGAGTGGTAGTAGGTAGTGATCTATGAACCACGATACGTTAAAATTAACTAAGAGAGTGAAGTTACTAGATGTACGAGTAGTATATACTTACGATATACTCGTAAGTATATACAGTTGTAATAATAAAGATGGCTTAAAAAAATGCGATTCAAATGGTTGCATGATGCAAATTTCGTGGCATGAAATTCAGGTAAAATTGCCATTATTATATCAACCCGCCCAGCTAATGTATCCCTTTCGTCTACCAATTTGTCGGTGCATCAGATTCTGCCCTCTCCTAAACTGCAGCTAGAACTATAATAATACGATACTTATTAGTCCCATCGTCTGTACTTATTAGTCTCAAGTAGTCACCAGATCTTCTGCTTACTGTTAGTGAAGTCCGTTATGGTGCCTTAAACTATTCAACAAAATCCCGGGCCGTTCTATATAATTTATGAATTATTAGTTGATGAGCAATTATGAGCAATAATTTATATCAAGATGCTAATAAATATCCAAAATTACTCCTACTTACCGTAGACCCACTCAGACCCATGTGTGGTTTGAAGCAGCAGTAATGGAAAATGCTCTATAATGGAAAATAGCCTGAAGTTCTACCGATACATTCACGCTCATGTTGGCGATATTTTATGGGTTCTAAGGTACCTGCGAGCTGTTAGTGTCATCGACCGGCTCATACAACGCTACGGGTGATCTTGAAAATACCCCGAATCGAAATCTGTAGGATCGATCGCACGTTGTTCAAGCTGCCACCCCAAATCTGCCCTCCAAGCATATTCTGCGCGCCAATTTGTATTCAAAGATTCAAGAGAACCCTCGCAGTACACCAACCGCCCTAACAAAACTCCCTACCATTAAAAAGTGTGTTACCCAGATAAACGAGGGTCGTAGACTTTCCCTTGCAGCTCGGGCGACTTAATTTGCTGCCACGTTGAATGGATCGGGTTAGTTTCCTGACGACCTCACGAGTTGATGCGCTCTGACGGAGATCGCTTGAATTATTTGGCACCGGAAACGAGATCCCGATGAAACATGCATGAACCTGATTGATCCTGTCTGCCGTCTCTCCTCCAATCGATGTCCTCTGCTATACAAAGCTTCTGCATATTGAGAGGTTTTTCTGGGTTACCTTTTCCCTCGGTTTCCTCTCCCATTATCAGAGAAAGAAAAGCCGCTTTATTTCTCCTCCGGATCGATTGCCCATTGGGAGAAGTAATTGTAAATCCCAGCGGAATCAGTTTAACAAGTAGAGACGGTGATTTGTTCATGCTACCGTCCTGACCTTTTTTCGCCTCTATTTCTTTTCGCTCGTTTAACGACCAATCAGCGGTCTCGAGTCGAATTGTTTCTAAAAGGCGATAACTCCCGACACATACCGTCGAGCTCCCTATTAAAACGGAAACCTCGCACCTTCCGCTGTCTCCTGAGGCCGCAGTCAATTGTTCATTATCCGCGTAGGTACTTCTGAAGGCCGTCGGCACATTTTACATTCAGAGGTAGCGCCCACCTGTAATCCCTTCATATAATCAATTACATCAAGAGTATATTGATGATCAAGAGGCGGAGTTTAGATAGATATTGTTGAGTCCAGTGCAATTACTTACTTCATGTTACGATTCAGTTGCAACCTTTTCGTTTTTAGGCACTTACTTACACTAGCTTAGCGGAGTCAATCATCACTGGTTCGCAGTATGGATATAACTTGGCATCGTGACCATCACATCAGATTAATGAAGGATCGTTTTGCTCAATTAGGAAAACAGTCATGCAGCATGGCTATAAAAGAATGAGGTAGGTATGTCTTTCAGGATGGAATGGAGAGGTAAATTGAATGTCAATTCGATAAAGAGCTAGGGTAATACCTATAATGCTAATTAAGAACTCAAATATGACTCACCGATTTGATTACTGGGAAGCTACCACTGATATGCCGTGACCACCCATTCAGAAAAAGTAATATATTCGCATATATGCGAGTTCTGAGTACATTCAAAAAACTTAAAGCTGGGCTCAGCCTAATATTTAGTAGGCAGCTGTTTGGGTTTCATATCGTGTTAGTCGTAATTAACCAGATTCTCGAGCTTAAAATTGATATGTAGGTGTTTTGAGGGTTCTGGATCTGATATCGTAGGTAAGCTTGAATACATAATTCCGCCTCACGTCTGTTCTTTTTGGTTCTTTATTTTTACTACTGTACCATTAGAACAGACCAGGAAAACATTTATTTAACACCTCAAAACTGATGGGTTTACGTTCTAAGGAACGTAGAATCATAAAAACAAATTACAAAAAAGAACCCTGCTAATTTTTTCACAACGGTTCATCATGTTCCATATAGATCACTCTTCTGTATACAATACCTTCGAGGGTCCACGAATCAACTGGAGTAATGCGATAAACGTTAAAATATGAGACCAGTTGGTCAAGTTGGCCACTAGCTCCATTGTGGTCGATAATTTATTTGTTTGAATGATAAATAAAATTACAATAATATAGTATACACTAATAGTAAAGTATGTATTTATAAAGTATGTACTTTTATGATTAGCAATAAATTATTTGGAATTCACTTGCTATTTTACGAGCTGAATTCAGGGGTAGGTACTCTGTTGGGAACTACGTTTGAAAGTATTCAGTCAGTATCTTTGACCCACATTGCTGGTTATTCATACAACAGTTTCAAGCTGTGCCTCCTGTTAACAGTCTGCAATCGACAGGATTTTTGATTGGCCTGTAAGATCAGCCCTATTTGTCTTGACGCCCGGATTGCCAGAAGATATTGCAGCTTGTCTCTGATAGCCGGGAATATTAGAAAGCAAACCCCTAATTACCGCTGCCGGTCGACGGGCTATCATGGGAAGTTTCCTGAAATACTCTGCAGGAGGCGGGTAAACAAAGTCTGAAGGTATCTTGAGTGATTAACGAGCCTCCCATTACGACAGGGCGTGTAGCGGTGGGATCGAGGATGGGGGTGGGATATCCCGTGTGATAAAGATATCGCCTTACGTCAATCCCCACCTCACCTTCCCACAGCTACTCATTAACCAAGTTTTCAGTTCAGTCTAACCCCTGTCCCGTCTTTCGTTGGGTATCTCTCCCATCATTCGGTGGACCTAACTCAATCTGAAAGGCCCCAATGCCACCGAATTACATGACTTAGTTACCAATTTCATTATGGGCCGGTAAGCTAGTTTGAGGGAGCTCGTTCTGTCGGCTTTACGATGTTAAACCACATCCCTTAGCCGCTAACTCACCACAGCATTACTTCCTACCTCTTTTCCCTTCAAATTCCTAAGGACCTGGAATCTCTTCTACCTTCGCCTCACCCTCTCATCACCTTTCGAGAGCTTCGTTCGCTTTGATCAGAAGCACATAATCATATCACCACCTCCCACACCCCAACTTGATGATAAATAAAGACTTTCGGGATCAAAAAAATAAATTGTGCTGAACTTACTTAATCAGCGGGAGTTGCGAAAAGCGTTGGTGTACTGAAATACACCGAGCTGACCATTGTGGGAGCCGAAAGTAACCTGACCGTTGAGGGTTAATGATTTGAATTCAGTCGTCGAAATCCGCAATACTATCCCCACAATAGAAGAGATTGTCAACTTTGTTCGTCAGTCAGTGAGTGCTGCGGAGGAAGAACATTCCTAACATACATGGATTTTGTGAGACCAGATGGTCCGAAAAATATCGATGCATTTCTGTTTCGTGAAGCATTTCGTGGAAATAGTTCAGGCATTGGAAAAGCTCACTACAGAGGGAAATAGTAATACAAGAAACAATGCGTTTCTGCTTTTCAGTGCCGTACTACGACCAATTTTCATCATTTATGCCTTCATTATATCCAAATACCCGGTGGTAAATATTTTGCAACCAGTGGTAAATATTTTGCAGGGAAAACAGTTGAATTTGCTTGAATGCAACAATCATATTGACACTGTGTTGTCGACTGTGAGGAATCACCTCTTGAGGAATATATGAAACGATCAGTCTTGATTCCTTACCTAGACTGGTTTTCTTCAGCGCTGACTGACAGATTTTCTCATAATAATGAACCAGCGTTTTCCCTTCTTTCTATTCACGGGGGGACGTCATGTTGGCTTCAAAATTAGACCATTTGAAACTCCAACCAGAAACAATTGCCAAGTTTTATAATTTTGATGAGGATCTGCTGTATGTAGAACTCCAATTATGGCACAATAAGTGGGCGGAAAAAATGGACAAGAACGACAAAGGTGAAGACTGGAATGAGACTGATAACTGTCAACACTTCAGAACGTGGAAATGATAGACTTGGTAAAGGAAGCGGACCCTTCTATCCTTCCATCAAAAAGGCCCTGATGATTGCCCAGCACGACCTGCTCGGTGGAAAGAACTTTCAGCACCCTGAGGACACGGTCTAAAATTGGGGAGGATAGGTTGAATGTTCTGGTATGCTCAGCCTCCACCGAGATTTGGTGAAATCAAAGAAGGCAACCATTGTAGAAGAGATTGTTCATCAATTTGCCAGCAACCCCAGAAGACTGATGGTGTCCTAAAAATTGTCCATTGCTGTTTTGTAGTACTTATGTTGTATACTGAGATAATGTAAAATATATAAATAAAGATATGTCATGAAAATTATTTCTCGGAATTCAGACTTTGTACCTTTCGTTTGCTATAATATGCACACGCATACTCTATATATAATAGCTCTAGGGCCCCCCCCCCCTTTGGCTAAATCCTGCCTACGCCCATGGTGGGAGTATTTTCAACTTCCGGCTGAATCTTTGGCCTCTTCGTAGGGTGAAGGAAGCACGATAAAATACATTTTTACACGATCGAAGATGTAACAACGCTCAATTTCAATCAGAACAAAACTTATCTAGTTGAAGCATTATGTATGCTAGAACACTTAGCATACTTTGATCTCGTGGTGATCATTATTATTGTCATATTCAAATTAGATAATTAACATTTCAAAGGGCAAATTTGAGTTTTCCAGAGGAAATACATGGCAATCTTTCAAAATGGATTCCTCGGTACAGAATGTTTTTGAAATACAAAAAAACTTTCATTAACAGAAAGTACGAGTATGCCACCCCTACATACTAGTTAAATTAGTCGAATTTACAGACTATATTTTATAAGTTACTTTGATTGTATCTACTCGTATCTATGCTATACCTAGTGTATTACTTACCTCGATAGTGGTTTCTACGTATCACATTTAGTCACAATAATCATATAATATGTCACAAATAATGATGGCATAATCATGATCACAATAATCATAATAATATGTCACAAATAATGATGGCATCAGTGAGAAAAAAAAATGGTAGGTCGTATACAAACCTAGATCAAGTGTAAAAAGACAAGTGGTGAGGGGATGAATGATTGTGAATTAGTAACCGTATAATCCAGCTCTCTCTAAGTACTCAATGTATACTTTCATTAGCATCACAGATATTTCTGGTCAAGGTTTTATCTGAGGCCTAAAGAGGTACCTACTGAGATGTTTCGATGATTCACCTATATGAATAGTTGAAATGATACATGTGTAATGACGCAGGTGTTTGGAATTTAGGTGGATTGTTTGATGGTTTGTGTTGATTTAGGTGGAGGTTCCGTATGAGGGTATCCAACGGTAGTCGCAAAGTTTTTAGAGAAGGTTCATGTAATCCCCTAGGTATGCAAATGTGATTAAAAATTCTTTTAACATAATCAGCATTTATTAAAAATTTTGATTCATATAGACATGAGATACCTTGACTGTGTAGAAGTTTGTAGCTCCAAGAAAACTGTTATGATGACGAGAGGGCTCTTCTACACATCGCAAATCTTTCACGTCCCGTAAATCCCCCGGCACACTGGGGGGTCTGAACATTAGTTGGAATAAGTTTGGATCTCAACTTTCGTTGTACGGTGCCTGTTGTATATTCTCACACATGTTCCTGTCTTGTTCTTATGGTTATATACACTTCAGTCGACTCTATAACACAATAGAGGGTGGATTGTCGCACACATTCCTGATGATGAGTCAGAGGGAGATCTTTTGTAACACGTACGAGCTGCTACAACTAAAAGTTAACCTGGCTTAATAATTTGTTCAAGGGATATAATAATGCCTGAGTATTTTTCAGATACACCATCAAATATTGCGAAGTTCAGATTTTCGGAATTCGTATCTAGTATTGTGAATATTGCGGATCAATAGTGTAGCGCGATCAGAAAGGTATTACAGAAGATATAGCTGTATGTAGGATATAATATGACATACATTGTATGTTACAGGACACTATAACGCTACCATTGTACCATACACGATCAAAGCCATATAGGACTATTGAACCTCAGCTCGCATAGGCCCTCAAAATTCTTCAAAACCAGTACAATAGTCTCAGTCGTATGCATGTAACAAGGATTTGACTCTAGAGAAACCAGAGCCAATTTCGTTCAGGATTAAATCAAACAGAAATGTAAGGGAAATTTTTGATTTTGGACAAAACCTAGTTTGGTAGTGAAGAACCAAGATGTTTAAACGGGGGATTTCACTCTTATTTTCATTATTTTTCCTTAATGTGCTAATACCAACCTAGTTTTTGAGAACACATAATCCGTAGTTTACAATTACTCGTACATCGTTTATTTGAAGCGTTACTGTGTAACATTGATAATAATTGTCAATAATTATTACAGCTCAATTATTGAACTGTGGAGTGGAGTTTCGAAGGTAGACATTGTTGATCGCCTGAACGTATCGGCCTACAATACGAAGTGCTGATACGTCGCTGTACGAGTTTTTCGGAACATGCCTGGTCGAATTTTCGCCGGAAGAAATGTTTCAAATATGAAAACGTGTGTCTTTGTCTTAAATAGGATCGAACCTTTCAATTAATTTGCTTCGATGTATTATAGCAGCGATTGTTTTATCGACCTGAACCTAATGCAGGTTATCCAACGGAACCAAGAACAGTTGGTGCACACCAATCAGGACAACCGATAATGTGTTAAAAATCAGTAGATTCTTGTTTTCTTTCAGTATATTCTTTCAGTTTAAAATGCAGTATATTCTTTCGGTTTTCTCTACACATCTCCACGAATACGCAAAGATCTTCGATCTATCAGCTCAGAGGCGGCTGTATGGCAAACATATTCCACTTTTCACTATTATTACTTTTCCAGTATAGATTTTAATTATATCTCTTCTGACGAACACGCATACTTTCAATATCTACATTTTAGCAAATTGGATAATTGTAGATAAAAATACACCCCTTATTCCAAACAGCTCACTTTAGAAGACGATGCGTATTTCGACGGACGATACGTATTTCGATTTTTACGATCGTACGTCTTCTCAATAATAGAGTTTTCGCTTCAAGTTCATCACGTGCGTAACTCGGCTACTACGTAAGTACTCAAAAGTAGTTGGATATTACATGGACTTACCGTTGATACGCAAATGGGAATTGAAGCGAGGATCGGGACGGGTGCCAACTATAATGGTTACTCTTTGGCCAATGACGTAGTGTCGAAATCGAGGTCGGGCGTCAGTACGTGCTGAGGCTTTAGGAACCTATTAAACCTACCAACGGATCTGCCTACAGTTTCTTCTCAATGGCCATCAATCATCGGGAAACGATCAGTATAACTGTTTCTTACGAAGGCGATTTCAAGCTGGATTGCTTACTGAGAACCCCGCTGCATCTTATTGAGACAGCGTACGGTGAACAATAAATTATTGTTGTGTTTACTAAGAAACTGAATGGAGCATTATTTGCATTGAATGAAATGGAGAGACGGGCACCTGAACGTAGATCATATCATTGTGGGTTATGAACTAATATAAAATTGCAAATCGAGGATCACCGAAGACACAGTTGTTGTAACATAAATAAATGATAGGCGGAAACGATTTCCAATAGAATTTTTCAGTTGAACAACGAGTCTGGGGAGTCGAAAACCTACGATATTACCGTAATCCATGAACGTCGACCTTCTAGACGTCTGGGAAGTTGAAAAGCTATAGCTATAGTATTATATATGATATTACCTTGATCCACGAAAGTTCTAGCAAAATACGGCAAAAGCTCACGACTGCTAACTTCTTCAGGGACATCTCAAGTGCAAAGGCGTACAAAGCTGAAAGCTCAGTGCCGAGTTTTAGGTACCATGAGATCGTTAGTGGGATGCAATCGTCTCTCCCAGAAGAAGGGGAAAGGATACCTAGTCCAGTCAAAAATGAAAAATGTCTCATAAACTGTATATCCTGTCGAATGTCCAGTTGATTGGATCCTGTGTTGTACCTACGAATGTTGATTAAAATACTGGTTGTTCTTAGCTAACTACTGCGGCTAAAAGTAGTAGATTTGTCAAAAGCTCTTCAGAACTTTTCCAACTCCAGATCCATATAAGAGATGCCCCTTTAAAAAGTTGATAATTATCTCTAATCTATGGATAAAATTATCAAATCTATGGATAAATTGTGAGACAAGATACCTATACGTTACATCTCTTCTATGAACTCACCTATATGTAAATACAGAAACTGTTGGTAATTTGGCCAATACATACCTCTAATTAATAAATATCACCGAACCTCTTCAAATTGAATTAGAAACATGACAAACACTTACTTAATTATTATATTAATATAATTATAATCCCATTGTCTCAATAATATTTAATTCGTCTGTTTCAGGGACCTTATGAGCAACAACATCACGGGAATAGGAGAATTCGATTTAGCAGGTCTCCCGGATCTTGAAGAACTGTGAGTAGTATGGAAATCTTATCGTCTTTTCTTTGAAAACTTGCTCGAAACATGACAATGTCGGGTCATGAAGACCATGAAGACGTCCGAATTATTTGGGGGTCAGCAGACCAATAGCGAATGTCCAGGACCTGTTAGCTTCCTTTGTTAGTTGCCCTGTTATTGTTTGTAATAGTTGTTGTGGTTCGAAGTTGTCTGGCCCATGAGTCCACTCTGGATGTCAACATGAATATTACTCCCTGAAGATGGCCTTGATACGCCAATTCCTGCGAAAATTGGTTCACGGTTACAATTGGTTATTTCCCCACCACAGGAAAATGCTCCAGCTGAATGTGCCCTGGGCGGGCATTCAGGCCTGTTCAACATCTCGCTAGCATTACACAATATCATATATCATAAAATTTTCCGACTGCTGTAGAATGATTTTTACAATGAGTGTTTTTCGGGAGGATTATGTATTGACAACATTGCCACCTCCATATAATCAAGGAAAGATATTTTTGGAGCTTCACAACATATTATGTTATGAAGCTCCAAAAATATCTTTCCTCGATTCATCTTGGATGTGCATCAAATATATGCAAGGAGCTTCAACCCACAGTTCGAAGCCAGTTACAAAACATCTATTTGCCTTTCATCACGGCGACAAAGTGGTTGTGTGCTACCAGAACATAACGCCGAGGGAATAACCGTAAATAAAGGAGGAAAGAGGCGCGTAGTCAGTGAGTGTCAGTGTGCCACAAGAGCTGAAATCACCACACAGACTACTGTTTACAGTACACCTACAGGCAGGAGAAGGTGAGACTCAAGTGGGATCTCCCGAGTGGTCTCCAGAATCATCACCTTCTCGTTTTAATCTAGAAAAGGAACCGCTCTCCCAGGGCGGAGCGGAAAGCAATGAAAATGAATGAGAGGGGATCTGAGAGGGGGCTTAGCTCGAATATTCATTGGATTCTACACCTATTTTTATCGGCTGAGACGACTCGAAGGCGATATAAATTCTGAGTCAAACATTGAGTCGGAATTGAGATGTTTTATGTATGATGGTGATTTAGCACTCTTAGATCATGATCATCGCCCAACAATAACCCCATATAAATCTCCTTCATGATCATTTTGCGGGTTCATTGTTTTCCCATTCGGGGGCATTCAGAACCCATCGAAATGTCTAGCTTTTTTTCGTTCTCCGTTTTCCTCTAGTTTTTTAAAAACAAATTTGATGTAAACCTCCTTTAGATTTTTCATCTAAATAAAACTGTTGTTTTTAAATTTGTATTATTTCACACAAATTTGTAAAATATAAAAAGTTTAGTTAGATTGGTAAAAGGTTCAATTGTCTTGGGAAAAGGTTGAGCCAAATAATTTGAGGCTCCAATGAGTTTGTGTATCTATAGTATTAACCAATTATTGGCTAATAGTATAGATACACAAACTCATTGGAGCCTCCGAGTCTAGTATAGCCAATTGTGTGATAGTAGGTTAGTAACCATATATTAGATAATATCATAATATTATAATATTATTGTATTGGTTTATTAGATAAACTTGAATTTATTGGAATGTATTGGACACTACATACTTTATATGAGGTAACTCTGTTTATCCTTCAACGATTTGCGATTTAGTTGTTTAAGGCGTTCATTAGAACCGGAAAAAACGTGAAAATTGCTCAAAACATAAATGAGCTGGAACAAATTTTAAAAAATAGAGGAAGAAAATTATGGAATACAAAACTTCAACCAATTCAATACGAAAACAATTGAATCGGCGAGTGCAGAATCAACGTAAGTCACAAAAAATGCGTTCTCGATCAAAACTAGCTTAGGGAGGCAAGATGAGTGTTGAGTGAAAAAAACCACGTTATCATATATTGAAAGAACATTGAGCGCAGAAATAACTCGAGTAGGTGACTGACGTGGTTTTTGCATCCAACGCTAGATCGCATGACCTGTCTAAGAAAGTCCACGGTACACTTCCGAGTGTCACCATGTTATGTGCAGGACGTCAAGACACAGTCGCACTTTCATTTGATTTTATGCGAAATCTCCCCCTTCCAGCGATCCCGTACATGTTAAAATGTTGTCCCGTTTTTCCAATAGCACCTGAGGATAGAATCGGAATCACACTATGATAAGATTCTGCATTCAATAACTTTTGTCCAAATAATTCATCACTATCCTGTTAGAGGGCACTTATTTCTTCCGAACGACAGAGATTTCGGTAGTAAACATGAAGGATACGTAAAAATGATCGGATTTTTATACTTGATGAATATCCAGCGTTGTATGCTCAGTATAGTAGCAACTTTCACATTACCAAGCTTCTCTCCAGCGACATGAAAAATTGCAATAGTTGGTGAAAAGACTATTACAAAAACAACCTTTAGCCAGAGAATTTCTCAGGAAGAGTGTGCGGAAAGAAGCAAAATTAAAGTTTGCTCCCACTCGATATAACCAATTTCACTACAACTCGAGACAAAAAGAAGTAATCACAGCATAGGTACACTTTTATTGATGGATTACAAAAACACAGCTATCAGCTGCTGAAACCTACTTCCCGGAACGTAAATATTGCTTTCACTTCAAATCATGGCTACCCATCATGTTCTAATCAACATAAAGAAAACCACAGTCATGCAGCATGGCTATAAGAGCGAATTTTCGAAGAAATAACTGGTTTTATGTAATCTGTGATGTTTGGAACATGTCACCCAACCATTTTTTGCCGAGTAACACCTCAGTTTAAATTTTTTCAACGCTGAACACGATGATGAAGTCAGAATTGCGATATCTAATTCCGTCATCAGATTAACCAGAAGCAGAGCAGATCAACCATGAAGAACATCTCAAGTCTCAACCACGTTTCTTCACCTTCAAAGTGATCCAGTTGTGGAACGGAATAAGATATCGCAAATCTGACTTCACCTTCGGGTTCATGCGAAGCTGCGATGGAAATCTCACGTAAAGAAGAAAAAAACCGAACTGACTCTTAAACTCAGAAAAATGTCGTGCTTAATGGGCAGGCGATCAAAACTGTCTGTGCAAAATAAACTAACCCTGTACAACCAAGTCCTAAAGCCAGTATGGACTTATGAGGCGCAGCTGTGGGGCTGCACAGCTTAGAGCAATCGGAAAATGATTCAGCTCTTTCAAAACAGTGTGCTCAGGAGCATAGTTAATGCACCCTGGTACATTCAGAATGATAGACTTCACCATGATCTAGAGGTGGAATCTATCGATGAAACTATCAAGAAAATTGTCATCGCCCACCAAGAGCGACTAAGGGGTCATGTCAACATCGAAGCTGTCCATTTGCTGGATGTAAGTGACCTACTGAGAAGATTGAAAAGAAGGAAGCCTCACGAACTAACACAGTGAATGTGAAGTAATGAATAGTTCAACAGTTATCTGACTCAACCATTAACAAGTTCTGTATCTTGTTTCGATTGCTTCACGTAGTAAATAAGATCAAAACCAAATTGCTAATAAGTTGTAAACTTGGTGTAATAAAGAATGTTTTAAAGGAAAAAAAAAACCTTCGGGTTCAGCGTAAAAAAAAAAACCTTTAAAATGAGGTGTCACTCGTCCAGCTGTTTCATTTTTGGAATTTACGAGTAATTTTTTCCTCCCTAATACTCCCTAACCTCCCCTTAGAGTTGCCCGATTCTGCCCATCTACGACCTTAGCCTCTCTATTGCACTGATAGATTTTTTTCTGTGCACATCGCGCACAAAGGACTGCAGAGGATTTATAAAACAACTTAGCAATTTGAATTTTTACGGCCGTTGGGCAATTTTCTGACCTGCCTAAAGCATTTTTTTTTAAATAATTTTGAATCTTTAGGTAATGTTTTCTTTTAGAAATTAACATTTTCAGACAATCTACCAAGGAACCCCATCTAGTTGGGTAAGTGTACTCATTGGTATATTGCTTTTGAAAATAAAAAAATGTACCCAATGTTTGAAAAATAAGAACCCTCTTTATTGTGTGCACAATATAATGTACATATTATGTACATTATAACACCATATAGAATTAAAATAAGACCATAAAAACATTAAAAAATCTTAATACTGTAAAATTAATTATCAGCGTAGGAATGGAGATCATTCCAGTGTAGGAATGGAGATCATCTTGAAATCCAACTGCACCTCTGAATCTTAAAGTGAAAAAAAAAAAAAAATATATATATAGGTCAACTTCATCTAACTTATTGACTGACGGAGGTAGTGGATTCATGCGAGGAAGTGGGAAAAGTAGGATCATTGGTACTGCGGAGTTTTGCATACCTACGATTTTGATCAGGTGAAGGATACAAGAAGGAATTAGCGTGGTGACAGTACCTCTGGAAAAAAAGCTGAACCAATTGCAGGTACAAAAGTAGTGTACATTCAAAGTAGTTCACCCTGAAGGTACACTACCTACTTTCCATTCCACGGTATGGCAGGGGATGGGAACATAGATGTTCAATCTTGTCTAGTTATTTTGCCTAAGTAAACAAAAGCCTCTGATGTTTGAAAAAAAAAAAAAAAAAAAAAAATTAAATAGCTACTTACATACAGCTTACTTAGCAATCTTTTGGCCACCCTTTTTTCTTTAAAGGTTTTATTTATTTATTTATTCATTCTAAGCTATAATAAAATGTGTAAAGAAAAACTACATCGTTATGTTTAGATCACTTTTCTCTGTACAACATCCAAGTGAGCCTCATAAATATCCGAAACAATTGGAGGACTGAGGTGAAATGTGCTCGGACGAGGAGTTGTTCGCTATGTCGTGGGATCAGATCAAAGCATAGATCACTGATCTGCTGAGATTAATTGTTGTGATTCATCAAATACGAAAATAGGTATGATATAGCTACGACCAAGTTTGACTTACCAACAATATTGAAGTATGATGTTGAGGGATGTCGAGGGTCGGTCAAATGAAAATTGATTTATGTGCCAACGTTTCGAAGAATATATTTCTTCATCTTCAGGGCCTAAAAACAGTTTCATAATATTACCATTAATTAATTACATTTGTATCCTGAGAAAATTGACAAATTTTGTTATAGTTATTTTGGTATAGGTAGTTATTCAAATTTTGTTATAGTTATTTTAAAACATTTGGTACGACAAATCACGTTTTTGTTGACAACAAATGTTGCTGGACAAATTGTGCTAGGACTAATAGTGTGTATGATAATAATTTTGTTATAGGTAGTTATTCAAATTTTGTTATGGTTACTTTAAACCATTTGATTAGACAAATTACGTTATTGTTGACAACAAAAGTTGCTGGACAAATTGTGCTGGGACTAACAGTGTGTATGATAATAATTGGGAATTACCCGTGGTAGAATAGTATACAATATCTTGGACATGCTACTAAAATGTACTAATACGTATTAAAATGTTATTAAACATTGTTGATATTGAAATGTAGTAATAATTTATATTAAAATGGTGTATAGAATGCACAATAATTTGTAACTTACAGTTTATAAAATGGAGTTGGACTCCAACAGGGAAGTTCTTGCCTCCAGATCACAGAAGTAACAACTTAACTAGCTAGTTTAAAGTTACCTATATATAGATGAACGAGTATAGGAGTGGGGTAACGAAGCCAATGAACATCGTGTGACTGGATAGTTGAATACGGGTCTTTTGAAAACGATGCTTTTTTGAAAACGAAGCCGCCGAAACATGTGTGAAAACGGACAACAGTCATAAAAACCGGTACCTTCAAAAGATTTTACAGCTGTAAAAGTCTGAGGCTCTCTAAAGAGTCTGAGGCTTTCGATCTTGGAGTGCGATTTGATCGAAAACGACTTTCAAACATTTCAATCTCGTTTGATGTCAAACATCCCATGGCTAAATTATTGAGGGCAAGTGCAAACGGTGGATCATCTTTCAGTCTCAGAATTTCAGGTAACTTGTAAAATCTAAAAAATTCACAGTCATGCAGCATGGCTATAAGAGCGAATTTTCAAAGAAATAATTGGTTTTATGTAAAATGTCACCATTAAAACATGATGTCCATGAAGAAAATCTCAAGCATCAACCACGTTTCTTCATCTTCAAAGTGCTCCAGTTTGAGAGCAGGATAAGATATCGCTATTCTGACTTAACCATCATTCAGCGTGTAAAAACCTTTAAAATGAGGTGTCACTTGTCAGACTTTCATTTTTTGGGTGCCCCCCCCCCCCCCCCAACTCCACAAAACCCGCCTCAGCTTTTGGACATTTCAACTCTAAACACGACGGTGAAGTCACCTTAAACCTTTAAAATGAGGTGTCACTTTTCAGAATGTTTCATTTTTGGCATTTATGAGGAATTTTCCCCCCTAAAACTCCCCAAAACCCCCCTGAGAGTGGCTCGATTCTGCCCATCTACGAACTTAGCCTTTCGATTGCCAAGACAGATTTTTTGTGCGAATTTGAACTTTTTATCTCAATTCTTTCAAGAGTTATCGTCTGGAGTGACACATACATAAATATAATGTGGAGAAGGTTCTCGACCGTATTCCGATATATATGAGGAATGTGGAGGATCTCGAGGTTCGGTCAGAATTATAGACGTGTTTCCCAACGTTTCGACTATTTATTTAGTCATTTTCAAGGGCTACAACAGAAAAGTTAGCACAATCCGGACTTAATTTGTATGGATGGGTACATGTAGATAATATGCTAGGCGATTTTGTTTTATTACTTACAGAGTCCAGGCTTCTTCCAAGTTGGCAAAATGCACCATTTAAATAGCTCACTTAGGTTTAAGGGAATTACTAGTAGACGGGTAAAGCACATGTGCTTCTGGATTCCACTATACTACTGAAGCCATCTCGTGTTAAACAAATATCCCCATAAACTGATATGCTCCCTTCTCAAAAAAGATAAACTCTCAGGTATACCATCAGCTAACATTGAATCTTCCATCTGTCCCGTTAATAAACAACCATGTAAATATTTCACCCTCCCCTATATCAAAAACATGTCTGAAAAGATTAATAAAATATTACCTGCTACTAATGATTCGGCCAAAATTTCATTCAAAAACCACCTTACTCTCAATAAACTCCACGTCTCAAACACCAAAGACCAAGTCCCGAAACCGATGAAATCAGATTTGCTATACCAAATTCCTTGTCAATGTGAGAAAACATACATAGGCCACACCCAGACTGAATGCTCACAAAAATAGTGTAAAATTTACACTATTTTTACATTAATTGAGAGTATTTAATACTCTCACGAAACATACAAATTTTACAGATACTACAGCTTTAAGAACCCATGCTAAGAGAGTAGGCCACAATTTCACATTTGATGACACGAAAATAGTTGGATATGAATGCAATGAATTTGAGAGGAAGATCAGGGAGATGATATTGATAGAACGAAACAAAGAATCAGTAGTTAATAAGAGATCAGATGTAAAGAATTTGAGCAAAGCCTACAGTAATGCCATTGATACTAGTTTTAAGAAAAATCCTATGAGAACCAGTGTAAACCCTTCACCCTCCAACTCAGTCACTAGTCAATTTCTACTCAGTCTACAAACAGTACCTTTCTACCCAACCCCCGCTAGTTTCATGTACCGACCGTCAGGCCAAATACACCGAATATCCCTCCGAATATCCGTATAGGCTTTAGTTGTATCCAGAGGCACATGTCATGTGCTCTACCCGTCTACCTAAGTGAGCTATGTGAATGGTGCATTTTGCCGACTTGGAAGAAGCCTGACTCTGTAAGTACCAAAACCAAATCGCCTAGCATATTATCTACATGTGCCCATCCATACAAATTAAGCCAATTGTTTTATTAAGTCCGGATTGTGCTATCTTTTCTGTTGTAGCCCTTGAAAATGACTAAATAAATAGTCGAAACGTGGGAAATACGTCTTTAATTCTGACCGAACCCACATATAATTTGTGGTGTCTTTTGGCAGTGGATAAAGTATGGTCTGAAACGGATTATGGTATGAAAAGTGTTCGAAAATTCGAGTTTTAAAAATTTTGGACCAAGAACAGTAGCTACATTTTCTTCGAAAATTTGCTAAAAGCTCCCAAAGTGGATTACCAAAAAGGTTAGTGTATGGATTTGCTGAGTTTTTAGAAAAGATATAGCCATCCCCCACGGGGGCAAGTTGATTGAAATCTCCAAAGAAAATTACTGTTTTAATTATTGTTTCAATCGCGCATCAACACGAGCAAACATTTTTGTGCCAATCACTTACTTCATCCATACCTATTAATTTGAGATTTTTCAATTTACAATATAAACTGTTCGACACACTTGAACTCGAGGGTGGCATTTCGTATCAGGCTTGGTTTAATGGTAAAACGAATACCGAGTGGAGAGTGACACCTCTTGATGTTGAATGCAAGCTTTTCCTGTTGGAGCGCAGAGCAACACTCGGAGTGTATCTAATAATTGGATACAATAATTGGATACAATTATTGTACACTTGCGGTTGAGCGCAGAGCAACACTCGGAGTGTATCCAATAATTGGATACAATTATTGTACACTTGCGGTTGAGTTATAGAAACGAATCACCTATTGCTCAAGTGCTTCAATAAGTCCCGATTTACCAACGCCAGCATTCATAAATTGGTGCGGCGTTGGAGGTGGTAACGCTGTTGTTTCTCATTCAGTGATCTCACATCTCCCAAGTATCGTTCTTCAGGCAATACGTGAGGAACGGGAACGAATTCATCTTCATTTTTGTCGTTCCCTATTATGAATCCTCCGTCGTACAGTAGGTACGTCACCCTCGTCAGTTCGATCTCTCAAGACTTCGTATCCATCTTCATGGTTAATATCACCAATTGATTCATCTTCTTCGCGACTGAAAGTTTCATTTTCGTTGTGCTCTCTGATGGCTTCATCAATGAAGTCATCATTCATTGCCTTCCTCGTTTGAAGATTTGAAATTGAAACTGTTCCTGTTGCGAAATATTACTTGTTAGTTCTTGTTGAATTTTCCTTTGTGATCAATGCGAATCAATTCACTTTCTTCATCAATCGAAGGTAAAAATAACATCAACTGCTCGCGATAAAAATCCTCCTTTTGCGTTTCAATGTTGAATCTAACAAAACTGATTATTTTCGATTTGGTCCTTTTAGAAATGTAACCGTCGTGTTTTTTCAATTGCAGTGCTTTTGGCGGCTAATAATTTACACTATCAAATTATCGAATTTTGTTGGAGACGTGGTTCCGATGAAGTCCTACTCTTTTTGTAATTATACCAAGCAATAAAATCCGCTAAACATAAATCACTCAAGACATCAGGACTGTTGACATAATGATCTATGTTTGATTTCGCGAATACTTCTGTAGAATCAACCGATAGCCATTGAAGGGCTTTCTTGGGTAATCAAATGTGAAGCCTTTTTCAGGAGGGCGAGTATTGATAAATTCGACTGATCTGACTGATCTGGTACTCTGTGAAAGAGGTAACGGTAGAACATAATACACTGCCTTTTGAGCTGCAAACCCACTTGAATCTAAAAACTTGATGGCCAAGAATTTCAATTTTTCTTTCATAGATAAATCTCCTTTGGCTCCTACATCGTAAGCATCGCGTAGAACTTTCGATATTCCCCGTTTCGTCTTGTTGATACAGTTCAACACGTACACTGCGACAGAGTATGTGTCCGTAATAAATCGAATGTCCATATTTGCACGATGAAGATTCAAAATGAAGGGTACAGGGGAAGAAGGGTACGATTCCACAATTGGAAAATGTTCAGGAGAGCGAAAACTAACTTAACCATCTCATGCTACGTTGCCAAGGTGTGATTCCCTGCAAAAGAAAGAATAATAATAATTATCATTAATATTAATGAATAATAATGAAAAATTATTACTCAACTGAACTCAGAGAAAAATTTGACAATAATCAGATCTAAGAAGATAACTGGGCTAAACAAATTATCAACTATTCCAAACCAACATAGAATGAAATCGTTTTTCACTAGTACCGACCTACCACGTGAAACTACTCCCAGAAAGCCTCGAAATCGACAAATAGTGGAATTATACCCTTCTTCCCCTGTACCCTTCAAATGTCATAATTGTAGGCATTTGTGCGAACATCATTTGGGAGGCGCTTGAGGAAGACCGTTGGACGTTTGAGTGAGTTGCGAACGGGCAAGACACAATCCTCATTAGAAAGGTTCAAGTGATTGAGTAGGTAATGCTTGAACACTATTTTCTGTGACGGGACATTTTTGTACCAATATCTTTGTAGATTTCTTCTAGGTAATTATTTTGGTGAGATTTTGATTCAGCTCCTTCTTGTTCTTATCGTTAACATCATCTTTGGTCAATGGTCCTAAAATTCTGGTGTCCTTCATGGGGAAAAATGGAATTCCGAACCGGCAATAACTTTTTTTGTTTTATTGTTTTGGTTTGTTATCTTCGATAATGAACCTTTGTAATCGCCCAAGAAAAACATTGGTTTCCGTTACTACGGAATTCAGGAAATGGTTTCCTACCTCCCGATTGGATTAGCGCATTACAAGTCCAACCTGAACAACCTATCAACCAACGAAATTACTATGAGTCGTTCATCAACCAAAGTAGTACCTGTATAATATTATTATTATCACCTATGTAAATATAACAAAAACGACTGAACCCCGTATTTAAGCTGTTCTACCTACCTACCTATAGATAACGGAAAAACGTCTACCTATTTATTGATAAAAGGGTAGCAAATATCTGAAGAAACAAAATATACCGTTCAAGGCTCATAAATGTATTCAGAACGGTTTTTCGGTTGTCCACGAATGTTCATCGACGAACATTTTGTTGTATTCATGCATTGAGGGAGGACCGTCGACATTAATCCTAGAAAGTAGATGAACTAGATTATCACTCACCTTTTAATCCTGCCGACAAAACAGCTCGAAGTTATCCAAATGACACATCACCAACACTCGCGTTTTGTATCGAAATGCCCATGCACTGCACCGTTGCGATCGAGTTTCATTCCGACATCGCGAACACCCCGAAACTCACGATTCAATTCAAAAGTGGTGGAAGACCGAAAGGAGTTGAATCCGTCGATATCTAGATGCAAAATCAAAATAGAAAAACCACACAAGAAGGCACAGGAGCGGCTGCGGTCGCGAAACTCCGCAGTTATGCACTGCCGACTCGATCGGCCACATATTATATTTCCCCAAAGTATATCATAATATTCTAGTATATTATACGAGGAGCTTATGTTACTATACCAAAGTATTGCATTCCTGTTGGACACGTAGGTACACTTTGTACAACTCAGGTAATTAAAATGAATGTTATCGAATTCTGATAAGAGGTCGAATTCAGTGTGCATTAATACAATTTATTATCTAGACATCTCTATATACGAGATATCTAATAATAATAATACCTAAACATCTCTATAGTTCACACGGAGAAGGTTTACCTTTGGGGAAAAAAACAAAACAAAAATATGTGCTGGTAAACCTTCTCCATGTGATGTGTAGGTATTATCGTTTGAATGCACACTGATAAGATTAATTTTAATTACTTAGCTGATTTTTATACTTTGTATACTAGAATATTATGATATACTTTGGGGAAATATAATATGTGGCCGATCGAGTCGGCAGTGTTTTAGTATAACTGCGGAGTTTTAGTTTTGCGACGGCAGCCGCTCCTGTGCCTTCTTGTGTGGTTTTTTCTATTTTGATTTTGCATCTAGATATCGACGGATTCAACTCCTTTCGGTCTTCCACCACTTTTGAATTGAATCGTGAGTTTCGGGGTGTTCGCGATGTCGGAATGAAACTCGATCGCAACGGAGCAGTGCATGGGCATTTCGATACAAAACGCGAGTGTTGGTGATGTGTCATTTGGATAACTTCGAGCTGTTTTGTCGGCAGGATTAAAAGGTGAGTGATAATCTAGTTCATCTACTTTCTAGGATTAATGTCGACGGTCCTCCCGCAATGCACCAACAAAATACAACAAAATGTTCGGCGATGAATATTCGTGGCCATCCAAAAAACCGTTCTGAATACATTTATGAGCCTAGAACGGTATATTTTGTTTCTTCAGATATTTGCTACCCTTTTATCAATAAATAGGTAGACGTTTTTCCGTTATCTATAGGTAGAACAGCTTAAATACGGGGTTCAGTCGTTTTGTTATATTTACATAGGTGATAATAATATTATACAGGTACTACTTAGGTTGATGAACGACTCATAGTAATTTCGTTGGTTGATAGGTTGTTCAGGTTGGACTTGTATTATAATGCGCTAATCCAATCGGGAGGTAGGAAACCATTTCCTGAATTCCGTAGTTACGAGGCGCCACGAAAATAGATCATCTCCGGAGCAAAATCAGCTGGATGTTGATCACTAGTATTTAATGAAAAGTTAAGGAGTTATAAGTTATCGTAGTTAGGTACAACTTCTGGTTTCCCGGTTTTTCAGGAGGATGGTAGGTAATTCCGCTCGTAAATCAGATGGTTGTATCAACGAAATTATTATTATTATAATTATTAATTAGGTACTTCTGTCCCAGCAGTCCATAGGGTGTATGATCAACTACATACGTTTTCGAGAAAATTCTTCTGGTTCTGTATGTTCGGTGTGCGATCGATTGTGGTTTCAAAGAGATCTTAGAAATCTCAAAAGTATAGCTATACTTGTATACGATGGATTGGTGAAACTAAAGACACTCGCGTGAAATATGAACTTCAATGAACGAACAGGAGGATGAAAATTATAGAAAACACTTACTGAATTTGGAAAAAGTGGAAATTTTCGCTGTACAGCGTCGTCAGCCCGAGAAGAAAATCTTGTATAGCTATACTTGTATAGCTATACCTATCCGTTGTTGCTGAAACATTTCCAAATGCTGTTATATTTGAAATGAAAGTATACCAAACATGTTACAAATCATTAGGAGAAGAGAAAATTCCTCGATTGCCTCAAACAAATGGATTTGTATACCTACCCTGAATTGCCCTCTTACTTACCGCCTCTTGATATCATAACAGAACGGCTGATGGCGCCAAGAATATTGCTAAGTGGCCATAATGAACTACATATAGTTATAATAATAATGTGAACAGAAGGAACTACATGGTAGGTATACTATTGATTAGTAGGTCCTTGCAAGCAGTAAGTAGGTACTAGACATATCCATGATCTATTGTTGGTCCCACAAGGGGAAAATTTAAATTTGTCTGGTTCCTTTCAGGGGATTCTTCAAATGATCTGTCATAAACCTTTTTTGAAGCAGGGGTTACCCCTACCTCAAACAGGGGGTTCTAGATTTGGCGTTTATAATCTATTCCCTAAATAAGAGCTGTTGACGAAGGGATTTTAAAAATGAATGTTTTTTGAACCCTGGGTTCATTAATAATATTAATGAACCCAGGGTTCAAAAAACATTATTAAAATACCATTATAATTATAATTATTAATAATATTTCATACTACTTCATAATAATTAATGATAATGCATAGGTAATCTACCTTTTAGTGATCTACACCAAAGGGTGATCTGCACGTAGAAATAATAAACCGTTGTGTCAAAAATTTGCAGAGTTTTCTTCTTGCAGCTAAATGTGTGTTTGTGGGTTTCGAATGCTAAAATATCGTCACTTAATTTGTCTGGAGAACACGAAATGAATTTATCAATAAACTTCTCACACAACGTTATGTTATTCTCGTTTCCGCCCTCTAAACTTGGTGCATTTTGTAACCAAAGTAACGAATGAATGTGCGGGGAGCCTCTCTGCCGGAATTCAACTCGGTAATAGTAATCCAATTCTTCGTGTTCATAAAATATTCCGTGATCATTTGTTGAAAACAACTTGATCATCTGTTTAATTCTAAAATCGAAATAGCGGGCGCAAGTGACTGGGTCAGAACTTATTAGTCGAACTTTATCCTGATAAGACAATGCTGAAGCCATGCATTCAGTAATAATTTCATTATCTACTACTTTCTTCAACAACACGAGTAGTTCTGCCCATTGGGTTTCAGCTGGAGAAAGGGTAAGAAACAGTGTAGCCACATGGGGGTCCAAATTGACGGATCATGGCAAACACTTCAGACTGTTTCTGTGCCCAAAACGCCGGAGACCCTCGATCCGGGAGGATAAGACGGTAACCACTATCATGAATGTGGAATGATTTGATTAGATCTTGAGAAAGGTCGTTGGTTTCTGTTGTTTTCCTTTCAATTTCTTCAAACAGAGAAGTACGCTTGCACTGATTTTCATACTCCTCAATTTCGCTGCGCAATAAAACAGTTCACTAGGTTCAGAAGCACATCTGCTGTCGTACCTACCTCAAAAGTTCTGAATTCACAAGTTTTGATAACTTGAGTGATTAGGCTTGGGGCGTAATATTCCACCGTAACTTCGAATAAAACTCAATGCTTCTGCATGGATGTCTAAAAATAGTGGTAATGGGGAGAATCCTTCTCCTGGGGTAAATCAGGATTAATGTTAGACATTAATAAAGTTGATTCGATTGGAACGTTGGCCGGTTCAGGATCATCTTCTTTGAATTCTGAATCCTCAGCACTTTTCTCTTTGTCTTTGCCGTTACCATCAACTTTATCTTCAACAAACATACCACGGCATGATAATATTGGAATCCATTTAGAATCAACGAAAACATCAGCTTCCTGGAACGCAGGGCAGTTAGCCAAATCTATTGAGGCTTCGGCGATCGCGTGGGGTCTGATTGTATTGGTTCTTCCTGAACAACGGATTTAAATGATTTCTTCTTTTGGTTGATTTCTTCGATTGGTATCACAGCAGTTTCATTAAAAACTCGCGGAAGAATTTTTACGCTATTTATGACATCACATGGCACATTTACGACGCGACCATGAATCGAGAATTGTTGATCTCGTTAGAAGCCCGGATTTGCATGAACGCCATGCGTGGGCTAAAAATGCGCTCTTCTAAAGAAGTCAAATTTTTAACTGAAAGTGGGACTTTCGGAAAACGGAGATCCTCACTCCGAGCTGTCGAAGGTAACACAAGTACCACAAACGCCATCTACCCCAAAACCCTCCGTTACTTTTCGATTACAAAATTTTTCTCTGAAACTGTCAGTAGGAGATAATCTGTTAGATGTTTTGTTCCCTCCAAAAAATTTAATCGATTGTTCAAAACACAATCGTCCGCAACACGCACACGTACAATCGAGCTCCTAGTTAATAATATCCCGATATTTTGACAATAATTTAGATCGAGAAATTTCAATTTTATTAGCTTTAAAATATTTCCACCTAAGGTGACTTGCGCGCTGTTTTATACTACGGTATTTATGATTCAGTATCGAGGAGTAGTATTTATGATTCTGAATTCGGTATCAGTGCTCAGAGAATTTCTGCATGTGTTTCCGCCATGTCAATCTTTGACACCGTGCGTTAACTTTATTATGTTTACGTGATTTTATCGGATAGGACAATCGTTTTTTTTTTCTCCTTTTTTTGTGCAACTTTCAGCAGTTTGTTGTGGGCTTTCCGTTGTTCAGGATCAGATAATCTGGTATTTTGGGCTTCTCCTAGCAAATTTCTATGTAGATCAGCCAGTCTTCTAGACTGGCTTACCTTCGCAGCAGTAATGTGGGCTTTACGTAGTTCAGGATTGGATAATCTAATCTGTTGGGCTTCTCTGTTTAATACCCTATGTATTTCCCCTATTTTCTGTCACAGCTAATCTCTTTTTTTGGACTAAACTATTAAGTAGGTTCATATCAACACGTACCTGACTATTTTCTCTCCTGGTTCTTTGAGATCGAGAGTTTACCTGGCGTATTTTTCCTTTTTCTGATTCACATTTTTGTGATGGGTCCTTTCTTCTGCGGTCCTTTGATGTGACCATGGCAGGTGACTTCTTTTTTAGTCGCGGCATATTCTAAAATTTGATATGAGAAAAGTGTGAGATAAGCATAATAAGAATAATTAATTTAATTATTAATAATCTTAATTAATTATTAATAAGTTACGGAAAATTGCACGTCATTGCATATTTTAAACTCTTGCTGACAAATCAAGCAATCAACAATAATTGGAACCACATATATGAAGTATGAATGCATTCATCAAAACTTTTTATAAAATTCTAATTTTATGTGTTTCATCCTATTAAGTATAGGATAAACACATAAAATTACCATAATAGTAATGACTTATTTTACTTTTTGAGTGATTATATTATAAATTCACCACATACGGCTGGGTATTTTGTCCCAAGCCGATAGCAGTCAACAATTCGCATTCTGTGCGTCGACTAGGAAAAATATAAGACTGCAATCTGAAAAATTCACTGAAGACACCTCACTAATGACAATTATTAGTGAGGTCAATACCCTCACTAATGAATGGAAAAAAAATCCAAACAACGAATGAAATTGAGAAAAAGCAGTAAATATCAACAAAAATGAAATACTTTAGTGTTATCAATAAAAAAGGTTAGTGGCCATTGGACAAAAAGGGTAGGTTTTGCTCAGAAAATGAATAAAGAAAGTTACTATACATGGCCATACCGCGGCGAATATAGTTGTCCTTATTTAGATTTTTCATCTAATTCAAAGTCATATCGTCACATTTTTGAATTAAACTCAAATAATAACCTAATACTTCAATACTTATCGCAAATTAATCAACTGCGACAATTTATTACTGAAATGACTCAACAAAAAAATTGATTTTATGGGCGATGGCAGATCCAGACTGTGAACTTGAGGGGGGTCATGAGGTTCATAACCTAACCTAACGTAATTTATATGAAAACAAGGATTGAATTTTACAGACAAATTGAATTCTTTCAATTGTATTACAAGCGTTTAGGGAATCATCGACAATAACTGAATTCATAGACGTCCAGTTCGAAATTTTGGAGTTGTCACTAATTATCTTGACAATCGACTTCCTGCAAGGCTGAGTCTCGTCCAAACAGCTATAATGCCATACAGCTATAATAATATTGCCAATTTTGGGTCTAGGAGGGGGATGGAAGGGGGGGGTAATGACACCACCACCACTTCCCAATCGAATCCGCCACTGGTTAGAGGGTGAAAACACAATAAGAATGTAATACATAGGTAAGTATAAGACATAGTTACCTGATTGAGCTGAACTAAACTTTAGAGAGAGACGAGAAAGAAGAAAACTGAAGAAAAATCTGTGGAAATGAATAAAACAAAGAAAGTTACTACACATGGCCATACCGCTGCGAATACAGTGGTCCATATTTAGATTTTTTTATTCAATTCAGATCATCAAATTATCATATGAAATCATAAAATCATATCGTCAAATTTTAGAATTAAACTCAATATCAATATAAAATCATATCGTCACATTTTAGAATTAAACTCTAATAATAACCCAATACTTGAAAACAAATTGCAAATTAATCAACTGCGACAATTTATTACTGAAATGACTCAACAAAAAATTTGATTTTATGGGCGATGGCAGATCCAGACTGTGAACTTGAGGGGGGTCATGAGGTTCATAACCTAACCTAACGTAATTTATATGAACACAAGGATTGAATTTTACAGACAAATTGAATTCTTTCAATTGTATTACAAGCGTTTAGGGAATCATCGACAATAACTGAATTCATAGACGTCCAGTTCGAAATTTTGGAGTTGTCACTAATTATCTTGACAATCGACTTCCTGCAAGGCTGAGTCTCGTCCAAACAGCTATAATGCCATACAGCTATAATAATATTGCCAATTTTGGGTCTAGGAGGGGGATGGAAGGGGGGGGTAATGACACCACCACCACTTCCCAATCGAATCCGCCACTGGTTAGAGGGTGAAAACACAATAAGAATGTAATACATAGGTAAGTATAAGACATAGTTACCTGATTGAGCTGAACTAAACTTTAGAGAGAGACGAGAAAGAAGAAAACTGAAGAAAAATCTGTGGAAATGAATAAAACAAAGAAAGTTACTACACATGGCCATACCGCTGCGAATACAGTTGTCCATATTTAGATTTTTTTATTCAATTCAGATCATCAAATTATCATATAAAATCATATCATCAAATTTTTGAAATTAACTCAAATAATAACCTAATAGGTCCTTGAAAACAAATTGCTAATTAATCAACTGCGACAATATATTACTGAAATGACTCAACGAAAAATTTGTTCTAGGGGATTTAAATAAAAAGGAATTTCATACATAAGTATAAATACCATTTACCTTGGAATAACAGAAAAACGCCTAAATATACGGCACAAAAATGAATGTAAACTGATAATAAAGCATCTAAATAAATTAAAACAGATAAACCAAAACATTAAAAATGAAAAAAAAAAAAAAAAAACAGCGAGAATCAATTGCGAGAACGCTTTTCTAGCAGTGGCGGCTCGTCCATAAGGCCACCTTGGCCCTAGCCCCACCCAAAAATTTGCAAAGGAAAACAGAAAAAACATAGAACAAGGAGAAAAAAATCTTACCTACTACTACCCACCATGGAAGAAGGGAGATCTCCCTTCTTCCACTTCCACTGAGCTCTTGCAGGCGGGCGGTTATTTCGTCTGACTTCGATAGAAGTCGTGTCCTCAACGCATTTTGTTTCGATTTATCGATTAAAAAAGTCGATTATCGGATCGACCAGAAGTGCCCCAGTCTCAATGTTGAAGGTATAGGCGCTTCCTGGGGTGGGGGAAGGCACCCTGTGTTCCGCCATAGGAGCCATTCCGGGCGGTGGCCAAAATATCGAATCAAGTTGAACGCCGAAAACAATCGATCGTTGAATCGTTCCTTGTCAAGGAAGAAGGGAGTTTCATTCCTCCATGCTTTCTTCCATGTTCGATAAGAATGATATCAAAACGATGCCTGACTTTATAATATATTATTTTGAATGCATTGACTGGTGGTTTTTAGCTTCGTATTTACTCATCATAGTAAAAGTGAATTATTGTCTCCATAATATTAATCAACTAAACATTGAAATTTAATACCTATCTCACGTGCAACGCGTGAACGCTTTGCTAGTCGTCAAGACTAAAGTGGATTCTATTCGCCCAAGGGAATCTCATTTGTTGATTTCTACATTCTGTAAGTTAATAACAGTTAATAACCGTTAATAACAGTAATATACATAATATTATTATGTAGCTCAGCCAACCGTTGAGAATACTGTTTTATTTGTTATCCCTGAAACTGATGGTGACTTCGTTGACTCGAGCTTTGTTTGAGCTAACCAACGAACTCTAAAAGCTAGTTGAAATCAATCTTGCTGTTCTGTGATCGTTCAAAATGTTTTGATACGATTGGATAAGAAAACGTATGTGCAATCTGGGCATAAGAGGACATTTTTAGAGGGGGTTTTCAAGGTACCACTCGGCTAGGAAGCAGATGGTCGCGATTGCTAATTTTTAAAAACCCCAGTAATAGAAACTCCAATAATATAATTTTTTGACTACCTTTATAATGTACTCTTTGAATAGTACTCGTACAGTCACAATTTCTCTTTTATTCTTCCTATCATTTTGAAGATAATTATTTGGGTGGGTAGGTGGGATTGCCTTGCAGCCACCTCCTCGTCGGTAATCCTGGATACTGGTCAGTAACCTTCCCTCTCCTCAAGAGAACTCTTTGGAGAACGATGTTTCCTGACTTGCTAAGAGCTGCATACCACTAATTATGAAGCAGTTTAGCTGTAAGGGTAGTTTGAGTTTAGTTCCTATAGTGAGTACCTAATAGGTAGGTATGCACCTAAATATTGCCCTGGTGCCCCACCAGTTTCTGAGCCCACGAGCCGCCCCTGTTTTCTAGTTGTAAAAAAAGGACGGCTAGGGGACCTAAACACTTCAGAAAAACGATTGAGGAATAGGTAGGTACATTATATGACTAAATAAGATTAAAAAAGCTAAATAACTAAATGCTAAATTGAAATGGATGGAATGAATAGAATAAAGGATAGGAAGGCGAAGAACTCCCACTTGTACCTACTTCAACTGTGAGGAAGAAGAATCCATCGACCACATCATTCTGTTATGTAGTGCGTACCAGGGGCGGCTCGTGGGCTCAGAAACTGGTGGGGCACCAGGGGCCTGTTGCACAACGGACTTGTAACTAATATTATTAGTAAACGTACTAATAACTTGTAATTTGTGTTGCACAACCGGAATTTACTAGTACTAATAATATTAGTGCAGGTAACTAATATATTAGTGGTTTTACACTAGTATTATTAGTAACTGTTGCACAATCATCTACAAAATATTAGCGTAGGGCAAAATAGTAGTGGACGCTAATAATGTTTCTACAAGAGTAAGGAGTGTGGTAAAATTTTTTACAAGTGTTTTTTTCCTAGTGAAAAAGTGTTATTTCGTGTTTTGATTAACATGTTGGATGATATGCTGTTTGACTTGGGTGTTTTTGAAGATGATGCACCACTTGCTCAACACCGTCGCCGTAAAGTTTACAGACCGAGAGTAAACTTTACTTTTCCCAGTAATTTTGAATTCAACGAGAGGTTTAGAATGTCTGCTAACAAATTTGAATGGCTTGCAGTGGAACTGGGGTCCCTTCTCGCTCACCGAACAAGAAACAGTTGTGCTCTGAGTGTGAACCAGCAGGTACTTATCGCTCTACACTATTGTCGACTTCCTCGCGTTTGGCCACCAAACATCTCGCATGTAACTGCCGTCTTTCCCCAGAGGAACAGCGAGGATCTATGCTGCATATTCATAGACCTCTTGCCAAGCTTTATTTTTCTCAGTTTTCGTAAGCTGAGAAGAGAAAGCGCCGAAAACACCGCCTTCTTTAATTTTATCCTATTAAGGATACAAACTTTAAGCTTTCTTTTTTCGTCGCGTTTACACGGCATCACGATGATTGAATTTGACAACAATAAACGAACCAAAACAACGGAATGTGGATATGTAACCTTACGCTTAGTAAACCACAGTGTTTTCACCTGTTAACTGTCCATGCCAACCGTGTGGCGGACAGCCGACTAATATTTTCGAACTTGTAAACTTGTAAAATTCTTCTAGTATTATTAGTGACTAGTGAAACATTGTGCAACACGATATATTAGTACTAGTAATATTAGAACTTGTAGACTTGTAAAATTTACTAATATTACTAGTCCATTGTGCAATAGGCCCCAGGGCAATATTTAGGTGCATACCTACCTATTAGGTACTCACTATAGGAACTAAACTCAAACTACCCTTACAGCTAAACTGCTTCATAATTAGTGGTATGCAGCTCTTAGCAAGTCAGGAAACATCGTTCTCCAAAGAGTTCTCTTGAGGAGAGGGTCGGTTACTGACCAGTATCCAGGATTACCGACGAGGAGGTGGCTGCAAGGCAATCCCACCTACCCACCAAAATAATTATCTTCAAAATTATAGGAAGAATAAAAGAGAAATTGTGACTGTACGAGTACTATTCAAAGAGTACATTATAAAGGTAGTCAAAAAATTATATTATTGGAGTTTCTATTACTGGGGTTTTTAAAAATTAGCAATCGCGACCATCTGCTTCCTAGCCGAGTGGTACGTTGAAAACCCCCTCTAAAAATGTCCTCTTATGCCCAGATTGCACATACGTTTTCTTATCCAATCGTATCAAAACATTTTGAGCGATCACAGAACAGCAAGATTGATTTCAACTAGCTTTTAGAGTTCGTTGGTTAGCTCAAACAAAGCTCGAGTCAACGAAGTCACCATCAGTTTCAGGGATAACAAATAAAACAGTATTCTCAACGGTTGGCTGAGCTACATAATAATATTATGTATATTACTGTTATTAACGGTTATTAACTGTTATTAACTTACAGAATGTAGAAATCAACAAATGAGATTCCCTTGGGCGAATAGTGATCCACGTAGTATAGTAGGGTTTTCTGTGGATCCACTTCAGTCTTGACGACTAGCAAAGCGTTCACGCGTTGCACGTGAGATATTAAATTTCAATGTTTAGTTGATTAATATTATGGAGACAATAACTCACTTTTACTATGATGAGTAAATACGAAGCTAAAAACCACCAGTCAATGCATTCAAAATAATATTATAACGTCAGGCAACGTTTTGATATCATTCTTATCAAACATGGAAGAAAGCATGGAAGAATGAAACTCGTTCTTCCTTGACAAGGAACGATTCAACGATCGATTGTTTTCGGCGTTCAACTTGATACGATATTTTGGCCACCGCCCGGAACGCCTCCTATCTCGCAACACAGAGTGCCTTCCCCCACCCCAGGAAGCGCCTATACCTTCAACATTGAGACTGGGGCACTTCTGGTCGATCCGATAATCGACTTTTTTAATCGATAAATCGAAACAAAATGCGACTCAGTGGAAGTGGGTAGTCATGGAGGAAGGGAGATCTCCCTTCTTCCATGGTGGGTAGTAGTAGGTAAGATTTTTTTTCTCCTTGTTCTATGTTTTTTCTGTTTTCCTTTGCAAATTTTTGGGTGGGGCGAGGGCCAAGGTGGCCTTATGGACGAGCCGCCACTGGTGCGTACGAACGGGAAAGATCGGAACTTTTCTCTAATTTGTGTCACCTCACAGCTCTCCCCTTCAATTTGTGTCACCTCACAGCTCTAAACGATTTACAAATTTATGAATACCAGTATATACCTGTACTTACACAAAAGTAACCGTAATATCTGATTTGTAGATATAATGTTATTTTCACCAGTTTGACTAATGTTACATACATGGTTGCATAGTTTCCTTTGCTAATGCCAAAAAAGGCCACAAAAAAAAGAAAAAAATAGAATAAAGAATACAAAATTTGTATTAGGTACTTATTTAATAATAACAATAAATTATTTTTAAACTCACCTTAAGTTGGTAGGTAGATTAGCAGGTGAGTCGGTAGGTAGGATGGCTGGCTGCTGCAGTTGAAATGATTATAAACATGGTGAAATGGCCAACCGGAATGAGGTCATGCTTGAATGCTGAGAGGAGTGTGTGGTGGTGGTGGTGGGAGGCAGTTCTGAGCATTACCCATGTACTATTCTAGGTTAAAAACATGATTCCATGGCTAGCAGATTGATAGCTGGAGGTAGTGGGGACCGAGTGTAATGTTTTTAGAATGGCTAGTAGCAAGTAATCTTTCACAACAGGCAGAGAAGAGGTCTCTACCCTCTCCACCCCCACCCCTTCATCAACCACAACACGCCAACCCCCCTCACCGACGTGTTCTCACATCATATCAACCTCTACTTCTGGGAAGAGACTCTGAACTGCTAAGCCTCAGCTCTACTCGTACACACAGCGCGTTTCACAGCGCCAAAGGGGCACTGATAATGTCATTTACTTATGTCCTCCCCATCAAATTAAGATTTTCAACTATTCACAAAATTTGGATCTTTTCAACCTGCTACCAAATGAACAAAATTGTTAGAACGAAATGAGATATCGCAATTCTGATTTCACCATCGTGTTCAGGGCAAAAAACCTTAAAAAAAATAATTGGTTTCACGTAAAATCTCAAGTAAAAACCACGTTTCTTCATCTTCAAAGTGATCCAGGTTGAGAACGGAATGAGATATCGCAATTGTGACTTCACCATCGTATTTAGCGTGTAAAAACCTTTAAAATGAAGTGTCACTTATCAAACCTTTTCATTTTTGGAATTGATAGGGGTACCCCCCCCCCCCCCCAATAACCCAACCCCCCTCAGCTTATAGAATATTCAACGGTGAAGTCAGAATTGCGATATATCTCCTTCCGTTATTATATTAGAGCAGAGTTAACATGAAGAACATCTCAAGGATCAACCACATTTCTTCATCTTCAAACAAAGTGCTCCAGTTGTAGAACTGAATGAGATATCGCAAGATTCACCATCGTATTCAGCGTGTAAGAACCTTTGAAATGAGGTGTCACTTGTCAGACCGTTTCTTTTTGGAATTTATGCCCCCCACTCACCAAAACCCCCCTCAAACTTTAAAATGTGGTGTCGCTTGACAGACCGTCTCATTTTTGGAACTTATGGGTGAACCCCCCTCAGCTTTTGGACATTTCAACGCTGAACACGACGGTGAAGTCAGAATTGGGATATCTCATTCCGTTATCAGATTAGAGCCCGTGGCGGATCCAACTTTAGAGTGGGGGGGGGGGGGGCCGAAATACACAGTTTTAGCAGTTAAAATGTGAATTCAGAGAGACATAGATTCTGTCATATTTTGGAAATTAAAGGTGAAGCACCCCAACCCCAACTTTCATGAACCGTAATAAGACAGCATTTTTCATGAGGATTGTGCGAAAGTGGTGACTTATGTAAATTTTAGTGGACACAGTGATTGCGCGTCGGAACCGTCGGTGGAACCGTCAATTAGCATTGAGATTAGATACTTTTTGCAAGACAAGCAACATAAATGTATCCTATAACAGAGGAAAAAAAATAGGTACCTACCTATTTGAAAATTTGGAGGAGTTATATATTGTTTTCTCTCTCCTGAAAAATTTGAAAATCCAGACTTACGTTGTATATCGACGGTCTCACAGCAACACCCCATATCGTCATTTTCTCAACTTGTCAGGAGGGCTGGAAAACCGCCTTCTAACGATTTTCTCCTCCCATAATCAGTATATTTTTTAATTGTGGTAGGTACTTTTACAACATAAATACCCACCTTTATGAACTTACGAAAGAAAGTTAGTCAGTGTGTAACAAGAGGGCGCATCCTTCGATATGCATTACGCATTTTCGTCAAAAATGACGATGTGGGGTGTTGCTGTGAGACCGTCGATATGCACTCACGGATTCAATTGGTGAATAGGGTTTCTTGCAGATCGGCGGAATATGTTTGATTGGGTACAAGGAGTAAGTACGGTACTTTGAACATTTGCTTATTAATGAATAATGATTTATTCGATCAAATCCCTCGTAAAATACCCCCACCATCGCCCCTTCAGCCTCTTATCCCCCCCCCCCCTTATCCTTGCCATTTTAATTTTCTTTTTTTTCCGTATCTTCTTTACGAGTGCTGACTGGGAGAATGGTCCTATGGAAATCAACTCGCTGTCGAGGGCCCCCGTCTTTTTCCAACTACTTCTCAAACTAGCGAAGTTTTGGCTTTCCGAAAAAAAAGAAGGATGTTGGGATACGGAGAAGGATGGTGAGAGACGGAGGAAAGAGGAATAAAAGAAAAACAAGATTATAAAAAGGGCAGACGGAGGGGCGCATATGAGGTGCCTTCGAAAATTCACCCTCTTGATCGTCGCTCTTGACAACTCCAGCCGAATGGGTATTATAATGATAGCTCCCTCCCCGGTACGCTTTTTTATTTTTTTCAAAACAGAGAACTTGTCTTTTTAGAAAATATTCCCTTGAGGGCTGAATTTGAACTTCTGGGATTTATCAAGGTTCGTCGACCCCAAGGGGTTTTCTAGCCTCCATCTCCAGCGCCGGCCTCTCCAGGCGTTGCCTTTTATTTATTAGAAACAATGTATTACCCCCTCCAATCCTTCTATGACTATCAACCCTCCTCCTTCCGCCAGCACTCGTCTCACCGTACTTTCCTTTACTATTGGCTCTATAATATTTCATTCATATTGTTTGTTGTCTTTCCTCAATCACTGCGACCGCATTTCCAAAAATGGACACGCGTTGTCAACTAAATTTGAACAGAATGAATAGGCTTAGAGAGGAAACATCATTGCAACCCAGCCTCCTCACACGGAGTAGGTCTAGTCATGCGGCAAGTCATAATAAACGAATTTCATCAGTATGAAACAATGATCCATTCCAAATTATACTGAAATCAACTGAAAATTTTGATTAAAAGATAACGAATTGGCTTAAAAGTTGACTGAAAGATGAGAGACGAATTCTGAAATCCTGGAAACTGAAGGTCAGGCAGGTGTCGTTATTAGAGAGTTCCTAAGAGATAAATCCATTCAGATGTGGACATATCTAGTGGACACATCTAAGGCGAGCAACCTCTGGATGCTAACCAATATGGGGGAACTGATCACATGTTAAGTAACGTCAAGTCACCTTAGCACAACGCGAAATCCATCCCTTAAGCGCTGCACTGTTATGATAACAGTGTTATCCCGGAGTAAGGTTACTCGTTAAGGAAGGTTATTCGTTAAGGATGTGTCCGGAGAGAGGAATGTACGCATGTATGTGTCCGGTTGTGATCAATTCGAGGCGGTATGTGTCCGGACACAGCCGACGCGCATGCGCAGTTGAGATAAGTTCAAACTTGTGTCCGTCGGAATGACCCCTTAGGAACTCTCTATTGTTGGTACAAAGGACGTCCATTGGAGTAATGGGCGCAGCGGCGGCTCTAACCATCACACGCCCCGCGACATGACGTTGCATTTTACTCCTTACGATCCGATTTGAAATTGAAAAATCCTACGTATTCAAGGAGGTTTTCCAAAGGGCAAACCTATTCCTTGAAACTATACAACAAAACTCAGGGCAACAGCTCAGAAATAGAAATTTGGAAAGCATTTTAGGGCTCAGTCTATTCCTTGCTAAGGAAGCTGTTGCCCCAGCCTCACAAAATTATCTCACTGGGTAAGTACCGAAGTCGCAGGTATTGCATTTTTCTGCGAGCTTGGACAGAGTCGGATAAACATTTTTAATTTCCTGCCACATAATTGTTGAGTCCTGATCCAACTTTGAAACACGTGCTTCTCAATATTGGATCAATTCATCTTGTTCCCTTTTTGTTTTGTCCTTTGGACCACAGTTTTGCGGTAGGCCAGTGGATTCTTAAAATGGATTCTTTTTTTTCCAAGTTAACCCCAGTAGTAGAGAGCAAATTCATTTTAGCTTTTAGTTTCATGAGTATAGTTCACATTGGAATTATCTTTCCTCGCAACACTCAACAAAATTCATTTTGGTTTATTATCTTCGATAATGAATCATTGGAATTTTTCCATTGGTTCTAACGCTGTCATTATTTCTTTCAAAATGTAACATTTAAATTCTAAGCGAATCTGCGGAGCTCTGGACAAACTGGAGTCCAGACCAGGTGGTACTGCCACCTGGTACGCCCACTGTTAAAAAAAGTTCCAGTCATGCAGCATGAGTACGAGAGTGAGTTTTCGTATTACCGCCATAAGCGTCTTGACATATTCTAAAATGTGAAGAAAAACATTGTGGATGGTCAGGATGGTGAATTCAACTTTTAAACATTTTGGGCTGAGAACAATAGCTTCCTTTTCTTCGAAAATTGGCTAAAAGAGGCTCCCAGTGGCGTCACCGGTGTCTTGCGACCTGATGAGAAAACTGTGTCATTTCAATATGACGATACTAATTGGAAAAATAATTTGATTGAAATTCAGAACAATAGTAGCAATACCACTAATGACATCACTGAAACGCGGGAGGATGCATTTATGTTAATTTATTGAACGAAAGGAAATACTAAAAATGCTATCCACAGAAAAACCTAACTTTTCACGTCATAGCAACGGCAAATTTGATACAGTTCTTAATAATCATCAACTGTTGAACCTACAACTGCTTATCAATATTAATATCGATGATATTCCAATCCAAATAGGTAATTAATTTGTATAAGTTATTATCTTAGTTTTATATACTCGTTGTCCCAACTGCATTGCGGTATGTGAACATGATTTTGGGTTCAATAAGGTTGACATGGAACTCATACGTGGCCCTCGTTGGACCGTTCCTCAAATAGCATGTAAATTTGAGCTCGAACTTGATCACAATACTATATAAAGTCGATTGCCATACAAACTTGATGAAATCAAATCTACTGTACCATCTGTACATCTACTGTATGCTCTACTATATTCTTCACAAAACCTGATGAAATCAGATCTGCGGTAAGTATATGATACAATAACCATCGGGGGGGGGGGGGGGGTATCTGATACAGTAACCATTGGGTGACTTTGTTTCTTTTATAACCCTACAAGGTTTTATTTTTTTTAATTTAATTTAATTTTATTTGTTTATATTCTCCACTGCCAAAATTATGGTAGGTAACCTAGTTAGTGACTGAAGCAATCATACAATTGACGTATACCGCTATTAAAACATCCCTAAAACTGGTAGATTCAACTTGACGGGAAGGAAACTTGTCCATCAGTTGAACTTCTCGACTTTCATCCCTCCACCAATATCAACCACACTCTCTTTATGTTTCTTACCCTCTCGAATTTACCCTCCAACAAACTTCGGTGCTGTCGCGATAAAACCATTCACATGATTTATACTTCAAGTTGCCCGACGCGACCAGATCGGATGATGTAAAATATAGAAGATAAAGAAACGTCGGATGTTGACTAACTCCGACCATGATTTTTTTGAAGGAGTTCCTGTGAGAGGAAACAACAACGCTGTTAAACCAGGACTTGAGTACTTGGGCTTCCTCCCGACTGCTGTATAAAGGCTCTCCGATACCATGATTTTCGCTCTGAACCCACTTCATTGCCGAGTGTCCCTGCTCCACCATGCTTCGTAACACATGTAGCGTGTGCTTATTACGTTGCTATAGCGTAACACAGTTTGAAGGTTGTTGGAGTATTATTTACTGTAGTTCATTCATAGTTCGTCATAATTACCTCGTTTCTCGACTGGTAGGGATCGCAAGAGTATTTTGACCTAAACACTTTATTATACGTCCTTATATGACGCAACCAACTAGTTATACAATTGAAACAAAAAAATCCACAGTCATGCAGCATTTTCGTACCTACTGCAGGAACGTGCCTAATTGTGGGAAGTAGTACCTAATACTCGTACCTTGGATTGCGAGTTCCTTCCCACCAGATGGTATTTTATGTTTACATGAAACGTCTTAGCTTTGGAATAACTCACTTGCTTTCACAGTCATAAATGCCACACTGGGGTGGTGAACACCCCATTTTATTTTAGTAATAAAAAATAGTAAAATCCACAGTCATGCAGCATGGCTAAAAGAGCGAATCAACCATCGGGTTGAGCGTAAAGAAACCATTAAAATGAGGTGTCACTTGCCAGACTGTTTCATTTTGGGAATTTAGGGGTCATCTCCCCCCCCCCCTCCCTTAAATTTCCCCCAAACATACTCAACTTATAGACGTTTCAAAGCTGAACACGATGGTGAAGTCGGAATTGCGATATATCATTCCGTTATAAGAATAGAGCAGACTAACCATGAAGAACATCTCAAGTATCAACCATGATACTTCATCTCTGCTCTAGTTTGGGAACGGAAAGAGATATCGCAATTCTGATTTCATCATCGTGTTCATCATTAAAAAAAAAAAAAAAAAAAATTCAAATGAGGTGTCACTTGTCAGAATGTTTCATTTTGGGGATTTATGGGTAATTTTCCCCCCTGACCGTAGAGTGGCCCGATTCTTCCTAATCGGTGTCAAATAACTTGATTTTGAATTTCTTAATGTGATATTCGAATTTTGTCTGCCCAGCAAACCCACCCTGGTATGGGTGACAGAGTATGCTGTTTTTAACCTCTATAACACTTGGTATTATGTGGTTCAAGAAGTAATCGGGCTCAAATATATCGATTTTGAATTTCTTAAAGTGATATTCTGAGTTTTGACTGCTGAACGAACCCACGTTAGTATGGATGGCAGAGTAGGTTTTTTACGAACCTCCATAAAACCTAGTATTATATTATTCAAGAAGTAATCAGGGTCAAATCTCTCGATTTTTCTGGTCCATCTTTGGAATAACGCCACCAGTTAATCCACCCTTTCTGAGTTTGCAGAGTGGGGGGATTTTTACTCCCCAGTAGGTACACTATTCATATAGCTTGTAATTGGGGTCAAATGACTTGTAATTGGGGCACTGGCTCTTGAACGACATGACTTGATTTCGTGACGAACTGTGTGTTGGAGCTTGAATAGCTTCACTTCCTCTTACTAGGTACTTTCGATTTGTAATTTCGTCATGTAATTTCTGGTCGAATTTATGAAGAACTTTTGAAGTTCTGAACATCTTTTACACACTATTTTTCCTCCTCAACTCTTTTATACATGAATCTTATTCGCATCGCAGTGGGTTGATCCATATGTTTTGAAAGGCAATCTGTAACAGTGCATCAATTTCCCCCACATTGACAACATTTTGATAACCTATGGTGAATAACATCTAATAATTAATCATCGAGCCAATAGTTTACCCTTTTCATGAAAACATTTTGTGCTAGGACGATGAATTATTTGCAAAGGGACGAAAGAGCAGAAAGAAGAATTAGGGGGCAAAGGAAGGAAGCTGGGACATCAAACAGGAAGCCGACCAAGGTCAGGAAATGTGGGAAGAGAAAAGGGCGAGAGTCGCCCACCTGAAATCGTCTCCCTACGGAATTTTCCAGGGTACTTGCAGATAAACTCTCCTTTCGATTGATCAAGTTACAATTCCCATTGACGTAATTGAATAATTGACCTTCGTGGTCTTGGGGGTTCCACCTTTGCTACACAATAATTTGAATTTTGAATATTTGGTTTGAGGTCCAAAAAGAACATGGTGTGAAGCTGAGCAGAGTTCTGTGAGTGTTCATTTCACCCCGAGGTTAAACACATGGCATTGGTGTTTTTGAGAGGGGATGGTGCACAGGTGTCATCATCATTGGTTCAAATCCATGGGTTCACACCCATCATTGTCTCTTTGTCACACTAAGGATGGGGACCCCTTCCAGCCACGCGAAAAGGTCTCTCGGTTTTCATTTGAAAGGTGTGAAATTCCGCTTTTTGCCCATCGAGAAAATGTATCACTGCCCTGTAACGATCAGGGCGCTCTAGATCGAGTTTAAGTTGATTAATAACAGCTTTATACTTTATACGATTCAATTTTCATGCTTTTGAGAGTTTTGATTAAACCGTTCATATCATTAATATTGAGCACATAAATAGGAGGTGGTTTTTCAATAGGCGGCGAATCACCGGTATCAAGAGTTTCCATTTCAGCTTGATCCTGTAATGGAGTGAAACGACTTGCCCTTATGAAAGTAGGCTGCTCATTATCAGAGGTCAGCCTGGGGTTTTTATTACGGCCAAGTTGTTTGTCTTCGTCCTCTCCCATGACAAAAGGTTGGACTCCGAAGGCAACAACGTGTAATAGAAGAAATGACAAGATAAATAATTAGTGTCTCACCTCTGGTCAAGGAGATAAGGACGTAGCCGATAGTGGTAGAGGCGATAATGGTGCTTGAGGTCTGAATTGGACGAGATCTCAGACTCAAACGTTTTGTTAAGAATAATGTGATATCGATTCTAATTTAGTTATTGAGCTTGAAGCACTGTGATTGGTAGCTGAGAAAAAAAGTATTTTGATACAATATCTTCTATGTTAAAACTCAGTGGTGATTTTGTCTGATGTCAGTCATTTATTAAGATACAGTCATTTCGAAGAGAATTAGTTCAAATTTCACTAAAATAAGTTCATTTTGGGACTTTCAGGCCAGTTTTTCTTACATCGTTGAAGTAAAAAGCGTTCAAACTCACTCTGTAATTCTTTTTTCAACCCTACTTACGTCACTATCCTCCTTATTCATAGTTTCCAGAAGTGCAAATGTTGTGCAATAACGACGTAGTAACTCGCAAGAAAAAATGGGAAAACACGACTATTTCAAAAAAAGTCAATTAGTTTTGAGAAAATAAGGAATAAACAGAGATGAAAGAAAAGAAAGGTTCATTTATCCCATACATTTCGGTTTTAATCGTCTTCTGAAATTACACCAAATCTTTCACGGCCATTTCCTCAAAACTGGAATTAACTTGAATGAAAACGTTTTTTACGTAAAATGTCTCAATTCGCAAACAAAAGTCCCATGAAACCATTGACCAATATATTGTTGTTCTGAAAACGCTAGCCAAAGACTGTGCGTTCAAATCAGTCACAGCCAACCAAAACAAGGACGACCACGTTAGGGACTCGTTCATTGCAGGACTGCAATCAGCGACCATTTGGCAGCGCCTTCTCGAAAATAAAACCCTAGAGTTAGATGAGGCCATAGCGCAAGCACGTGCTATTGATACAGCTGTCAGGAATTCCGAAAAATACTCCCTGTCATCAGATGCTGACTCCACTAGCAATACTCAATGTAATCATCAAAAAAATGCTTCTTCTGTGGAGGCGCATGGCATAAAAAGCTCACCCTGTGCCCTGCTCGGGAGACAACATGTACGAACTGCAGTAAGGTAGGCCACTACTCTCGAGTTTGCCGTGTCCGAAAGCCCAACCAAACTAAACGATCCACGGTTTCCGCGGCGCTTGACCGTTCCATCAGTCCAGACAATAATGAATCATTCGGTGACTCCTTTGTTGCTAGCATCGTGGGCGCCAGTGCATCTCAGTCACTGTCCAAAGCTACCGTTCCAATGAAAATTAAGGGGTCTCACGCTCAGGACTTAGTTAATACTGGGAGCTCTGGTAGCTACATGTGTGAAGCGTATGCGTCAAATCATGGTTTCACTGTTTTTCCTGAATCCGGGTCCGTTTCCATGGCTTCAACCTCACTTACATCTACCCTGAAATGATATGTGAGTATTGACATCAAACTGCAAAAGCATACATACTGTAAGACAATGCTTTGCATCCTACCAAGCTTATGTGCCGATGTAATAATTGGCCACGACATCCTAAAGCGTCACTCAAGCCTTAATGTAAAGTTTGGTGGCACCAATCCACCTCTATCCATTACGAGTTCCACTTCATTTCCTCAGGCCCTCGTGGAGCCTATTAAAATTGTAATGTTTGAGGTATAATAATTCAACAACTCACTGTCGAACACAGTAATCTCTATTTCGCCAAAACAATACTGGATAATACAAAGAAATAATATCATTCATCTTCTTCTTGAAGCACATGGATACTAGTGTATCGGACATAGTATTGACATATCCTACACTTTTCCCCCCTTAAAACGAAAAAAAAAAAAAAAAATATATATATATATTTTTTTTTTACCCCAAACATATCGCGTCAAGTCAATCAAGTTCCTCAATTAAACGTTGTGGAGGAACTATTCGGCGGCCGCTTGACGTCACATAGTGTGGCTGATCGAAAGATTCACCCACTGCACTTGCTTTGGTGTCTGCTGGTGAGTCCTCAAACCCACAAAAATCTGAACCAGAAGAAGACATTGACGAAGTAGAGAGCTCTAAAAGTGGACTGTCCTCTGCCCCAGACTGTCCGTCACTACCATCATCCCTTGGAGGTGCTCCCACAGTAGCAGGTGACAGTAAACTTGCACGTTGGCGCAGCTGTTTTGCATGACGGATCCACTGAGTATTTAACTGAGGCACTGATACTCCATAACGCCTTGGCCCCAAAACCGTTTGCACTACTGCCTTGCACCATTTAGGCTCATTCCTTCTATAATCTCGAGCCCAAACCATGTCCCCACATGAGAACAAGGAAGGCTCAGTTCCACCATGATGCTCAACCTGCTTTTCTTGAGCTGAATGGACATGGTTTGACACAGCTGGTGGACGCATCAAGGCTAGACGAGAACGAATTGGCTTATTCAGCAGCATCACAGCTGGAGACTGTCCAGTGGTAGCATGTGTTGAGTTTCTATAATCAATAAGGAACCGCTGTAACGCCAACTCCAAATGTGCTGGGTCACCTGTTTTGCCCAGTGATGCCAAAATAGATCTCTTGATTGATCGGACCACATTTTCTGCCGCTCCATTAGTCGAGGGGTTCATTGGTGCACCAGATTTATACTCAACACCATTCATCCGAAGAAACTGTTGAAAGGAATCCGATTTGAAGGAAGCATAATTATCGGACACCAAAATCTCAGGTAACCCAAATCTGGAGAACACCTGCCGCAACAATGTAATTGTGATTTCTGATGTCATTCCTTTGGTTGCAAATGCCTCAACCCACTTGGTGTGGCTATCTACAATAACCAAAATATAGTGGTTCAAGACTGGTCCCAGATAATCAATATGTAGTCGGCTCCAAGGTCTTTCTGGCCATTTCCAAGGTACAAGAGTGGGCTTCGGTGAGTGATCTTTGCTGTAGGCACATGCCTCACAACCTTTGATCAATGTTTCTATATCCTGATCCATCCCTGGCCACCAGACGTAGGATCTGGCCAATGATTTCACCTTCACAATGCCCAGATGAGAGGCATGTAACTCCTGAAGAACTTTCATACGCAACAATTTAGGTACTACTACGCGGTAACCCAAAAACAACACATCCCGCACCAAATGAAGTTCAGATTGGCGGCGGGAAAAAGGGATAAGTTCTTCTTCTACTTTTTCCGGCCAGCCATCTTTGGTGAAATTCATGGCCTTAAGGAGTGTAAGGTCTTTTTTGGTTTCTTTAACCATGTCGTCAAAACATAATGGTAGGTCTGAATTGACATCAAACACATACTGCAACTGTATTTTTTCATCATCTTCCTCTTCTGGGATGTCTCCCGATGGAGCCCTTGATAGCCAATCAGCAATGTTCTTTTTGGAGCTTACATATTCTATATCAAACTGGTAGCATGCCAATATCAGTGACCATCTTTGTAAGCGATTGGCTGCACACATAGGAATTCCTCTTTTTGGCCCAAAAATTGTCAGTAGAGGCTTGTGGTCAGAGACAAGGGTCCACTGACGCCCGTACAAGTATATGTGAAACTTACTGACAGCAAAGATTATTGCCAGTGACTCCTTATGAACCATAGAATAGGCCTCTTCTGATTTAGATAAGGCCCGACTTGCAAATGCAATAGGTCTGTCAATAGCTCCCTCTCGCTGCAACAGGACTGCCCCCACTCCCTTACTAGAAGCATCCACCGCCAATCGGAGGGGTAACTGAGGATTGTAGTGGGCCAGGGACCGGGAAGATACAGCCATCTTTTTAATTTGAGCAAATGCTCCTCTGCATGAATCATCCCAATTCCACTTGACTGTTTTTCGAAGAAGCTGGTACAAAGGATGCAAGACCTCAGTCACATCCGGCAGAAATTTTCTCAAGAAGCTCACAAACCCTAGAAATGATTGTAAATCCTTAACATTTGCTGGCTCTGAAGCCTCAACTATAGCTCGAACTTTATCATCTGTACTGTGGATTCCTTTGTCATCAATCCTAAACCCCAAGTACTCCACTGAAGATTTCCCAACCTCACATTTTGACTCTGAAAGGGTGAGTCCAGCTTCCTCCAATCTTTTCAGGACCACTCGCAAACGTTGCTCCAATTCAGTCAAGTCCCGACCTCCTACCAAAAAGTCGTCCAGAAGGGCAGCAGCTCCATCAACGCCTTCCAACAGAATATCAATCTGTTTCTGGAACTTAGCTGGACCAGGTGCCACCCCAAATGGGAGCCGGGTGTATGTGAACAAGCCTTTATGTGTAGTAATTGTAACGTACTCTCGCGATTTTTCATCAAGTTCCATCTGCTGGTAGGCATTGGACAGGTCCATTTTTGCAAAAACCTTACATCCTTGCACCTTCTGGAAGATTGTGTCAGCTGTTGGGAGTGGGTGTTGGTCCACCTGCATGATAGGATTTATGGTCAGCTTGTAGTCACCACAGATCCTTATTTTTCCTCCTTTCTTTAGCACAGGAACAATGGGGGATCCAAAATTGCTGAAGTCAACAGGCACAAGCACCCCTTCTTTTACCAGCCTGTCAAGTTCCTCCTCAACTCCCTTCCGAAGAGCATAAGGCACTGTGCGAGCAGGAATGAACCTGGGTCTTGCTCCTTCCATCAGCTCCAAACTAATTTTCCCCTTTGTGAAACAACCCAACTTTGTACTAAAAACCTTGGGGAATTCACCTTTCAACTTGTCAAACAGCTGTCCCGCATCATCTGAACTCCAAAAACAAGGGTCTGTTCTCCCCTGGTACAAAATGGAAAACCCCAATTTCCGGAACCAGTCCCTGCCCAACAAAGGAGGACCATTTGAGCTCACAACATACAAGGGCATCCTACCATAGTCTTTTCCTTCAAACTTGACATGAAGCTCAGTTAGACCCACTGGGCGCGCCTGGTTTTGAAAATAGGAAACAAACGTTTTATTTGTGTCCACAAGATCACAGCCATGAAAATGATTCTTATACATTGAGAAAGGTAAAATTGTAGCAGAGCACCCAGTATCTACTTCAAACTCAATCGGAACCTCATTGATGGAGAGTTCTACCTTGAATGGTCTAACTGCACCTGAACTCCTCATATTATACAACGGTTCACCATCACTATCAGCTGAATCAGCCACAAAATTAGTTTTCACCTGTTGTTCCTTACCCTGCAATGAAGGTTTGCTGTCCACTTTGCAATTGCGGTTTGGACAAACCCGCTTCATGTGTCCTTGTTTTTTGCAGAGGTGGCAAGTTGCATTTGTGAAGAAACACCGTTCAGTGGCGTGGTTATTGTAACCACACACCATGCACGTTTTCCGCCGCTGATTATCATTTGAACGTCTCTTAATGTAGTTAAGTAACCAAGTCTGGCGGCTCAGACTTTACTGTCACTACTTCTGTCAAAGTATATTGGGTGGCAGCCGACTCTTTAGCGGTTGCAATTTCTAACGCCCGTTCCAATACCAACGTAAGCCTATCTTCCTCAAATAACCTATCCTTCACCCGCCCTTTTGGCATGCCCAGAATGAACTGATCAAGAATACGGTCCTTTACATCACCAGGATATTTACAAGGTGCCACTAACATACGCAATCGGGCTACCCAATCTTGAAGTGATTCACCTGATTCTCGCATTGCATTCTGGAAGCGATGACGGCAAGTAATAACCGATTCACTCGGAGCAAAATGTGAATCAAGCAACTGAACCAGCTCCCCAAAAGTTTTATCCTCTGGTTCATTTGGAACGCATAAACTGGAGACCAAACTGTAGGCATCCCTGTCCAAACTGTTTAGAAACAGCGCCCTCTTCTGTTCATCACTGGTAATTAGGAGCTCATTGGCGAGGAAAAAGTTGGTCATCCGTTTCTTTGACACTTTCCAATCGTCCTTTCCAAGTACAAATTCATGTAACATACCTACATACGCAAAGGGAACGGCTACCTGCCTCTCAACAGGCCCAGCGGCGATCTGTCTATTGGTCGACATCACAAAACTATTCGTCACTTTCCCGTCACTTACTTCACTGGTCACTTCCGTATCGACAAAACACGCGTCAATTCGACATAACCCGTCGCCAATGTAATGTTTGAGGTATAATAATTCAACAACTCACTGTCGAACACAGTAATCTCTATTTCGCCAAAACAATACTGGATAATACAAAGAAATAATATCATTCATCTTCTTCTTGAAGCACATGGATACTAGTGTATCGGACATAGTATTGACATATCCTACAAAAATATTCAACAATCTATCTCCAAACATCAGACCAATCGCCACAAAATCACGAAGACACTCTGCAGACGACTCTAAATTTATCCAGGACGAAGTTTCGAAACTGTTAAAGGCCGGCATTATTGAGGAGAGCTCATCTCCGTGGAGGGCTCAGGTACTGGTGACTAAAAGTACCAGCCACAAAAGACGAATGGTAATAGACTATTCCAATACAATAAATCGCTTCACTGAACTCGATGCCTATGCAATACCTAACGTTGAAGAAGTTGTAGCTGATGTAGCAAAGTTCAGCTATTTCAGCACAATCGACTTGGAAAGTGCATACCACTAAGTGCCCATTTCCGCCAAGGAACGGCCATTCACGGCGTTTGAAGCCTGTGGCGGGCTGTACCAGTTCACCAGATTACCGTTTGGAGTGACAAATGGCGTTCCTTCCTTCCAAAAGTTCATTGACCAAATTTGCAAAGTTGAGCAATTACAGGGGGTCAGGTGTTATATAGATGACATTACAATTGGGGGAAGGACAAAGGAGGAACACGACAGGAATTTGGAGGCCTTCCTTAACACGGCAAAAAGTACAACCTCAAGCTAAATGAAAAGAAATGTGAATTCTCTTGCACGTCCATCAAACTTCTTGGACACCTGATAAGTAATGACTCAGTAAAGCCTGATCCTGACCGATTGCAACCATTGATGGCCCTTCCCCCTCCCAATGACAAGAATTCACGTCAAAGAATCGCAATTCTGATTTCATCATCGTGTTCAGCATAAAACACCCTTTAAAATGAAGTGTCGCTTGTCAGAATGTTTCATTTTGGGAATTTATGAGGAATTTCCCCTCTAAAACTTCCCGAAAACCCCCCCTTAGAGTGGCCCGATTATACCCATCTACGAACTTAGCCTGTCGTTTGCCAAGACATATAATATATATACATTATATATATATATATATATTATATACATAATTTTTGGTGTCTTTCGGCAGTGGATTCAGGATGGTCTGAAACGGATTTTGGTATGACAATTTTTCGAAAATTCGAGTTTTAAAAACTTTGTACCGAGATCAATTGCTACATTTTCTTCGAAAATTCACTAACAGAAGGAAAAATGGTTGGTATGTAGATAATAGGCACCTACTGAGCAAAAATATTATATTATTGTGTGTACCTGCCTACTAATACTACAGAATGTTAGGCATGATGAAGTCAGTAGGCAGGTACACACAATAATATAATATTTTTGCTCAGTAGGTGCCTATTAAAATAGAAATCCGCACTCATACTAACCTTTTGGACGTTCTGTCTCCTCTTGAACCACTTGTAGATTGCATGTATCACCAATTGTGATGATTCCTTCGATGCGAAGCATTCCGAAGCATTCCCTTTCTGTTATGCTTGTGTTTATTGCAGGAAGTGTCTCATCATTGTTCATTTCATAGCCACAACCTGTCGATTGGTGTATTTCATCATCAGTGTCACTCTCTAAAATTAAATTAAAAACCTTGTAGGTTGTAGGAGTATGTGGGTTCCTACCTTTGTATTGAGTTTAATAAGTACACCTAGATTTACCTACTTATAATGCTGTCCATTCTGTCTTCTCTCCATGTTTTATGAATTTAAAAAAAAAAAAAATGAAAAAATGAAAATACAGAAGTATTTGTAAACACCCAGTGATGGGTATAATTTATGCCTACCTTCAGGACTTCCAATAAGTTTCTAAAGCTCCTCAGATGAAGATGATGTCAAAATTACTTCTACAACTTTGTTATTGTAACTGGTAGAAATTGAGTTCTCAGGATGAGGGTTAAGTCGTTTGGTTAGTGTAACATGACTTTTCTCACAGAACTCTTCATTTTGATCGTTCAGTACTGTCATGGCATCATCATTATGCTTGACTTCCTTGGCAACACATCTCCATGTCCCTTCATCATTATCACGTTGTAACCTGGCAAACAATAATTGTTTTTGACTCAGGAGGTGGGTTCTTCTACATTGGTCTACATGACATTGGTCATTGTACATTGGTCTACATGAAAAAACGTTTCAATTGTAGGTACCTTCAAGTGGGTAGATATCGACTTTGACTAAGTAAGTAAAAGTTGTTTTAACTTTCCTACAAATTCTGCCTCTAAAAAAGGAACTGAGCTTATAAACTAGTGTTAACCCCATCCCCATAGCTGTATATCTACATCTTCTCTCCTCCACTCCTCCACTCATGAAATTCGTAATGTTAACTTACCTCATCAATGATGTAAACCTAGATACGCCAGTGTTGCTATCGCCGCATGCACCACACACCAACAAGGTTGAACACAAATCACTACAGCCCCCGGGGCATCGCGCAGCAGAATCTTGGAAAGAGAAAAGTGGGGAATTTCCTTGAAAAAATATTTTTAAGTGAAATAAAATAAAAATATTTGCGAAAATCCATCAAAGATTGAAATTTTTTTGAATTGGACAGATTAACTTTATGTTTCATAAACGTACATTAAACTTTGACGTACTTTAAACGTCTTAACCTAAACGTACCTTATTTTAAGACATCAATTAGCGGTATATTTTGTTAGAATTTTGTTTAGGAGAAATTTTGTTCCTTGTACGTTGGCAATCCTGATCCTGTCCTGTGTTGATGATTGAACAAAATTTGTATTTAATACTGAATTGAGTGTAGTATAATAATAAGTAGATTTTTTAAATAGTAGAGAAATTGATTTCTTAACATAAAAAATAGTTTGGAAGTCTATGTTAAGCCGTTAGGAAAATTGGGGTTTCTCCCCCCCCCCCCCACCACCATGGAATATTACTAAAAACCGCCACAGCTATAGCCCTGTCAGGTTTTACCTCCTCTCTCCAAACAGCAGTGACGTTGGATGCTCAATTGCGTTAAATAATGGCACTACAGTTATGAAACTTGTACAGCACCTTCAAACACCCTTTTGACAAATTACACGATAAACTCAACAGTGACGTATCTCGACTTCCGTCAATATTGATCACACAGGACTCATGTCACTGATGTTCTCACCATTCGATAATATATTATATAGGTAAGTATACCTATGTACCATTTTGAAATGCGATATTTTAACATTTAAATTAAACATCACGTGAAACGTATTTTTATGGGAATTCGTTACTAAACTAATATTACATAGATTCAATGCCAGTATTATGTGGTTCAAGAAGTACCTAATCGTGGTCAAATAACTCGATTTTGAATTTCCTAAAGAGATATTTTGAGTTTGGTCTGCCCAGCAAACCCAAATTAGTATGGATGGCAGAGTAGGATATTTTTGAACCTGCATAACACTTAGTATTTTGAGTTTGGTCTGCCCAGCAAACCCACTTTAGTATGGATGGCAGAGTAGGATATTTTTGAACCTCCATAACACCTAGTATTTTGAGTTTGGTCTGCCCAGCAAACCCACTTTAGTATGGATGGCAGAGTAGGATTTTTTTGAACCTGCATAACCCCTAGTATTTTGGGTTTGGTCTACCCAGCAAACCCACTTTAGTATGGATGGCAGAGTAAGATTTTTTGGAACCTGCATAACACTTAGTATTTTGAGTTTGGTCTGCCCAGCAAACCCACTTTACTATGGATTGCAGAGTAGGATATTTTTGAACCTCCATAACACCTAGTATTTTGAGTTTGGTCTGCCCAGCAAACCCACTTTAGTATGGATGGCAGAGTAGGACTTTTTTGAACCTGCATAACCCCTAGTATTTTGGGTTTGGTCTACCCAGCAAACCCACTTTAGTATGGATGGCAGAGTAAGATTTTTTGGAACCTGCATAAAACCTAGTATTTTGAGTTTTGTCTGCCCAGCAAACCCACTTTAGTATGGATGGCAGAGTAGGATTTTTTTTGAACCTGCATAACACTTAGTATTTTGAGTTTGGTCTGCCCAGCAAACCCACTTTAGTATGGATGGCAGAGTAGGATATTTTTGAACCTGCATAACACCTAGTAGGTATTTTGGGTTTGGTCTGCCCAGCAAACCCACTTTAGTATGGATGGCAGAGTAGGATTTTTTTGAACCTGCATAAAACCTAGTATTTTGAGTTTTGTCCGCACAACAAACCCACTTTAGTATGGATGGCAGAGTAGGATGTTTTTGAACCTCCATAAAACCTAGTATTATATGATTCAAAAAGTAATTGGGGTCAAATAACGCGATTTTTCGGGCCCAATGATGGATTAACGCCACCAGTTAATCCACCCTTTCTGAGTTGGCAGAGTGGAGGATTTTTTCTCCCCCAATAGGTAGGTACCTACTGATGGATATTAAATTTTCCAAATTTTAAAATTCGTTTTAACCCCTTCTCCTTGACCTAAGGTCATGAGAGGCTTCGAGGATCATTGTGGGGTTGGTCCGAACCCGTAAACCAATTTTTATAATTTGAGCACAACGCTAACTGGGCTAAGTTCCGAGGACGGACTGATTTGTTAAATTCGAGTTTCTGAATCTACGTATCTTGAAACGTTTTTGGTGAAAATAGATCTTTTCACTTTTGGAATTGGTGAATAGAAAAGATACACGAACTTGAGAAAATTACGAGTACGTTGTATTAACAAACAATACTGAGGTACTAGAAGCCTTACGAGTAATTCGAAAAACAGATATTACAAAGCAAAATTACATCAACTCTGAATCAGAAAACAAGTACACAACACAAAAAAAAAAGGGAAGCAAAAACAGGTTTGCCTTAACTAAAACCCCATGTCAAAAGTAGAAAAAAAACTGCAAATTCTTGACACAACGGTTTATTATCTTCTTTGCACAGATCACCCTTTTGTCTCGATTACTGAATGATAGATTATTTATTATTATGAATTATCATTAATTATTAATAATTATTATCAAGTAGTGTAAATTATTAATATTTATTGTTGTTTATTAATAATTTGTATGCTTCATTATTAATAATTATTATTAAATATCGAGTTAATGAAGGAATAATATTTAATAATAATTATTAATAATGAAGCATACAAATTATTAATAAACAACAATAAATATTAATTAACAGCACATGTGCTGTTTGAATCAGCTGGGCCAGTTTGAAAATGGACCCGACAGGCTGCCTCACGGTTCATCTCATGTTGACGATTTTCGACCTGCTCCAACTTTGAGCCGTCATTGTGAACGCACGGCTGGTCGTACAAAGCTGTGGACGGTCTTAAAAAATTCTAAGGAATAAACTCTATCTAAATATGACATAAAAACATAAAATTCGAGTTTTGAAATTTTCAAAATTCGTTTTGAACCCCTTGACCTAGGGTTATGAAAAGTTTCGAGGATCCAAAAGTTTAAAAATTTTAGTTTTTAGTTCATATTTACATAGAGTTTATTTTTTAGAATTTTTTGAGACCACCCGCAGCTTTGTACGGCCAGCCGTTCGTTCACAATGAGGGCTCAAAGTTGGGGCAAATCAAAAGCCGTCAACATGAGTGAATCGTGGGGAAAATTGTCGGGTCAATTTTCATACTGGTTCATCTGATTCGAACAGCACTTGGTTTTCAAATGTCGAGTTACCCAATCCCATAATAGGTAGGTAATTAATAGTACTAATTTATAAAAGTTATTCAATTAAATTTAACACTACCTACATTTTAAAAATCTTTAATAATAATAATTAAGTAATTATTAATGATAATTCATAATAATAATTAATCTATCATTCAGTAATATAGACAGGAGGGTAATCTGTACAAAGAAGATAATAAACCGTTGTGTCAAGAATTTGCCGAGTTTTTATTTTAATTTTCTTCATAAAATTACCAACTATTAGAATGATCAGTGTAAGATTTACGGAACCTCACGAAAGAAAAAAGCCCGTTCATTACCTACGTATTTGTGTACCTACCGTGAAATATCTGAGCGGTTTCAATTTCAGCCGCTACTTTCGTCTCCAGTACGTTTAGCCTTCGAGAGTCATGCGCAGAAGTGCTTACCAGCACCCTCGCGGTAGGGATGGGATTATCGAGGGCTCGGTATCGATATTGACATTGGAAGAGTGGTATCGATACCAGGTAGATATCGGCTTCATAATATCGATATCAACCGATATACATCGATATCGGTTATAAAAACTCCTACTTCGTTTTTTTTAATTTCACCTACTTATTTTAATTTTATTTCCTTTTCTCCGAACATTTTTGCACTTGCAGTTCCTACCTAAGATACCAACTGGTCAATAATTTACCGTGGACAAAGTAGGTGATTCCATGGTAGAATAAATACGAAGGACTTGGAAATACGAAGTGGTTCAAAGTAGTGATATCTAGTGTTGATACCTACCTACAGCCTGTTGGTTCAAAATTCCTTTCTAAAAAAAAAAATTCTTCTGATTATTTTTCAGTCAGATCTTTATTTTTATTTATTTATTCATTTATTTTTTGTTCCCGCCTTGATAGGAAAGTTAAATTATACACATGAATATGTAATACGGAATTTTTATTTCAATATGTTTCTAAACGAAAATTGGACAGAATACAAGAACGGCAAAATCATAAAAGAATTACAGGTAAATTTCGGGATTCAAAAAAAGAAGCGCTCATCGAGGCTCTCCAGGAAAAGTAACTTGGAGAGAGTTTCCCCCTTCAGCCTGTTCCGGTCCGAGGTGAGAATATTCCCCGCCCTTGAAAATAGCCTCTCTGATGGTACTGAGGTTGAGGCTGACTTCATGGTCAATTTAAGTTTCAATTTCAACAGGGGCTCAACACAACACAAAAACGCGGATACTTTTTAGCCAACAACAGCACGGAAACGGAATGATGCCCACTAGAAGAACTTCGCCGTTCGCCAGTGAAAGATAACAGTGAATCACAGTTTGTGATATCGACCCGATATCGGTTGTCAGAATATCGATATATCGATATTATCGCCAGTGCTGATATCGATATCAGAATATCGGATATCGGACGCTAGATATCGATATTTCGATACTATCGGATATCGATATCCCATCCCTACCTCGCGGATCTCGAGTTGCGAATGTCTGGGGACGCCATTTTCCTGTCAGCGACCGTGTCATCGCGTCTGATCTCCCTTCTTCTCGAGACTTCTTGTCATCCTAGATAAAGTGAAGTCAAGTTAAGTTTATCTCGTCTTATTCTGTTCGCCGAAGATTTGTCAGTGCGTTAAATTTCGTGTACGTCGCGATTTCGAAGCTTTTGAAGAGTATTCGTCTTCGATCCTTCCCCTCAGGTATTTCTTCATTCGCCTAACCTAACGACCGCGTGGCTTGGCTATTTTCCCGAATGAATTTTCAAATCACGAATTTCGTTTTTCCAGTTGTCTCTCCAAAATCATCGAAGACACGAAGAAATCTTCAATTACGACCTTCAAGCTGCGGTTTTGGATTTACCGAGAAACGTGCTTGCCGCTGCCGATCTGCTTTTCCCGCATCGCATCCTCCAGATAAGATTTTTCGATTTTCATATTCTTCCAAGGGAAACCACCTGAAGTTCCCTTTATTTTTATAGCCCCCTTTCCATTGATCGAGGCAATAATTAGGCTTCTCGCTATTGCAATTTTGCGTACCTACCGTATACGTGCGTTGTGGGACGCGGGTTGGCGGGTTCCCATAAAGTTGACATTTTATTTTTAAATGAGCTTTGTTAGCCCTGGAATAACTCACTTGTTTTCACAGTTATAAATGTCACACTGGGGTGGTAAACACCCCGTTTTATTTTATTTATAAAAATAATAAAAATCCACAGTCATGCGGAACACGATGGTGAAGTCAGAATTGCAATAACTCAATCCGTTATGAGGTGAGGTTAGAACATCTCAAGTCACAACCACGTTTCTTAATCTTCAAAGTGCTCCAGTTTGAGAAACCAATAAGATATCGCAATTCTGATTTCACCATCGTGTTCAGCGTGAAAAAATCGTTGAAATGAGGTGCTACTTGAAAGACCGTTTCATTTTTGGAAATTATGGGTGACCCCCCTCCGACCCGATTCTGCGAACATCTAGGGTAAAGGACCATCTATTGGCACTCTTAAGGGAAGAACTCTCACTTTTTCCGTATTTCCGCACATTTTCGAAGAAATAACTTTTTTGCTATCCCCTGTTCGAAACCCCAATGTGACATTTACATCATCTTATAACATATCCGCATGAATAGGGCCCAGTTCCTGGGCAGAAACGTCGTGGAATAAAAACCTTCAAACAAACGACTAGTATTTGGTCATTCAACGCATCCATATACTTCCACTAGACATCAAGATCATAATAAATATATAAATATACATACATTATATATATTCATACGATTTTTGGTGTCGTTTGGCAGTGAATTCACAATGGTCTGTCTCGGATTTTGGTATGACAATTTGTGGGAAATTCGAGTTTGAAAAATTTTGGACCGAGAACAATAGGTTCCTCTTCTTCAAAAATTCGCTAAAACTTTGTATTTATTTTAATTCTTTCAATTTTCATTCAGTATAGATGTAAGATGATGAAAAAAAGATTTAAAAAAACACGGTCAACTGCAATTAAATTCTACTAATAAAAGAAAATGCACTTTCGTATAATAAACATTATTTTCCTAAAACGAAAAAGAAACATCTAAATTCAATGAACAAACTATCTTCTACTATTTATATGGTCCAACGGTTTTACTACAATAGTACATTTTTTAGAATGAAGAATCAAAAAATCAAAATTTCAGCTTTAAATCTCAAACGGTTTCTAAAATATGACTTTGACGGTTTCCAAATATGACGGTTTCCAAATATGACTTTGACGGTTTCTAAAATATGACTTTGCCGGTTTCCAAAAATTGACGGTTTCCAAAAACCGCCAAATGTTCAGACAGCACAAACCTTCAGCGTCATTTTCAAATGGACATAGCAGATCTCCTGGACAAGATAGAGAGTTGAAACTTGTAACATTTTAAATCCATTTAGATGGGCTTTCATATGACATGCACCTGTAGGGGTAAAAAGAAAAGGTTTTTCTCCAAAATTTAACTTTTCAAATTTTATTTTCTCAAAAAGCGCACTTTAAAATAAATCGAAAAAAACATTAGCTTCTTTTTTTATCTTCTTTATTGGCATAAGTATGGTACAAACGTCAGTACTACCTGCAAATAGTAATACACCCAAATTTAATGTAATTTGGGACATACCAGTGAGGCTGTTGAACAGATGTGACCTACAATACTTAGTATTGTAGCGTGAGCAAAGGAAAATAATGGGTTCTATATCCTCTATATCACCACAAAAAATCGAACGCATTTTCACTTTGGGTTCATTTTGATAAAAAATGGCGCATGACCCATTTTGGGTCAGGTGGCCTATGGGGGAGAAACATGATGCAGTTTGCCACTTGAGGGCCATCATGACCCAAATTTGGGCATGTGTCATACTGAAGAAGCTTATGTTTTGGAATCACGATAGCCACTAGAACCACTTTCTTTTTATTATCAATAGTACAAAACTTGTACAAAAATAAAGTTCGGGATAATGAGCTGCATACTACGAAAAGCTGTAGGGTAAAGTCACCAATTACTGACACTCTAAAGAAAATTTTGTGGTTTTCCTACAATTTCTCCCGTATTCATGGACCGATCCTCACAAATCAATTAGGCCAGTATCTATTCTGTCCATTCTGCCCATTGAATATGTGGCGATCCATGCTTTCCATGCAAATTGTATGATCCATCCCGCCTCGAAAAATCGTTTTGTCGAATGCAGTATTTGTGTTGTTAAGGGAACATGTGGTGAGAGAGAGATTAGAAAAAGTGTATATGTCCGTTCGTCTTCCTGTCTATGTGTTCAGTTATTACCTTACAAGTAGAACATTCGCAGCCTTTATTTCGTCTTCTTTATGTAGTGTCAAGAATACCTACAAATATATGAAAATGATGAATCAATCCATTTCTCTGCATAAAATTTGGATCCACGTTCTTTCTCCTATTACCGACATGCTTGCACCAATTACTGACAGTATGAGGAACCAATTACTGACACCCTTCGTTCAATATTTCTATTTCCAAATTAGTTCAAAATAATAATATTTCCAACTTTAAAATAGAAAACAACTGTTGGCATACTTTTTTCAAAATCACAAAACAAGTTAAGTATTCAAAACTATTGCTTAAGTAACAGCACAAGTTAGGAACTCATCAATATCATCAATCACAACGCATCGAAGTGCAAGGGGTTTAAATTCGTAAAATAGATTTCGCTCATAAATTTTAAATGCTTAAAATATAAATATGTTTTAGCCTTACATCTCTCTGACTTTTCGAACGAAACAGGAAACTTATCACTATTCACTTATCACTTATCATAGCAACCACTCTCAGTCTATTTCCAAAGGGTGGTCAAACAAAAGTTTTTCGTCGGCCAGGGCCAATGGCTTTGGTAACAGTGTGATGATGTTTTTTTATGTGACTGTTATCACCTCTTCCTTCAATGTAAACACATTTTTCATGCGATTACAGGCTCTCATACGTTTAGCTTTAATATTCCCATCAGCAATCTTCCATACACAGCATGCCATTCGGATCGTCTTCTTTTTTGTCAATAAATGCGGTTATGTAGTCCCCCTCTCCCACCGTTATGTTTCGAACGAGGTTTTCGTCCTTCTTCAACTCATCTTCTTCACTGCCCCTCCATTCCTCTCTGTCTTCAGTTGATAGGTCTTCAACGGGTTTCCCGTCCTTCCTCGTGAGATTTTCATTGTCTGTCACAGGTGACTCTTCTTTCTGTACTCCTTCCTCATCCATTTGTTCGATTAGGGAACGCAATGTTATGCCAGTCACTTCCTCAATGGATGTGATAATTTCTTGTCGTGGTTCTTCAATTTCATATCCTTTATCGTTTGTATTTTCCAGCACGTGATTCTCATGATCAGGGAGCATAAGAGTGAATGACTGATCCAACTGCATTTGCTCATCATTAAGTAGATCTTGTTCCTGATAATATTCATTCTCAGTGTTCTCTTCCGACTCATCTTGCGGTTCCCACTGATCATCGCCATCTTCTTCACTAGAAGAAGTTTGAACAACTCTCTTGGATCTCTTTGGCACTGTTGGTTTCTTCTGTGCTTGTTTCAATGCTTTCTTCTTCTCTCTCTCACCTGCCTTCTCCAATTTTATCTTCTCTTTCTCCGCTTGTTTTCTAGCTCTTTCTGCCACTCGTTCTTTCTTCTTCTCTTCTTCTATTGCTTTCTTGTCAAGTTTTGTCTTCAGGTAATTTTTGTATTCAGCCGAAGAGACAACACTTGGCATTACCTCCTTGGTGCGCGATTTTACAGTCTTTTGGCGAGGCTCTGGCCAACTGAGAGCCCGTTTGAAAGGACTTGGTACTGGTAACTTTTTAGGTTTTACAGGCATAATTGGCTAAATGTAAACAGTAGCTTCTCCAGCTAGCGTTGTCAAGTTGTTGGATTTTGATTGATTGATTGATTGATTGAATGTTTTATTTATTAACCAGGGAAGGTTAGGGCCTTGAGGCCCTCTCTTCCACCATCCCTGGTTTGCAGGAGTATTGGGCTCGTTGTGAACAATAGCTTCTACAGTTATCAACTGATGCGGCTCAAACTGGGAGGAAGTGGAAGGATCAACCAACTTGGCTTTCTTGGATGTGCTGAGGGGCAGGAAGTTGCCCTTAGGAGGCTCGGGTGAAGAGAATTCAATGGCATCTTCCCCTACCAATGAAGGTTGATCGGAAAGCATTTCGTTTGCAGGACGCACTACACTGTACTCCCTATCTTCAAGCGCATTATCAATGAGCTTTCCTTGAGATGTAACCGAAACCTCATCCCTAGCTAGCTCCATGAGGCAACACCTTTGCATCCTTTTCCAAAGCATGAAGAGAGAAGAATCTTCTATAGGACCAGTACCTCGTGTTGATTCCTTGAATAACTTGACCATATCTTCGCCGATGAATCTCTCTAGGATCAACAACGCTTGTTCAACTTCACCCTTGGAAGGAGGCTTCGAACCACTGGGGAGACACTCGTTTCTTCAGAGAACACTGTTGTGGCTCTCATGTCCCAGGGTACGAGCCGGTACTTCATGCCCCAATCTTTTCCTGAAGATGAAGAATTTTGGTCCAGTAAGTGCCTTTGTGAAAATGTCGGCTACCATGCTTTCAGTCGGACAATACTCCAATTTGATGTCTTTTCGCTCTATGGTTTCTCTTATGAAGTGTTCTTTTAGAGCGATGTGTTTGGATTTGGAGTTAACCACTGGGTCTGTGGCCCAGCTTATGGCAGATTGATTGTCCGTCATCACAACAGCGGTTTGCTGCTTTCACTGACGGCTCCTGAAGCTCAAGCGTCGTCCTTTGTTCAGAACGCGACTTGGAGAACGGCTTTTCTGATTCGAACGTTTTTACCGAAAGATATCGTCGCAGTAGACGAAGCGTTTTTGCCGACGCTCGAATTATTTGCAACTTTGCTCGTTTTCAGAGGCATCTTCTGCCCTTGCATCAATCTTTGCAGCATCTCGTTCTTAGAAAGACCTGTCCTGCTGGATGCTGTTCCTTTCGGTTTAATTTTAGTCGGATCACCGCTATCGGCTCTGATTGACGCACTCTTGGCTGCTCTCGCATCTTGAATGAAACTGCTCGCTGTTTTCGCGATTTCAGCCGACGTTTTGCGTCTTGCTGAAGACTGTTTGGTTGGCGTTGCTGCCTGGTTTTGATTAGTATTTTGTACGATGATGCCGTCCGCAATTCTTTTGGATATGGCACCATGGCCTTTCGATGAAGGTTTCATCATTTTCCACAAGTCCCCTGTGCTACCAGAAACAAATGGTAATTCAACGATTGAAATCAAAATTTGCGGGTGGCTTCAACCTACAAAATACTCTGCTACCAGAAATTTTTGCATTTTGTCCATTTGCTAGCACTACTCCACCTACGTTTGACGTTGTGAGTGAGTTGAATCTTGACCTTTCAGGACACATATGAGATGTAGTCCCACTGTCTAAGCACCAACTTTTGGATTCGAGTGGCTGAATTTTGGAGCAAATCTCTTCTATTATGAATGATGATTGTGCCTTTTTAATTCTGCATTGTTCAGTTTTGTGGTTTGTCCTTCCACAATGTTCGCATTCCATGCTGACGTTTTTGTTTTTACTCCTACTCATTTGCTTGTTGTTATTGAAATATGGTTTCTTACCATGATTTCTGCTGTAAAAAGCTTCTTCGTTTGATGTTCGAGATTCATCACTTCCTCTGGCATCAGCCTCTTCAAGAATTTTAACCTTCAGTTCCATTGGCTTCGGGAGAGTGTCTCTACTTTCAATTGCAACCCTGAAATTTTCGTATGAGGGAGATAAGCTGTATAACATTATTATGCTGAGTAGGTCATCGTTTATGTCTATATTCATGTCTTTTAATTTGTCTACTGCGTCCAGGAATATTCTTAGATGTTCGATAACAGATTCGCCTTCTTTCATCTTTTGTAACACTAGTCTTTTTAAAAGTGTCGCCTTCCTAGCTGGTCCTTCACTTTGATATATTTGCTTTAGCGTATCCCACACTTCTTTTGTAGTGGAGCAATTTTTTATTTGTTTTAATTCGTTAGCAGATATAATTAGAATAAGTTCAGACTTAGTTTTGGCGTCTTCTTTTTCCCATTTCTGACTTTCGGCTGTAGATGCAATTCTCGGATCTACTCATCTCCTCCTCAAACTCAAAGTCCTTCTGCCCACGACCTGTCCCGTTGTTGTTGTCCGTCACCTCTTTATATTTTTTCTCCAACTTCTTGTACTTATTCAGGACCTTGGGGAAACAGAAGAAAAATAAGTGTGGAATTAAAATTTCGAATCGTAGTCAGCAGCAGTTTGTGTACATACTTAAGTGGGCAAGACCATTATACCGATATATCGGTGAATATATTGCTCAACTTACCTGAACCCAAGTCAGGTTCAAATCAAAATGTTCATTTATTTTCTCTGCTAAATGAAGAAAGAGGGCCTTCTGGTTCCTGAACTTGGTTGGGCGAGCCAACTGGTACTCTTCAAGGAGTGATAGGGTCATTGGACGATTCCAATGGACGGGGCCCTCCACCGTACGGCGAGTACTCGTTTCCCTGTTGGGATTTTCCTCAATAATAACAAGATCGCTCATGACTGAAAAGGTCAAAGAAACCATAAGATCAGTAAGTTTTGAAGGAACAAGTAGTGCAAGGAACTAGGAATGCAACAAGTAGTGAGGAAAAACCGTTCATAGGTCAGTGGGTCATTTTCCCAGAAAGAGCCAATCCATACTTTAAGATTTTAGAAAACTTGAAGTTGATTGAATTTCATTGAATTGAATTTCAACGAAGAACACACAGTGGGGCGCCTACTCCTAGCGGTCCGGACAAGGCAGATTAGTAGGTAGACATTTTGTTGTTTAAACTTGAATTTCTATATTTTAGAGTAGATATTTTCATATTTTGTTGATTGCCCATTGTAGAGCAAAGTGGATAGGTTACCTATATGGAGATTTTTTTAAAGCCCAAAACATAAACGAGCGTTCGGAATCCTCTCCTGACAACGATTGTCCCTTTCAAGGAAAATGACCCACTTACATTTATCTAGGTTAAAAAGTACTTACCGAAGTCTTCTTTCTCCATTGTACATTGTACAAGTCTTCTTTCTCCATTGTACATTGTACAAGTCTTCTTTCTCCATTGTATAGCTGCAATCTATTTCTCTTTCAATAGAAAAACACGAATAAACGGAAGGGTCTGGGAATTCACCAAGAATGAGAGTTTTATAACTTTTACAAAAGGTTTTTATTAGAGCGCGTTTCAAGGGCGAGAGGTGAACTAACGAAAAGGAAGACGGCGTTGCTGTTCCCTGTGGGGAGCGTCAGTGTACAATTGCACCCCCACATCCAATATTCCCCTTCAATTTTACACCGTTAGCTACATACAACCATTTCAAAATGGAGAAACAAAATTCAAGAATAACACATTGTTTTACAATTTGTTCATGTATATAGATATTGTATATAGATCACAGAATCTATATCTTGTGGCGACTCCACACCGCGGTTCCGTGTTAAATACTTTCTGTTACATATTACAAGTCCAGTTTCAGTTTCAAGTTGTGGTATTATCTTCATTATATTTTCTCCCGCCATAAAACCTTCCTTCCAATTTCTACCCCGACCTTATTCACGAACTTATTCTCTTTTGGAAGAATCCCGCGTTTCTCTGGGAAGAGTTGCACATGATCTCCCACCGGCCTCAAGAGATACACGGGGCCGATCGGCTCAGGGCCTTTGTCTCTCCTTCGGGACATCGTTCGAAATTCAACCGCGGATCCTCAGGATAAACAAAATTTATGTAAAAGAATCTGGGAATTCACCAAGAATGAGAGTTGTATAACTTTTAACAAAGGTTTTTATTAGAGCGAGTTTAAAGGGCGAGAGTTGAACTAACGAAAAGGAAGACGGCGTTGACGTTCCCTGTGGGGAGCGTCAGTGTACATTGCACCCCCACATCCAATATTCCCCTTCAATTTTACACCGTTAGCTACATACAAGCAAATTTTGATTTCACTCGTTGAATTACCATTTGTTTCTGGTAGCACAGGGGACTTGTGGAAAATGATGAAACCTTCATCGAAAGGCCATGGTGCCATATCCAAAAGAATTGCGGACGGCATCATCGTACAAAATACTAATCAAAACCAGGCAGCAACGCCAACCAAACAGTCTTCAGCAAGACGCAAAACGTCGGCTGAAATCGCGAAAACAGCGAGCAGTTTCATTCAAGATGCGAGAGCAGCCAAGAGTGCGTCAATCAGAGCCGATAGCGGTGATCCGACTAAAATTAAACCGAAAGGAACAGCATCCAGCAGGACAGGTCTTTCTAAGAACGAGAAGCTGCAAAGATTGATGCAAGGGCTCAAGGCCTCTGAAAACGAGCAAAGTTGCAAATAATTCGAGCGTCGGCAAAAACGCTTCGTCTACTGCGACGATATATTTCGGTAAAAACGTTCGAATCAGAAAAGCCGTTCTCCAAGTCGCGTTCTGAACAAAGGACGACGCTTGAGCTTCAGGAGCCGTCAGTGAAAGCAGCAAACCGCTGAAGTGATGACGGATACAATTCCACCCCCACATCCTGTATTCCCCTTCAATTTTACACCTTTAGCTACATACAAGCAAATTTTGATTTCACTCGTTGAATTACCATTTGTTTCTGGTAGCACAGGGGACTTGTGGAAAATGATGAAACCTTCATCGAAAGGCCATGGTGCCATATCCAAAAGAATTGCGGACGGCATCATCGTACAAAGTACTAATCAAAACCAGGCAGCAACGCCAACCAAACAGTCTTCAGCAAGACGCAAAACGTCGGCTGAAATCGCGAAAACAGCGAGCAGTTCATTCAAGATGCGAGAGCAGCCAAGAGTGCGTCAATCAGAGCCGATAGCGGTGATCCGACTAAACAAAATTCAAGAATAACACATTGTTTTACAATTTGTTTATGTATATAGATATTGTATATAGATCACAGAATCTATATCTTGTGGCGACTCCACACCGCGGATCCGTGTTAAATACTTTCTGTTAAATATTACAAGTCCAGTTTCAGTTTCAAGATGTGCTATTATCTTCATTAAATTTTTCTCCCGCCATAAAACCTTCCTTCCAATCGTTACCCGACCTTATTCACGAACTTATTCTCTTCTGGAAGAATCCCGCGTTTCTCTGGGAAGAGTTGGACATGATCTCTCACCGGCCTCAAGAGATACACGGGGCCGATCGGCTCATGGCCTTTGTCTCTCCTTCGGGAAATCGTTCGAAATTCAACCGCGGATCCTCAGGATAAACAAAATTTATGTAAAAGAATCTCGGAATTCATCTGGGAAAACGCATCTAAATCACTTGACGAGGATGAATTACCTGAGGCGTTCTCACCCAAGCATTTGCTGAAGTCAATCGTATCGGGTGTGAATGGGAATAGGCCCGTAGCTTTCAAACCGTTCTTGAGAATCTCAGGTTTTTCGAAAATCTCGATGGCTCTTTTCAGTACCCGAGCAAACGTTTGCTTGTTGACAACTTGGTTTTCATTTTCACTACACCACTCTCTAACCGCCTTCTTCCAAGCACATTTTAAAGGACGAAACACAGATACATCGGCAGGTTGAAGGATGCGAGTTGCATTTGGATACAGTGCTATCAGCTCAATTTTCATAGAGCTACAGAGTTCACTGATATCCAGTGTTAGATGAGACTTATGTCCATCAACGAACAAAATCACTGGTCGTTCAATATTATGTTTATCAAGGTGAGGGTCGAAAACGTTTCTTATGAAACTCTTGAACACTTCTGTGGTCATCCATCCCTTATCGCTCTTATCATACCCCCAGTCTTGAGGGATGGAGAGCGCCACCCTGTCTGGCATGCGTTTGTATGGGTAAACGATGAATGGAGGGCATGCATTTCCTGAGGCACTCAAACAGTATAGAACTGTAAGGCTATCTTTAGTGGAAGTTGCTTCGACGGAATATACATTTTTTGAACCTTTTTCCGCAAGAACTTTGCCAGTTTCAGGGCACAAGCTAAACCCTGACTCATCAGCATTGAACATCCTCGTAGGATTCTCCAGAGCACCAAGAAGCTCCTTAGCAGATAAGTAGTCGTGGATCTCTTTAAACCAGCCCCTTACATTTTCCTCGCTTACTGAAGCGCTGGCTGCAGTAACACCTTCACTACACCGTAAAACGACTTTTTGGTGTCGTTTTAAAAATGATTTAGCCCATCCATCTCCCGGCAAATTAGCTCGAAAAGGATTAACCCGAGGGTTTTGATCAAGAAATTTTTTCACGCTCAAGCGCACGTCCTCCATTCTTCGTGGAAAGCCTCTTTTCCCCATTTCAAAAATCCACCTTACCACTTCAGCTTCTTCTTCTTCTGTCAAAATTGGAGCAGGGCCGAAACTCCTTTTGGTGGGGGGGTTTTTCAAATGACGCGACAATGTAGATTTTGAAACGCCATACGTTTTGGCAGCTGCCCTCAACGAAAGTTTGCCTTCTCGCACATCGTCCATGGCTTTTGCCAAAGCCTCGTTCGAAAATGGAGGTGGCTTCGGCATTTCTGTTGAGAAAATCGAAAGGAAACAGGTTGAAAAAGGAAGAATGTTAGTAATGGGACAAGACAAAAATATAGTAATGGGACACCTAGGTGGGACACATAATTACCTGAAACGTCAAAAACGGATGGAAATTGTAGTGCTCATATTCTTAGCCGTAGACAGTGTTCCCTTAGAGAAAAGTGATATTTTTCTACTGATTCCCCGAGCCACAGTGATGATTTCAATGGAAGAGCCGTTCAGCTGGCAACTCGGCGTCCAAACAGCTGCTGATGCAGAGGTAAATAGTGGAGGCACCATCCGTACAAATCTCGTGGAAAACTGATGCATTGAAGCCTTAATTTAGCAATTCAAACGTGGAGCGTCCCATTACTATAATATAGTAATATAGTATACTACCATATTATGGTGTCCCATTACTGTATGGGTTACCCTATATAGATCACAGAATCTATATCTTGTGGCGACTCCACACCGCGGTTCCGTGTTTAATACTTTCTGTTACATATTACAAGTCCAGTTTCAGTTTCAAGTTATCTTCATTAAATTTTTGCGTTTCTCTGGGAAGAGTTGGACCTGATCTCTGACCGGCCTCAAGAGATACACGAGGCCGATCGGCTCATGGCCTTTGTCTCTCCTTCGGGACATCTTTCGAAATTCAACCGCGGATCCTCAGGATAAACAAAATTTATGTAAAAGAATCCGGGAATTCACCAAGAATGAGAGTTGTATAACTTTTATAAAAGGTTTTACTTAGAGCGCGTTTAAAGGGCGAGAGGTGAACTAACAAAAAGGAAGACGGTGTTGCTGTTCCCTGTGGGGAGCGTCAGTGTACAATTGCACCCCCACATCCAATATTCCCCTTCAATTTTACACCTTTAGCTACATACAAATATTTCAAAATGGAGAAACAAAATTCAAGAATAATACATTGTTTTACAATTTGTTTATGTATATAGATATTGTATATATACATCACAGAATCTATATCTTGTGGCGATTCCATACTGCGGTTCCGTGTTAAATACTTTCTGTTAAATATTACAAGTCCAGTTTGTGATATGGAAATACCATTCACGTACCTTTAGTGCTGGACGATGGGGTGAAGCCACAGACTACGACGAAGTAAGGGGTGGAAACGGGGTTTATTCATACAATATCAGTAGAATATTTCAATAATAACGGAACGGGAGGGTATCTTCATCGATGCGTCGATCGTAACTAACTAACTGCTCTCTGCAGTCTCTCTGAAGGAGAAGGGCCGCGGGAGGGTAGGCGAGGGGGTAGTGGGCGCTAGCTCAATCAGGTCCTCTTGTGAGTGACATCCACGTCACAGTTCAGTGTCTGCCATGTTTGATCGTCGTGGACGTGGGGCGTGCTTCGGAGCCTTTTGATAAAAAGGGTTGTAAAAAAAAAACTTGTTCGAAAAAAAATTTGTCCAACCCGATTTCCCGCGAGAGTGATCAAACCTGTCTATTTCGGTTCTGGATTTCGTCGAGACCATCATGTGCGTTTGTTCCGAAGACAATGATCCGCCGAAAATACCCATTACAGGAAGTGAGAACATGTTACTCATCCAAGTACACAACGAAAGTGATATAGGTTCAGTTTCATTTGTACTCTAAAGTGATATTAGCCAATATAAAGTTTAGTTCAACGTTTTTTTCCTACTGCGTGTGTGTTTTTTGTTGTTGACGTGATCGGACACGTGGAGTCTAGTTCGGATTTCACATGTCAGAAACACTTTGTTGTTATTTTGTGCTTTTGACCTGTAATGGACGAGTCCATTTTGATTCTGCCTACTTCTAGAGGGGATAACCCGTCGTTACCAGCCCTCTAAAAACTATCCAGGAAGTTTTTCCTTCCATAATTTCCACGGACTTCCGACATTATTTCACGGAAATCACCTACGAACTAACCTTAATCTCGGATGACTCCCGAAATACGACTTGTCGAGTAGACGTTGTCGAAACATAATAACCTCACCGTTTGTTTTGTTTTGATTCACAGTTCGTGTTATTTTTATGATCTTCGTAATTATAATCAAGGCTTCTTGTCTTGGCTCTTAGGAACTATGCCATCGACTTTACTGCACATTTGAAACGGTTCCGTTTTGTGTGTTGTTTCTTTCGCCAATAATTTACCGTAAAAAGTGTTATGTGGACATAGTGACAAGTGATTTTTCGGTCCCTTTGTCTTTTTCCCTCCTCAAAGTGTCCGGTGGTCTGAGTCTCGTTTTGAGATTTTTTCAGTTCGGTCGTTTTACGTTTTTAACTGTATTATTTCACCGGTTGAAACCCCGTCAATACTGGAGGGTACAGGCATAGTTATCGGCGGGTCGGATGGTTCGATGGTGTTGCTGAGCTCGGACATAGTGCCGGCAGCGATGGATTCTGCTGTGCACGCTAAACGACCGGACGTCTGGCACAAACATGAGCTGAAGATGAAGCCTAAATATGTGCCCACAAGGAGTGATTTCCTTTCTGTCCGAGCGAAAGAGGATCAAGGGGGAAGCGAAATGGGCCCGCTATACGGGCGCCTGGTCGCCCAGGAACAACTGGACGCTGGGACGGATATCGAGGCGGTGCAAGCCCGTATCCCTACGCACTTCAGGGACGCATCCACAGCACCTCTCCGCAAACTGTCTGTAGACCTCATCAAAACCTACAAGCACATCAACGAGGTGTACTACATCAAGAAGAAGAGACGTGCTCAGGGAACTCAGGGTGAAGACAGCTCCCATGAGAAGGAGAGAAAACTCTACAACGATGGATTTGATGATGAGAACCGCGCTCTGCTACCATGTGATGTGGAAATACCATTCACGTACCTTTAGTACTGGACGATGGGGTAAAGTCACAGACTACGACGAAGTAAGGGGTGGAAACGGGGTTTATTCATACAATATAAGTAGAATATTTCAATGATAACGGAACGGGAGGGGATCTTCATCGATGCGTCGATCGTGACTAACTAACAGCTCTCTGCAGTCTCTCTGAAGGAGAGGGGCCGCGGGAGGGTAGGTGAGGGGGTAGTGGGCGCTAGCTCAAGCAGTTCCTCTTTTGAGTGACATCCACGTCACAAGTTTCAGTTTCAAGTTGTGGTATTATCTCAATTTAATCATCCCACAGAAATCTTACATGTAAATATTTTTCAGGCGTTCCTTATTCTGTTACAGCCCAATCAGATGTCAGTATCACTTGACAGAAGATCATCATCCCGGCCCAGAAGAGAAAAACGACCAAAAACTGATGGAGAAATACCAGAGAAACCACCAGGTAGTGATCTGATTCTACCTTCTCAAGTGAATTCTCCACATCACATAGCGGGAGAGCCCAGTGTTGATGAGAGACCTCAGTAGGATGGTCTCTGAGCGATCCAGCCCAAATATCCTGCCTGTATTGCCATTGTCAATAGCCGGGAAGCGCCGTTTTGTTTCAATACTTCTGTTTTTGTAGGGGTTGTGCCAGTCTCCAGTGAAAAACTCAACAAGAGACAAATAGCTGCCAAAGAGCGTTGGATGAAAAGAAAGTCTATGTCCACCAAAACGGAAGAAGATAAGATTAAACAGAAGACACCTGAAACGTGAGTAATAGTTTTTACTATAAGTGGCATTGAATATTGAGTTTCCATTTGTTATTGACTTTGGTCAAAACCCACTGTTGGAATGTGTATTGGCAGCCAGGTTTGCTCTTTCTAAATGGTTGAATGGTGACTATTTACAGTCCAAAGAGAAGGAGAGATTCTATACTCCCAGTGGAAATACCAAAGGATAAGAGACAAGCCTGTCTCCGAAAAACCTGCAAAATCCTCCCAAGAAAGTAGATCTGCAGGAAAAGATCTGGCTGTAGAAGAAGAAAAGATGGACTTGGATATCACGGCTGGTGATGATTCTTCTGTTGTCCCTTCCCCGTCTGTTGGTGTCTCGGCCATCCCCAAGAAGAGAGGTTAGACGAAAGGTGTGTCACGGAAAGGCTACACCCCTAAACCCGGTTCTACTAAACCTAAGAGCAAAATCAACAGGAGATGGGGGAGTCAAGCCTAGAAGGGTAAGACAATGATCAAGAGTTGCTTTACAAATGGTCAGTGGTTTGTTAGGCACTTTGTTGGGAACAACAGGCGCCGATTGCTCCTATTGCAGATCGGAGAAGAAGAAAGAGGTTCGCACAAACTTCACGTGCTCTATGTGCAAGGTGGCTCTGTGCATTGGATGCTTTTCTGATTACCATACCATGTAATCTTACACATCCTGTTACTCTGATTCCAATGTTTTTCTGAATTCTGAAGATACTTGTCCGAACTTTTTACTGGTCTGCATTAATTAGATGACTTGGGATTCTTTTTTTTTTTTTTTTTACTGCATCTCCTTGTATTTTTTTATTTTTTCATGCATTTACTTGATTTTATTAAATTTTTTCGAACGAATATTTACTGTTTTATTGACTTGTATTGCCAAAGGGACTGGTCCAGGACATTCTTGAAAATACTAATGGGACATTGGAAAGCACTCCCGAACCAGAGGGACAGGCCCTGGGACATATCTCTACTACTATATAGATCTATATACAATATCTATATACATAAACAAATTGTAAAACAATGTATTATTCTTGAATTTTGTTTCTCCATTTTGAAATGTTTGTATTTCGCCAAAGGTGTAAAATTGAAGGGGAATATTGGATGTGGGGGTGCAATTGTACACTGACGCTCCCCGCAGGGAACAGCAACGCCGTCTTCCTTTTTGTTAGTTCACCTCTCGCCCTTTAAACGCGCTCTAATAAAAACCTTTTGTAAAAGTTATACAACTCTCATTCTTCGTGAATTCCCAGATTCTTTTACATAAATTTTGTTTATCCTGAGGATCCGCGGTTGAATTTCGAACGATGTCCCGAAGGAGAGACAAAGGCCATGAGCCGATCGGCCCCGTGTATCTCTTGAGGCCGGTGAGAGATCATGTCCAACTCTTCCCAGAGAAACGCGGGATTCTTCCAGAAGAGAATAAGTTCGTGAATAAGGTCGGGGTAACGATTGTAAGGAAGGTTTTATGGCGGGAGAAAATTTAATGAAGATAACTTGAAACTGAAACTGGACTTGTAATATGTAACAGAAAGTATTAACCCTCCAGCGCCCAAGATGACCCACCAGAGGAATTTCAAATTTTTATATTTTTCCATCTTCTTAGGCTCTAAATAGATAATGTAATGTGTTTTCACCATCCCCACCCCTCCCCCCCTCAAGTTATGCTACCGTCACCTGTAGGTGACATTGGGCACCTGGGCAAGTAAGGAGGCAAATATTTCATATATAGGTTTATTTTCAAATATGAATACATGAACATGAATTTGAACGAATATGTGTAGAACATATTTACTTATATATAGGTATATAAATTTACATATATATTACCTAGGTATAGTATAAAACTTCCCTTTATGGGATTGAAAAGTTCTTTATTCTTTGGGACTACGATGGTAGTCAAACCAGCAATGAATTTGCAAACCTACTCCACATTTCTTGCACATGAAACAAGTTTGTTTGTGGCATTGCTTGCACCTTCTTTGCATGATTCCTGTATATGCACTGAGTCAGTAGAGTCACTATTGTTCTTATGATTCTTCAACGTTTTAGGTGCTGAAATGACGGAAAGAGTCTTTTTAGGTTTGGTGCCGTAATTGAAGAGGTAGTTCTGAACTACTGCTCTCCGGTATTCACAGTAGGTGATTGCCTTATTTTGTTGAGTGGTAAAGCAGCCACGTGAGTACTGGTTACATAAACATAGGTTTGTGCACATAATTTATTAGACAGAGGCTGATTATAAATATACCGAATTATGAACTGCATGATAATACAGAAAGTCAGGTCGTTCATTTGGGAGATAAACATGGAATTCCACAAACCGGTACATACACATTCGATTTGGCATGCCAACTCACTAAAAATAACAATTTTCTCAGCTAAACATTGAAAACATTACTCCGAAACATCAAACACGAATGTGAAACGCCAACGCTGCGGTCTCACGCCACAGGAACTTCCGAGGTGCGCGTGTGCCCAACGTCACCTACAGGTGACACTGTAACATTCAGTCACATTATTCGAATAGTTAGTTTTCACAAATATTTCGATAGATCTCGTTTACATAACTATCTAACTGCACAAAAATGTGGAAGAAGTAGGAATACATACCGTTTTTTGGGCATGATGAGCCGAAAACAATCACGACTTCACTAACAAACCGAACATGGTGGACAGACAAACTTTGGACGGTTATTACCTGATTCTGGGGTTTCAACACTGACTCCTTCTTCCTTTTCTGTGTTTATGGATACTTGAAGAAGGTAGAAATATGCGAACCGAGCAACCAAACCATTACCAGATGGATTTATACGTCATCAAAGTAGTGTCACCTGTAGGTGACATTGGGCGCTGGGGGGTTAAACAAGGAACCGCGGTGTGGAGTCGCCACAAGATATTGATTCTGTGATCTAAATTCAGTTCTAGATCAGTTGTAGGGCACGGCACCAAATGTTGTCCCACTGGTAGTAGAGATGTCTCCCAGGACCTGTCCCTCTGGTTCGGGAGTGCTATCCAATGTCCCATTAGTATTTTCAAGAATGTCCTGGACCAGTCCCTTTGGCAATACAAGTCAATAAAACAGTAAAAATTTGTTCGAAAAAATTTAATAAAATCAAGTATGTAATAAAATCAAGTAAATGCATGAAAAAATAAAAAAATACAAGGAGATGCAGTAAAAAAAAAAAAAGAATCCCAAGTCATCTAATTAATGCAGACCAGTAAAAAGTTCGGACAAGTATCTTCAGAATTCAGAAAAACATTGGAATCAGAGTAACATGGTATGGTAATCAGAAAAGCATCCAATGCACAGAGCCACCTTGCACATAGAGCACGTGAAGTTTGTGCGAACCTCTTTCTTCTTCTCCGATCTGCAATAGGAGCAATCGGCGCCTGTTGTTCCCAACAAAGTGCCTAACAAACCACTGACCATTTGTAAAGCAACTCTTGATCATTGTCTTACCCTTCTAGGCTTGACTCCCCCATCTCCTGTTGATTTTGCTCTTAGGTTTAGTAGAACCGGGTTTAGGGGTGTAGCCTTTCCGTGACACACCTTTCGTCTAACCTCTCTTCTTGGGGATGGCCGAGACACCAACAGACGGGGAAGGGACAACAGAAGAATCATCACCAGCCGTGATATCCAAGTCCATCTTTTCTTCTTCTACAGCCAGATCTTTTCCTGCAGATCTACTTTCTTGGGAGGATTTTGCAGGTTTTTCGGAGACAGGCTTGTCTCTTATCCTTTGGTATTTCCACTGGGAGTATAGAATCTCTCCTTCTCTTTGGACTGTAAATAGTCACCATTCAACCATTTGGAAAGAGCAAACCTGGCTGCCAATACACATTCCAACAGTGGGTTTTGACCAAAGTCAATAACAAATGGAAACTCAATATTCAATGCCACTTATAGTAAAAACTATTACTCACGTTTCAGGTGTCTTCTGTTTAATCTTATCTTCTTCCGTTTTGGTGGACATAGACTTTCTTTTCATCCAACGCTCTTTGGCAGCTATTTGTCTCTTGTTGAGTTTTTCACTGGAGACTGGCACAACCCCTACAAAAACAGAAGTATTGAAACAAAACGGCGCTTCCCGGCTATTGACAATGGCAATACAGACAGGATATTTGGGCTGGATCGCTCAGAGACCATCCTACTGAGGTCTCTCATCAACACTGGGCTCTCCCGCTATGTGATGTGGAGAATTCACTTGAGAAGGTAGAATCAGATCACTACCTGGTGGTTTCTCTGGTATTTCTCCATCAGTTTTTGGTCGTTTTTCTCTTCTGGGCCGGGATGATGATCTTCTGTCAAGTGATACTGACATCTGATTGGGCTGTAACAGAATAAGGAACGCCTGAAAAATATTTACAAGTAAGATTTCTGTGGGATGATTAAATTGAGATATTTTAATTGGCAGGCAACACATTGAAGAAGCCAGGATGGGTTTATGGTCTTGGAGCCTCACAAAACTCTTTGGCCGTTTGCTTGGCCTCCCGCCAAATGGTCTCCTGCGTTTGAAGCCACTCCTTGATGAGCCATAGGCAATCATTTGTTCTGCAAGCGGAATGAGAAACGTGATGAACTGTTGCTTCTTTATCTGAGTTTCGTCAAAAAGCACCCAGGCGTTGACAGCTGAAGTCATTGTCAAGCGGTAAAAGGTTTTTCGCCACCTTTTGTGTGACTTACGATTGAAATTATTCGTTGAAACCTTTTGGTCCGCTAGATCAACTCCTCCCATGAACATATTATAAAATTGAATGGCCTGAGGACAAGGAACCTCTTCTACAGTTCCATCTTTCTGCTTTCGGAATAGTAGCACATAACCTCGTAATCGTTTCGAGCTATGCCTATTTCCTCAAACATGTTCGGGTTAGGCAGTGATTGGTTCTTATCCTCGCAATTGTCCTGAAGTATGCCCGTGTGTTGTTGTTTTCTCGATTATCAACAGGAAGCAATCAGCATATTCTCGTCCAAACGAGCAATCAACATATTCTTGGCCCCTTTGTTGTCGTAATTGCTCGGCATGTTTCCTAATGTGCTTCTTATGTGCTTTCAATTGTAGGATATTGTTTCAATAAATCATGTTGCTATGTAGAATTTTGAAGACCAATTTTACCATGGTGTTTGTCATGGAAATGGCTAAATAATGCTATTTTTGGCTCTTAAATTCCAAAATATTTTCGGTGGAGGGCTCGAACCCCCACTGACCCCCCAGTTAGCTGAATACATTCCTCTCACTCGGTTGTCGCCCTTCAAAAAGCTGAGATATGCGCATGACTTAATACGAAGTTTGTTTGCACACAACATGAAAATGTCTCAATGTGTTGCAGACTCGTATGCAAGCGTTTACTTTGGCGTTTACTTTAGTTTCTGGTTTCATGAAATTTGGCGTTTACTTTAGTTTCCTATTTGAAGGAAATGTAGCTACAGTCAAAAATTTTTATACACCCTTTTGATTTCACCTGTTGGGTACGTGGTTTGAATGACACGAGGTAGTACAACCACTTCCCTCCTGAACGTGGTGCAAAGGGGTGTATTGGCAGCCATCTGAAAATGTACGAATATTTACATTAGTCAGTTTTGAGTGTCATGACAATGATTTACCTACAGGAACTCAAGGATCAGTCAACATAACAGGCGTAACATGCACATCAATTTCACGTAAGGTTCATAATACATTGATGGTTCCTGGATGAGAGGTGCACACAGCCCACTAATATGGTGGGTGAACACAAGTCAAGAGATAAGACCTGCAGGCAGTAGTGTAATCAATGACCGCGCAACAATACTGTCACAACAACAATGGAAGTATTGATCAACCTATTTCATGTACAGCCCCCTTTTTGCAAAGAGCCGATTTGGCACAATGGTTCAGCTGGTGAAAAACCGCACATCCTTTGTTGTATGCAGGGCAACGTTATATATTGCTCAAAGTTAACAAAATCTGCATTGCCGAGAGAACCCCCATTATCTAACCCTTTCTCCTTTGGCTTTGCGCCTCTGTATTTTGCGGGGCCAGACTGTGGCTTGGAGCGAACAAAATCCACTGGTTCTTCCTTGACGTCAGGTGTCTCAGATTTGACAGTTTGAATCTGCCGCCTGATGAGCGCCTGATTTCTGAACGTATCCAACACCTTTTTGCTATCCACGTACCCTAAGGGCAAGAGTTTGATCTGCACGTTATCTAAGTTAATTTTGTCTTCTTCGGCAGCAAATACAAACGAATCAAACACAGCATTGGCTAGATCCTCAGCACCATTGAGTAGCACAGCAATCTTTTTCTTATCAGAGGCGTTATCACAATAAGCGTCAACAAACCTCTGAAAATGTCGTTTGGACCTCTTCCGATTCAACAGGAAATATTTGGGCGGTTGAAACGACCTCTTTCATAATGTCGTTGTAACCGGTACTGGACGAAACTTTAACAAACAGCACGAGCCTAGCCTAAATGAATTTGTGTTAACGCTCAATTACCCGATGTTTTATATTATTTTTGAGAGTTTTGAATTTGCAGCCATGGCTGATAAAATAGCTGAACTAATGTTTTTCTTGGTTTTATTGTTTGTATCGGTTTTTATTTCCTTTCCGCCATATTACATTAAAGGTACTTTACAATATCAAATATTTACAATAAATCCTTTTCATTTCACAATGATATTACTTAATAAATCAAATGATCACGAAATCAACTTCTACTTGGTTTGCACGCCCAAAAATTAATTGAACATAAAAAGGAGTATGTATAGCTCCTTATGAATGTTTTCACTGGCTGCAATGTTCATGGTCTGGAAATTAAAAGGGTGTGGCACTCCCTGGCAGATATTATTATACAGTTTTAGTCTTTCACTGAATAAACTATCATATTCCATTACAATGTGTTCTATTGTTTCTTCCACTTGTTCACAATAGTAGCACATAACCTCGTAATCGTTTCGAGCTATGCCTATTTCCTCAAACATGTTCGGGTTAGGCAGTGATTGGTTCTTATCCTCGCAATTGTCCTGAAGTATGCCCGTGTGTTGTTGTTTTCTCGATTATCAACAGGAAGCAATCAGCATATTCTCGTCCAAACGAGCAATCAACATATTCTTGGCCCCTTTGTTGTCGTAATTGCTCGGCATGTTTCCTAATGTGCTTCTTATGTGCTTTCAATTGTAGGATATTGTTTCAATAAATCATGTTGCTATGTAGAATTTTGAAGACCAATTTTACCATGGTGTTTGTCATGGAAATGGCTAAATAATGCTATTTTTGGCTCTTAAATTCCAAAATATTTTTGGTGGAGGGCTCGAACCCCCACTGACCCCCCAGTTAGCTGAATACATTCCTCTCACTCGGTTGTCGCCCTTCAAAAAGCTGAGATATGCGCATGACTTAATACGAAGTTTGTTTGCACACAACATGAAAATGTCTCAATGTGTTGCAGACTCGTATGCAAGCGTTTACTTTGGCGTTTACTTTAGTTTCTGGTTTCATGAAATTTGGCGTTTACTTTAGTTTCCTATTTGAAGGAAATGTAGCTACAGTCAAAAATTTTTATACACCCTTTTGATTTCACCTGTTGGGTACGTGGTTTGAATGACACGAGGTAGTACAACCACTTCCCTCCTGAACGTGGTGCAAAGGGGTGTATTGGCAGCCATCTGAAAATGTACGAATATTTACATTAGTCAGTTTTGAGTGTCATGGCAATGATTTACCTACAGGAACTCAAGGATCAGTCAACATAACAGGCGTAACATGCACATCAATTTCACGTAAGGTTCATAATACATTGATGGTTCCTGGAAGAGAGGTGCACACAGCCCACTAACATGGTGGGTGAACACAAGTCAAGAGATAAGACCTGCAGGCAGTAGTGTAATCAATGACCGCGCAACAATACTGTCACAACAACAATGGAAGTATTGATCAACCTATTTCATTTACAGCCCCCTTTTTGCAAAGAGCCGATTTGGCAAAATGGTTCAGCTGGTGAAAAACCGCACATCCTTTGTTGTATGCAGGGCAACGTTATATATTGCTCAAAGTTAACAACATCTGCATTGCCGAGAGAACCCCCATTATCTAACCCTTTCTCCTTTGGCTTTGCGCCTCTGTATTTTCGGGGCCAGACTGTGGCTTGGAGCGAACAAAATCCACTGGTTCTTCCTTGACGTCAGGTGTCTCAGATTTGACAGTTTGAATCTTCCTCCTGATGAGCGCCTGATTTCTGAACGTATCCAACACCTTTTTGCTATCCACGTCCCCTAAGGGCAAGAGTTTGATCTGCACGTTATCTAAGTTAATTTTGTCTTCTTCGGCAGCAAATACAAACGAATCAAACACAGCATTGGCTAGATCCTCAGCACCATTGAGTAGCACAGCAATCTTTTTCTTATCAGAGGCGTTATCACAATAAGCGTCAACAAACCTCTGAAAATGTCGTTTGGACCTCTTCCGATTCAACAGGAAATATTTGGGCGGTTGAAACGACCTCTTTCATAATGTCGTTGTAACCGGTACTGGACGAAACTTTAACAAACAGCACGAGCCTAGCCTAAATGAATTTGTGTTAACGCTCAATTACCCGATGTTTTATATTATTTTTGAGAGTTTTGAATTTGCAGCCATGGCTGATAAAATAGCTGAACTAATGTTTTTCTTGGTTTTATTGTTTGTATCGGTTTTTATTTCCTTTCCGCCATATTACATTAAATGTACTTTACAATATCAAATATTTACAATAAATCCTTTTCATTTAACAATGATATTACTTAATAAATCAAATGATCACGAAATCAACTTCTACTTGGTTTGCACGCCCAAAAATTAATTGAACATAAAAAGGAGTATGTATAGCTCCTTATGAATGTTTTCACTGGCTGCAATTTTCATGGTCTGGAAATTAAAAGGGTGTGGCACTCCCTGGCAGATATTATTATACAGTTTTAGTCTTTCACTGAATAAACTATCATATTCCATTACAATGTGTTCTATTGTTTCTTCCACTTGTTCACAATAGCAGCACATAACCTCGTAATCGTTTCGAGCTATGCCTATTTCCTCAAACATGTTCGGGTTAGGCAGTGATTGGTTCTTATCCTCGCAATTGTCCTGAAGTATGCCCGTGTGTTGTTGTTTTCTCGATTATCAACAGGAAGCAATCAACATATTCTCGTCCAAACGAGCAATCAACATATTCTTGGCCCCTTTGTTGTCGTAATTGCTCAGCATGTTTCCTAATGTGCTTCTTATGTGCTTTCAATTGTAGGATATTGTTTCAATAAATCTTGTTGCCATGTAGAATTTTGAAGACCAATTTTACCATGGTTTTTGTCATGAAAATGGCTAAATAATGCTATTTTTGGCTCTTAAATTCCAAAATATTTTTGGTGGAGGGCTCGAACCCCCACTGAACCCCCCAGTTAGCCGAATACATTCCTCTCACTCGGTTGTCGCCCTTCAAAAAGCTGAGATATGCTCATGACTTAATACGAAGTTTGTTTGCACACAACATGAATATGTCTCAATGTGTTCAGACTCGTATGCAAGCGTTTACTTTAGTTTCTGGTTTCATGAAATTTGGCGTTTACTTTAGTTTCCTATTTGAAGGAAATGTAGCTACAGTCAAAAATTTTTATACGCCCTTTTGATTTCACCTGTTGGGTACGTGGTTTGAATGACACGAGGTAGTACAACCACTTCCCTCCTGAACGTGGTGCAAAGGGGTGTATTGGCAGCCATCTGAAAATGTACGAATATTTACATTAGTCAGTTTTGAGTGTCATGACAATGATTAACCTACAGGAACTCAAGGATCAGTCAACATAACAGGCGTAACATGCACATCAATTTCACGTAAGGTTCATAATACATTGATGGTTCCTGGATGAGAGGTGCACACAGCCCACTAGTATGGTGGGTGAACACAAGTCAAGAGATAAGACCTGCAGGCAGTAGTGTAATCAATGACCGCGCAACAATACTGTCACAACAACAATGGAAGTATTGATCAACCTATTTCATGTACAGCCCCCTTTTTGCAAAGAGCCGATTTGGCACAATGGTTCAGCTGGTGAAAAACCGCACATCCTTTGTTGTATGCAGGGCAACGTTATATATTGCTCAAAGTTAACAAAATCTGCATTGCCGAGAGAACCCCCATTATCTAACCCTTTCTCCTTTGGCTTTGCGCCTCTGTATTTTGCGGGGCCAGACTGTGGCTTGGAGCGAACAAAATCCACTGGTTCTTCCTTGACGTCAGGTGTCTCAGATTTGACAGTTTGAATCTGCCGCCTGATGAGCGCCTGATTTCTGAACGTATCCAACACCTTTTTGCTATCCACGTCCCCTAAGGGCAAGAGTTGAATCTGCACGTTATCTAAGTTAATTTTGTCTTCTTCGGCAGCAAATACAAACGAATCAAACACAGCATTGGCTAGATCCTCAGCACCATTGAGTAGCACAGCAATCTTTTTCTTATCAGAGGCGTTATCACAATAAGCGTCAACAAACCTCTGAAAATGTCGTTTGGACCTCTTCCGATTCAACAGGAAATATTTGGGCGGTTGAAACGACCTCTTTCATAATGTCGTTGTAACCGGTACTGGACGAAACTTTAACAAACAGCACGAGCCTAGCCTAAATGAATTTGTGTTAACGCTCAATTACCCGATGTTTTATATTATTTTTGAGAGTTTTGAATTTGCAGCCATGGCTGATAAAATAGCTGAACTAATGTTTTTCTTGGTTTTATTGTTTGTATCGGTTTTTATTTCCTTTCCGCCATATTACATTAAAGGTACTTTACAATATCAAATATTTACTATAAATCCTTTTCATTTCACAATGATATTACTTAATAAATCAAATGATCACGAAATCAACTTCTACTTGGTTTGCACGCCCAAAAATTAATTGAACATAAAAAAGAGTATGTATAGCTCCTTATGAATGTTTTCACTGGCTGCAATGTTCATGGTCTGGAAATTAAAAGGGTGTGGTACTCCCTGGCAGATATTATTATACAGTTTTAGTCTTTCACTGAATAAACTATCATATTCCATTACAATGTGTTCTATTGTTTCTTCCACTTGTTCACAATAGTAGCACATAACCTCGTAATCGTTTCGAGCTATGCCTATTTCCTCAAACATGTTCGGGTTAGGCAGTGATTGGTTCTTATCCTCGCAATTGTCCTGAAGTATGCCCGTGTGTTGTTGTTTTCTCGATTATCAACAGGAAGCAATCAGCATATTCTCGTCCAAACGAGCAATCAACATATTCTTGACCCCTTTGTTGTCGTAATTGCTCGGCATGTTTCCTAATGTGCTTCTTATGTGCTTTCAATTGTAGGATATTGTTTCAATAAATCATGTTGCTATGTAGAATTTTGAAGACCAATTTTACCATGGTGTTTGTCATGGAAATGGCTAAATAATGCTATTTTTGGCTCTTAAATTCCAAAATATTTTTGGTGGAGGGCTCGAACCCCCACTGACCCCCCAGTTAGCTGAATACATTCCTCTCACTCGGTTGTCGCCCTTCAAAAAGCTGAGATATGCGCATGACTTTATACGAAGTTTGTTTGCACACAACATGAAAATGTCTCAATGTGTTGCAGACTCGTATGCAAGCGTTTACTTTGGCGTTTACTTTAGTTTCTGGTTTCATGAAATTTGGCGTTTACTTTAGTTTCCTATTTGAAGGAAATGTAGCTACAGTCAAAAATTTTTATACACCCTTTTGATTTCACCTGTTGGGTACGTGGTTTGAATGACACGAGGTAGTACAACCACTTCCCTCCTGAACGTGGTGCAAAGGGGTGTATTGGCAGCCATCTGAAAATGTACGAATATTTACATTAGTCAGTTTTGAGTGTCATGACAATGATTTACCTACAGGAACTCAAGGATCAGTCAACATAACAGGATCAGTGAACAACTAGATCCTCAGCACCATTGAGTAGCACAGCAATCTTTTTCTTATCAGAGGCGTTATCACAATAAGCGTCAACAAACCTCTGAAAATGTCGTTTGGACCTCTTCCGATTCAACAGGAAATATTTGGGCGGTTGAAACGACCTCTTTCATAATGTCGTTGTAACCGGTACTGGACGAAACTTTAACAAACAGCACGAGCCTAGCCTAAATGAATTTGTGTTAACGCTCAATTACCCGATGTTTTATATTATTTTTGAGAGTTTTGAATTTGCAGCCATGGCTGATAAAATAGCTGAACTAATGTTTTTCTTGGTTTTATTGTTTGTATCGGTTTTTATTTCCTTTCCGCCATATTACATTAAAGGTACTTTACAATATCAAATATTTACAATAAATCCTTTTCATTTCACAATGATATTACTTAATAAATCAAATGATCACGAAATCAACTTCTACTTGGTTTGCACGCCCAAAAATTAATTGAACATAAAAAGGAGTATGTATAGCTCCTTATGAATGTTTTCACTGGCTGCAATGTTCATGGTCTGGAAATTAAAAGGGTGTGGTACTCCCTGGCAGATATTATTATACAGTTTTAGTCTTTCACTGAATAAACTATCATATTCCATTACAATGTGTTCTATTGTTTCTTCCACTTGTTCACAATAGTAGCACATAACCTCGTAATCGTTTCGAGCTATGCCTATTTCCTCAAACATGTTCGGGTTAGGCAGTGATTGGTTCTTATCCTCGCAATTGTCCTGAAGTATGCCCGTGTGTTGTTGTTTTCTCGATTATCAACAGGAAGCAATCAGCATATTCTCGTCCAAACGAGCAATCAACATATTCTTGGCCCCTTTGTTGTCGTAATTGCTCGGCATGTTTCCTAATGTGCTTCTTATGTGCTTTCAATTGTAGGATATTGTTTCAATAAATCATGTTGCTATGTAGAATTTTGAAGACCAATTTTACCATGGTGTTTGTCATGGAAATGGCTAAATAATGCTATTTTTGGCTCTTAAATTCCAAAATATTTTTGGTGGAGGGCTCGAACCCCCACTGACCCCCCAGTTAGCTGAATACATTCCTCTCACTCGGTTGTCGCCCTTCAAAAAGCTGAGATATGCGCATGACTTAATACGAAGTTTGTTTGCACACAACATGAAAATGTCTCAATGTGTTGCAGACTCGTATGCAAGCGTTTACTTTGGCGTTTACTTTAGTTTCTGGTTTCATGAAATTTGGCGTTTACTTTAGTTTCCTATTTGAAGGAAATGTAGCTACAGTCAAAAATTTTTATACACCCTTTTGATTTCACCTGTTGGGTACGTGGTTTGAATGACACGAGGTAGTACAACCACTTCCCTCCTGAACGTGGTGCAAAGGGGTGTATTGGCAGCCATCTGAAAATGTACGAATATTTACATTAGTCAGTTTTGAGTGTCATGGCAATGATTTACCTACAGGAACTCAAGGATCAGTCAACATAACAGGCGTAACATGCACATCAATTTCACGTAAGGTTCATAATACATTGATGGTTCCTGGAAGAGAGGTGCACACAGCCCACTAACATGGTGGGTGAACACAAGTCAAGAGATAAGACCTGCAGGCAGTAGTGTAATCAATGACCGCGCAACAATACTGTCACAACAACAATGGAAGTATTGATCAACCTATTTCATTTACAGCCCCCTTTTTGCAAAGAGCCGATTTGGCAAAATGGTTCAGCTGGTGAAAAACCGCACATCCTTTGTTGTATGCAGGGCAACGTTATATATTGCTCAAAGTTAACAACATCTGCATTGCCGAGAGAACCCCCATTATCTAACCCTTTCTCCTTTGGCTTTGCGCCTCTGTATTTTCGGGGCCAGACTGTGGCTTGGAGCGAACAAAATCCACTGGTTCTTCCTTGACGTCAGGTGTCTCAGATTTGACAGTTTGAATCTTCCTCCTGATGAGCGCCTGATTTCTGAACGTATCCAACACCTTTTTGCTATCCACGTCCCCTAAGGGCAAGAGTTTGATCTGCACGTTATCTAAGTTAATTTTGTCTTCTTCGGCAGCAAATACAAACGAATCAAACACAGCATTGGCTAGATCCTCAGCACCATTGAGTAGCACATCAATCTTTTTCTTATCAGAGGCGTTATCACAATAAGCGTCAACAAACCTCTGAAAATGTCGTTTGGACCTCTTCCGATTCAACAGGAAATATTTGGGCGGTTGAAACGACCTCTTTCATAATGTCGTTGTAACCGGTACTGGACGAAACTTTAACAAACAGCACGAGCCTAGCCTAAATGAATTTGTGTTAACGCTCAATTACCCGATGTTTTATATTATTTTTGAGAGTTTTGAATTTGCAGCCATGGCTGATAAAATAGCTGAACTAATGTTTTTCTTGGTTTTATTGTTTGTATCGGTTTTTATTTCCTTTCCGCCATATTACATTAAAGGTACTTTACAATATCAAATATTTACAATAAATCCTTTTCATTTCACAATGATATTACTTAATAAATCAAATGATCACGAAATCAACTTCTACTTGGTTTGCACGCCCAAAAATTAATTGAACATAAAAAGGAGTATGTATAGCTCCTTATGAATGTTTTCACTGGCTGCAATGTTCATGGTCTGGAAATTAAAAGGGTGTGGCACTCCCTGGCAGATATTATTATACAGTTTTAGTCTTTCACTGAATAAACTATCATATTCCATTACAATGTGTTCTATGGTTTCTTCCACTTGTTCACAATAGTAGCACATAACCTCGTAATCGTTTCGAGCTATGCCTATTTCCTCAAACATGTTCGGGTTAGGCAGTGATTGGTTCTTATCCTCACAATCGTCCTGAAGTATGCCCGTGTGTTGTTGTTTTCTCGATTATCAACAGGAAGCAATCAACATATTCTCGTCCAAACGAGCAATCAACATATTCTTGGCCCCTTTGTTGTCGTAATTGCTCAGCATGTTTCCTAATGTGCTTCTTATGTGCTTTCAATTGTAGGATATTGTTTCAATAAATCTTGTTGCCATGTAGAATTTTGAAGACCAATTTTACCATGGTTTTTGTCATGAAAATGGCTAAATAATGCTATTTTTGGCTCTTAAATTCCAAAATATTTTTGGTGGAGGGCTCGAACCCCCACTGAACCCCCCAGTTAGCCGAATACATTCCTCTCACTCGGTTGTCGCCCTTCAAAAAGCTGAGATATGCGCATGACTTTATACGAAGTTTGTTTGCACACAACATGAAAATGTCTCAATGTGTTGCAGACTCGTATGCAAGCGTTTACTTTGGCGTTTACTTTAGTTTCTGGTTTCATGAAATTTGGCGTTTACTTTAGTTTCCTATTTGAAGGAAATGTAGCTACAGTCAAAAATTTTTATACACCCTTTTGATTTCACCTGTTGGGTACGTGGTTTGAATGACACGAGGTAGTACAACCACTTCCCTCCTGAACGTGGTGCAAAGGGGTGTATTGGCAGCCATCTGAAAATGTACGAATATTTAATTTAGTCAGTTTTGAGTGTCATGACAATGATTTACCTACAGGAACTCAAGGATCAGTCAACATAACAGGATCAGTCAACAACTAGATCCTCAGCACCATTGAGTAGCACAGCAATCTTTTTCTTATCAGAGGCGTTATCACAATAAGCGTCAACAAACCTCTGAAAATGTCGTTTGGACCTCTTCCGATTCAACTGGAAATATTTGGGCGGTTGAAACGACCTCTTTCATAATGTCGTTGTAACCGGTACTGGACGAAACTTTAACAAACAGCACGAGCCTAGCCTAAATGAATTTGTGTTAATGCTCAATTACCCGATGTTTTATATTATTTTTGAGAGTTTTGAATTTGCAGCCATGGCTGATAAAATAGCTGAACTAATGTTTTTCTTGGTTTTATTGTTTGTATCGGTTTTTATTTCCTTTCCGCCATATTACATTAAAGGTACTTTACAATATCAAATATTTACAATAAATCCTTTTCATTTCACAATGATATTACTTAATAAATCAAATGATCACGAAATCAACTTCTACTTGGTTTGCACGCCCAAAAATTAATTGAACATAAAAAGGAGTATGTATAGCTCCTTATGAATGTTTTCACTGGCTGCAATGTTCATGGTCTGGAAATTAAAAGGGTGTGGCACTCCCTGGCAGATATTATTATACAGTTTTAGTCTTTCACTGAATAAACTATCATATTCCATTACAATGTGTTCTATGGTTTCTTCCACTTGTTCACAATAGTAGCACATAACCTCGTAATCGTTTCGAGCTATGCCTATTTCCTCAAACATGTTCGGGTTAGGCAGTGATTGGTTCTTATCCTCGCAATTGTCCTGAAGTATGCCCGTGTGTTGTTGTTTTCTCGATTATCAACAGGAAGCAATCAACATATTCTCGTCCAAACGAGCAATCAACATATTCTTGGCCCCTTTGTTGTCGTAATTGCTCAGCATGTTTCCTAATGTGCTTCTTATGTGCTTTCAATTGTAGGATATTGTTTCAATAAATCTTGTTGCCATGTAGAATTTTGAAGACCAATTTTACCATGGTTTTTGTCATGAAAATGGCTAAATAATGCTATTTTTGGCTCTTAAATTCCAAAATATTTTTGGTGGAGGGCTCGAACCCCCACTGAACCCCCCAGTTAGCCGAATACATTCCTCTCACTCGGTTGTCGCCCTTCAAAAAGCTGAGATATGCTCATGACTTAATACGAAGTTTGTTTGCACACAACATGAATATGTCTCAATGTGTTCAGACTCGTATGCAAGCGTTTACTTTAGTTTCTGGTTTCATGAAATTTGGCGTTTACTTTAGTTTCCTATTTGAAGGAAATGTAGCTACAGTCAAAAATTTTTATACGCCCTTTTGATTTCACCTGTTGGGTACGTGGTTTGAATGACACGAGGTAGTACAACCACTTCCCTCCTGAACGTGGTGCAAAGGGGTGTATTGGCAGCCATCTGAAAATGTACGAATATTTACATTAGTCAGTTTTGAGTGTCATGACAATGATTAACCTACAGGAACTCAAGGATCAGTCAACATAACAGGCGTAACATGCACATCAATTTCACGTAAGGTTCATAATACATTGATGGTTCCTGGATGAGAGGTGCACACAGCCCACTAGTATGGTGGGTGAACACAAGTCAAGAGATAAGACCTGCAGGCAGTAGTGTAATCAATGACCGCGCAACAATACTGTCACAACAACAATGGAAGTATTGATCAACCTATTTCATGTACAGCCCCCTTTTTGCAAAGAGCCGATTTGGCACAATGGTTCAGCTGGTGAAAAACCGCACATCCTTTGTTGTATGCAGGGCAACGTTATATATTGCTCAAAGTTACCAAAATCTGCATTGCCGAGAGAACCCCCATTATCTAACCCTTTCTCCTTTGGCTTTGCGCCTCTGTATTTTGCGGGGCCAGACTGTGGCTTGGAGCGAACAAAATCCACTGGTTCTTCCTTGACGTCAGGTGTCTCAGATTTGACAGTTTGAATCTTCCTCCTGATGAGCGCCTGATTTCTGAACGTATCCAACACCTTTTTGCTATCCACGTCCCCTAAGGGCAAGAGTTGAATCTGCACGTTATCTAAGTTAATTTTGTCTTCTTCGGCAGCAAATACAAACGAATCAAACACAGCATTGGCTAGATCCTCAGCACCATTGAGTAGCACAGCAATCTTTTTCTTATCAGAGGCGTTATCACAATAAGCGTCAACAAACCTCTGAAAATGTCGTTTGGACCTCTTCCGATTCAACAGGAAATATTTGGGCGGTTGAAACGACCTCTTTCATAATGTCGTTGTAACCGGTACTGGACGAAACTTTAACAAACAGCACGAGCCTAGCCTAAATGAATTTGTGTTAACGCTCAATTACCCGATGTTTTATATTATTTTTGAGAGTTTTGAATTTGCAGCCATGGCTGATAAAATAGCTGAACTAATGTTTTTCTTGGTTTTATTGTTTGTATCGGTTTTTATTTCCTTTCCGCCATATTACATTAAAGGTACTTTACAATATCAAATATTTACAATAAATCCTTTTCATTTCACAATGATATTACTTAATAAATCAAATGATCACGAAATCAACTTCTACTTGGTTTGCACGCCCAAAAATTAATTGAACATAAAAAGGAGTATGTATAGCTCCTTATGAATGTTTTCACTGGCTGCAATGTTCATGGTCTGGAAATTAAAAGGGTGTGGTACTCCCTGGCAGATATTATTATACAGTTTTAGTCTTTCACTGAATAAACTATCATATTCCATTACAATGTGTTCTATTGTTTCTTCCACTTGTTCACAATAGTAGCACATAACCTCGTAATCGTTTCGAGCTATGCCTATTTCCTCAAACATGTTCGGGTTAGGCAGTGATTGGTTCTTATCCTCGCAATTGTCCTGATGTATGCCCGTGTGTTGTTGTTTTCTCGATTATCAACAGGAAGCAATCAGCATATTCTCGTCCAAACGAGCAATCAACATATTCTTGGCCCCTTTGTTGTCGTAATTGCTCGGCATGTTTCCTAATGTGCTTCTTATGTGCTTTCAATTGTAGGATATTGTTTCAATAAATCATGTTGCTATGTAGAATTTTGAAGACCAATTTTACCATGGTGTTTGTCATGGAAATGGCTAAATAATGCTATTTTTGGCTCTTAAATTCCAAAATATTTTTGGTGGAGGGCTCGAACCCCCACTGACCCCCCAGTTAGCTGAATACATTCCTCTCACTCGGTTGTCGCCCTTCAAAAAGCTGAGATATGCGCATGACTTTATACGAAGTTTGTTTGCACACAACATGAAAATGTCTCAATGTGTTGCAGACTCGTATGCAAGCGTTTACTTTGGCGTTTACTTTAGTTTCTGGTTTCATGAAATTTGGCGTTTACTTTAGTTTCCTATTTGAAGGAAATGTAGCTACAGTCAAAAATTTTTATACACCCTTTTGATTTCACCTGTTGGGTACGTGGTTTGAATGACACGAGGTAGTACAACCACTTCCCTCCTGAACGTGGTGTATTGGCAGCCATCTGAAAATGTACGAATATTTAATTTAGTCAGTTTTGAGTGTCATGACAATGATTTACCTACAGGAACTCAAGGATCAGTCAACATAACAGGATCAGTCAACAACTAGATCCTCAGCACCATTGAGTAGCACAGCAATCTTTTTCTTATCAGAGGCGTTATCACAATAAGCGTCAACAAACCTCTGAAAATGTCGTTTGGACCTCTTCCGATTCAACTGGAAATATTTGGGCGGTTGAAACGACCTCTTTCATAATGTCGTTGTAACCGGTACTGGACGAAACTTTAACAAACAGCACGAGCCTAGCCTAAATGAATTTGTGTTAATGCTCAATTACCCGATGTTTTATATTATTTTTGAGAGTTTTGAATTTGCAGCCATGGCTGATAAAATAGCTGAACTAATGTTTTTCTTGGTTTTATTGTTTGTATCGGTTTTTATTTCCTTTCCGCCATATTACATTAAAGGTACTTTACAATATCAAATATTTACAATAAATCCTTTTCATTTCACAATGATATTACTTAATAAATCAAATGATCACGAAATCAACTTCTACTTGGTTTGCACGCCCAAAAATTAATTGAACATAAAAAGGAGTATGTATAGCTCCTTATGAATGTTTTCACTGGCTGCAATGTTCATGGTCTGGAAATTAAAAGGGTGTGGCACTCCCTGGCAGATATTATTATACAGTTTTAGTCTTTCACTGAATAAACTATCATATTCCATTACAATGTGTTCTATGGTTTCTTCCACTTGTTCACAATAGTAGCACATAACCTCGTAATCGTTTCGAGCTATGCCTATTTCCTCAAACATGTTCGGGTTAGGCAGTGATTGGTTCTTATCCTCACAATCGTCCTGAAGTATGCCCGTGTGTTGTTGTTTTCTCGATTATCAACAGGAAGCAATCAACATATTCTCGTCCAAACGAGCAATCAACATATTCTTGGCCCCTCTGTTGTCGTAATTGCTCGGCATGTTTCCTAATGTGCTTCTTATGTGCTTTCAATTGTAGGATATTGTTTCAATAAATCTTGTTGCCATGTAGAATTTTGAAGACCAATTTTACCATGGTGTTTGTCATGGAAATGGCTAAATAATGCTATTTTTGGCTCTTAAATTCCAAAATATTTTTGGTGGAGGGCTCGAACCCCCACTGACCCCCCAGTTAGCCGAATACATTCCTCTCACTCGGTTGTCGCCCTTCAAAAAGCTGAGATATGCGCATGACTTTATACGAAGTTTGTTTGCACACAACATGAAAATGTCTCAATGTGTTGCAGACTCGTATGCAAGCGTTTACTTTGGCGTTTACTTTAGTTTCTGGTTTCATGAAATTTGGCGTTTACTTTAGTTTCCTATTTGAAGGAAATGTAGCTACAGTCAAAAATTTTTATACACCCTTTTGATTTCACCTGTTGGGTACGTGGTTTGAATGACACGAGGTAGTACAACCACTTCCCTCCTGAACGTGGTGCAAAGGGGTGTATTGGCAGCCATCTGAAAATGTACGAATATTTACATTAGTCAGTTTTGAGTGTCATGACAATGATTAACCTACAGGAACTCAAGGATCAGTCAACATAACAGGCGTAACATGCACATCAATTTCACGTAAGGTTCATAATACATTGATGGTTCCTGGATGAGAGGTGCACACAGCCCACTAATATGGTGGGTGAACACAAGTCAAGAGATAAGACCTGCAGGCAGTAGTGTAATCAATGACCGCGCAACAATACTGTCACAACAACAATGGAAGTATTGATCAACCTATTTCATGTACAGCCCCCTTTTTGCAAAGAGCCGATTTGGCAAAATGGTTCAGCTGGTGAAAAACCGCACATCCTTTGTTGTATGCAGGGCAACGTTATATATTGCTCAAAGATAACAAAATCTGCAATGCCGAGAGAACCCCCATTATCTAACCCTTTCTCCTTTGGCTTTGCGCCTCTGTATTTTGCGGGGCCAGACTGTGGCTTGGAGCGAACAAAATCCACTGGTTCTTCCTTGACGTCAGGTGTCTCAGATTTGACAGTTTGAATCTGCCGCCTGATGAGCGCCTGATTTCTGAACGTATCCAACACCTTTTTGCTATCCACGTACCCTAAGGGCAAGAGTTTGATCTGCACGTTATCTAAGTTAATTTTGTCTTCTTCGGCAGCAAATACAAACGAATCAAACACAGCATTGGCTAGATCCTCAGCACCATTGAGTAGCACAGCAATCTTTTTCTTATCAGAGGCGTTATCACAATAAGCGTCAACAAACCTCTGAAAATGTCGTTTGGACCTCTTCCGATTCAACAGGAAATATTTGGGCGGTTTAAACGACCTCTTTCATAATGTCGTTGTAACCGGTACTGGACGAAACTTTAACAAACAGCACGAGCCTAGCCTAAATGAATTTGTGTTAACGCTCAATTACCCGATGTTTTATATTATTTTTGAGAGTTTTGAATTTGCAGCCATGGCTGATAAAATAGCTGAACTAATGTTTTTCTTGGTTTTATTGTTTGTATCGGTTTTTATTTCCTTTCCGCCATATTACATTAAAGGTACTTTACAATATCAAATATTTACAATAAATCCTTTTCATTTCACAATGATATTACTTAATAAATCAAATGATCACGAAATCAACTTCTACTTGGTTTGCACGCCCAAAAATTAATTGAACATAAAAAGGAGTATGTATAGCTCCTTATGAATGTTTTCACTGGCTGCAATGTTCATGGTCTGGAAATTAAAAGGGTGTGGCACTCCCTGGCAGATATTATTATACAGTTTTAGTCTTTCACTGAATAAACTATCATATTCCATTACAATGTGTTCTATTGTTTCTTCCACTTGTTCACAATAGTAGCACATAACCTCGTAATCGTTTCGAGCTATGCCTATTTCCTCAAACATGTTAGGGTTAGGCAGTGATTGGTTCTTATCCTCGCAATTGTCCTGAAGTATGCCCGTGTGTTGTTGTTTTCTCGATTATCAACAGGAAGCAATCAGCATATTCTCGTCCAAACGAGCAATCAACATATTCTTGGCCCCTTTGTTGTCGTAATTGCTCGGCATGTTTCCTAATGTGCTTCTTATGTGCTTTCAATTGTAGGATATTGTTTCAATAAATCATGTTGCTATGTAGAATTTTGAAGACCAATTTTACCATGGTGTTTGTCATGGAAATGGCTAAATAATGCTATTTTTGGCTCTTAAATTCCAAAATATTTTCGGTGGAGGGCTCGAACCCCCACTGACCCCCCAGTTAGCTGAATACATTCCTCTCACTCGGTTGTCGCCCTTCAAAAAGCTGAGATATGCGCATGACTTTATACGAAGTTTGTTTGCACACAACATGAAAATGTCTCAATGTGTTGCAGACTCGTATGCAAGCGTTTACTTTGGCGTTTACTTTAGTTTCTGGTTTCATGAAATTTGGCGTTTACTTTAGTTTCCTATTTGAAGGAAATGTAGCTACAGTCAAAAATTTTTATACACCCTTTTGATTTCACCTGTTGGGTACGTGGTTTGAATGACACGAGGTAGTACAACCACTTCCCTCCTGAACGTGGTGCAAAGGGGTGTATTGGCAGCCATCTGAAAATGTACGAATATTTAATTTAGTCAGTTTTGAGTGTCATGACAATGATTTACCTACAGGAACTCAAGGATCAGTCAACATAACAGGATCAGTCAACAACTAGATCCTCAGCACCATTGAGTAGCACATCAATCTTTTTCTTATCAGAGGCGTTATCACAATAAGCGTCAACAAACCTCTGAAAATGTCGTTTGGACCTCTTCCGATTCAACTGGAAATATTTGGGCGGTTGAAACGACCTCTTTCATAATGTCGTTGTAACCGGTACTGGACGAAACTTTAACAAACAGCACGAGCCTAGCCTAAATGAATTTGTGTTAACGCTCAATTACCCGATGTTTTATATTATTTTTGAGAGTTTTGAATTTGCAGCCATGGCTGATAAAATAGCTGAACTAATGTTTTTCTTGGTTTTATTGTTTGTATCGGTTTTTATTTCCTTTCCGCCATATTACATTAAAGGTACTTTACAATATCAAATATTTACAATAAATCCTTTTCATTTCACAATGATATTACTTAATAAATCAAATGATCACGAAATCAACTTCTACTTGGTTTGCACGCCCAAAAATTAATTGAACATAAAAAGGAGTATGTATAGCTCCTTATGAATGTTTTCACTGGCTGCAATGTTCATGGTCTGGAAATTAAAAGGGTGTGGCACTCCCTGGCAGATATTATTATACAGTTTTAGTCTTTCACTGAATAAACTATCATATTCCATTACAATGTGTTCTATGGTTTCTTCCACTTGTTCACAATAGTAGCACATAACCTCGTAATCGTTTCGAGCTATGCCTATTTCCTCAAACATGTTCGGGTTAGGCAGTGATTGGTTCTTATCCTCACAATCGTCCTGAAGTATGCCCGTGTGTTGTTGTTTTCTCGATTATCAACAGGAAGCAATCAGCATATTCTCGTCCAAACGAGCAATCAACATATTCTTGGCCCCTTTGTTGTCGTAATTGCTCGGCATGTTTCCTAATGTGCTTCTTATGTGCTTTCAATTGTAGGATATTGTTTCAATAAATCATGTTGCTATGTAGAATTTTGAAGACCAATTTTACCATGGTGTTTGTCATGGAAATGGCTAAATAATGCTATTTTTGGCTCTTAAATTCCAAAATATTTTCGGTGGAGGGCTCGAACCCCCACTGACCCCCCAGTTAGCTGAATACATTCCTCTCACTCGGTTGTCGCCCTTCAAAAAGCTGAGATATGCGCATGACTTAATACGAAGTTTGTTTGCACACAACATGAAAATGTCTCAATGTGTTGCAGACTCGTATGCAAGCGTTTACTTTGGCGTTTACTTTAGTTTCTGGTTTCATGAAATTTGGCGTTTACTTTAGTTTCCTATTTGAAGGAAATGTAGCTACAGTCAAAAATTTTTATACACCCTTTTGATTTCACCTGTTGGGTACGTGGTTTGAATGACACGAGGTAGTACAACCACTTCCCTCCTGAACGTGGTGCAAAGGGGTGTATTGGCAGCCATCTGAAAATGTACGAATATTTACATTAGTCAGTTTTGAGTGTCATGGCAATGATTTACCTACAGGAACTCAAGGATCAGTCAACATAACAGGCGTAACATGCACATCAATTTCACGTAAGGTTCATAATACATTGATGGTTCCTGGAAGAGAGGTGCACACAGCCCACTAACATGGTGGGTGAACACAAGTCAAGAGATAAGACCTGCAGGCAGTAGTGTAATCAATGACCGCGCAACAATACTGTCACAACAACAATGGAAGTATTGATCAACCTATTTCATTTACAGCCCCCTTTTTGCAAAGAGCCGATTCGGCAAAATGGTTCAGCTGGTGAAAAACCGCACATCCTTTGTTGTATGCAGGGCAACGTTATATATTGCTCAAAGTTAACAACATCTGCATTGCCGAGAGAACCCCCATTATCTAACCCTTTCTCCTTTGGCTTTGCGCCTCTGTATTTTGCGGGGCCAGACTGTGGCTTGGAGCGAACAAAATCCACTGGTTCTTCCTTGACGTCAGGTGTCTCAGATTTGACAGTTTGAATCTTCCTCCTGATGAGCGCCTGATTTCTGAACGTATCCAACACCTTTTTGCTATCCACGTCCCCTAAGGGCAAGAGTTTGATCTGCACGTTATCTAAGTTAATTTTGTCTTCTTCGGCAGCAAATACAAACGAATCAAACACAGCATTGGCTAGATCCTCAGCACCATTGAGTAGCACAGCAATCTTTTTCTTATCAGAGGCGTTATCACAATAAGCGTCAACAAACCTCTGAAAATGTCGTTTGGACCTCTTCCGATTCAACAGGAAATATTTGGGCGGTTGAAACGACCTCTTTCATAATGTCGTTGTAACCGGTACTGGACGAAACTTTAACAAACAGCACGAGCCTAGCCTAAATGAATTTGTGTTAACGCTCAATTACCCGATGTTTTATATTATTTTTGAGAGTTTTGAATTTGCAGCCATGGCTGATAAAATAGCTGAACTAATGTTTTTCTTGGTTTTATTGTTTGTATCGGTTTTTATTTCCTTTCCGCCATATTACATTAAATGTACTTTACAATATCAAATATTTACAATAAATCCTTTTCATTTAACAATGATATTACTTAATAAATCAAATGATCACGAAATCAACTTCTACTTGGTTTGCACGCCCAAAAATTAATTGAACATAAAAAGGAGTATGTATAGCTCCTTATGAATGTTTTCACTGGCTGCAATGTTCATGGTCTGGAAATTAAAAGGGTGTGGCACTCCCTGGCAGATATTATTATACAGTTTTAGTCTTTCACTGAATAAACTATCATATTCCATTACAATGTGTTCTATGGTTTCTTCCACTTGTTCACAATAGTAGCACATAACCTCGTAATCGTTTCGAGCTATGCCTATTTCCTCAAACATGTTCGGGTTAGGCAGTGATTGGTTCTTATCCTCACAATCGTCCTGAAGTATGCCCGTGTGTTGTTGTTTTCTCGATTATCAACAGGAAGCAATCAACATATTCTCGTCCAAACGAGCAATCAACATATTCTTGGCCCCTCTGTTGTCGTAATTGCTCGGCATGTTTCCTAATGTGCTTCTTATGTGCTTTCAATTGTAGGATATTGTTTCAATAAATCTTGTTGCCATGTAGAATTTTGAAGACCAATTTTACCATGGTGTTTGTCATGGAAATGGCTAAATAATGCTATTTTTGGCTCTTAAATTCCAAAATATTTTTGGTGGAGGGCTCGAACCCCCACTGACCCCCCAGTTAGCCGAATACATTCCTCTCACTCGGTTGTCGCCCTTCAAAAAGCTGAGATATGCGCATGACTTAATACGAAGTTTGTTTGCACACAACATGAAAATGTCTCAATGTGTTGCAGACTCGTATGCAAGCGTTTACTTTGGCGTTTACTTTAGTTTCTGGTTTCATGAAATTTGGCGTTTACTTTAGTTTCCTATTTGAAGGAAATGTAGCTACAGTCAAAAATTTTTATACACCCTTTTGATTTCACCTGTTGGGTACGTGGTTTGAATGACACGAGGTAGTACAACCACTTCCCTCCTGAACGTGGTGCAAAGGGGTGTATTGGCAGCCATCTGAAAATGTACGAATATTTACATTAGTCAGTTTTGAGTGTCATGACAATGATTAACCTACAGGAACTCAAGGATCAGTCAACATAACAGGCGTAACATGCACATCAATTTCACGTAAGGTTCATAATACATTGATGGTTCCTGGATGAGAGGTGCACACAGCCCACTAGTATGGTGGGTGAACACAAGTCAAGATATAAGACCTGCAGGCAGTAGTGTAATCAATGACCGCGCAACAATACTGTCACAACAACAATGGAAGTATTGATCAACCTATTTCATGTACAGCCCCCTTTTTGCAAAGAGCCGATTTGGCAAAATGGTTCAGCTGGTGAAAAACCGCACATCCTTTGTTGTACGCAGGGCAACGTTATATATTGCTCAAAGTTAACAAAATCTGCATTGCCGAGAGAACCCCCATTATCTAACCCTTTCTCCTTTGGCTTTGCGCCTCTGTATTTTGCGGGGCCAGACTGTGGCTTGGAGCGAACAAAATCCACTGGTTCTTCCTTGACGTCAGGTGTCTCAGATTTGACAGTTTGAATCTGCCGCCTGATGAGCGCCTGATTTCTGAACGTATCCAACACCTTTTTGCTATCCACGTCCCCTAAGGGCAAGAGTTGAATCTGCACGTTATCTAAGTTAATTTTGTCTTCTTCGGCAGCAAATACAAACGAATCAAACACAGCATTGGCCAGATCCTCAGCACCATTGAGTAGCACAGCAATCTTTTTCTTATCAGAGGCGTTATCACAATAAGCGTCAACAAACCTCTGAAAATGTCGTTTGGACCTCTTCCGATTCAACAGGAAATATTTGGGCGGTTTAAACGACCTCTTTCATAATGTCGTTGTAACCGGTACTGGACGAAACTTTAACAAACAGCACGAGCCTAGCCTAAATGAATTTGTGTTAACGCTCAATTACCCGATGTTTTATATTATTTTTGAGAGTTTTGAATTTGCAGCCATGGCTGATAAAATAGCTGAACTAATGTTTTTCTTGGTTTTATTGTTTGTATCGGCTTTTATTTCCTTTCCGCCATATTACATTAAAGGTACTTTACAATATCAAATATTTACAATAAATCCTTTTCATTTCACAATGATATTACTTAATAAATCAAATGATCACGAAATCAACTTCTACTTGGTTTGCACGCCCAAAAATTAATTGAACATAAAAAGGAGTATGTATAGCTCCTTATGAATGTTTTCACTGGCTGCAATGTTCATGGTCTGGAAATTAAAAGGGTGTGGCACTCCCTGGCAGATATTATTATACAGTTTTAGTCTTTCACTGAATAAACTATCATATTCCATTACAATGTGTTCTATTGTTTCTTCCACTTGTTCACAATAGTAGCACATAACCTCGTAATCGTTTCGAGCTATGCCTATTTCCTCAAACATGTTCGGGTTAGGCAGTGATTGGTTCTTATCCTCGCAATTGTCCTGAAGTATGCCCGTGTGTTGTTGTTTTCTCGATTATCAACAGGAAGCAATCAGCATATTCTCGTCCAAACGAGCAATCAACATATTCTTGGCCCCTTTGTTGTCGTAATTGCTCGGCATGTTTCCTAATGTGCTTCTTATGTGCTTTCAATTGTAGGATATTGTTTCAATAAATCATGTTGCTATGTAGAATTTTGAAGACCAATTTTACCATGGTGTTTGTCATGGAAATGGCTAAATAATGCTATTTTTGGCTCTTAAATTCCAAAATATTTTTGGTGGAGGGCTCGAACCCCCACTGACCCCCCAGTTAGCTGAATACATTCCTCTCACTCGGTTGTCGCCCTTCAAAAAGCTGAGATATGCGCATGACTTTATACGAAGTTTGTTTGCACACAACATGAAAATGTCTCAATGTGTTGCAGACTCGTATGCAAGCGTTTACTTTGGCGTTTACTTTAGTTTCTGGTTTCATGAAATTTGGCGTTTACTTTAGTTTCCTATTTGAAGGAAATGTAGCTACAGTCAAAAATTTTTATACACCCTTTTGATTTCACCTGTTGGGTACGTGGTTTGAATGACACGAGGTAGTACAACCACTTCCCTCCTGAACGTGGTGCAAAGGGGTGTATTGGCAGCCATCTGAAAATGTACGAATATTTACATTAGTCAGTTTTGAGTGTCATGACAATGATTAACCTACAGGAACTCAAGGATCAGTCAACATAACAGGCGTAACATGCACATCAATTTCACGTAAGGTTCATAATACATTGATGGTTCCTGGATGAGAGGTGCACACAGCCCACTAGTATGGTGGGTGAACACAAGTCAAGATATAAGACCTGCAGGCAGTAGTGTAATCAATGACCGCGCAACAATACTGTCACAACAACAATGGAAGTATTGATCAACCTATTTCATGTACAGCCCCCTTTTTGCAAAGAGCCGATTTGGCAAAATGGTTCAGCTGGTGAAAAACCGCACATCCTTTGTTGTATGCAGGGCAACGTTATATATTGCTCAAAGTTAACAAAATCTGCATTGCCGAGAGAACCCCCATTATCTAACCCTTTCTCCTTTGGCTTTGCGCCTCTGTATTTTGCGGGGCCAGACTGTGGCTTGGAGCGAACAAAATCCACTGGTTCTTCCTTGACGTCAGGTGTCTCAGATTTGACAGTTTGAATCTGCCGCCTGATGAGCGCCTGATTTCTGAACGTATCCAACACCTTTTTGCTATCCACGTCCCCTAAGGGCAAGAGTTGAATCTGCACGTTATCTAAGTTAATTTTGTCTTCTTCGGCAGCAAATACAAACGAATCAAACACAGCATTGGCCAGATCCTCAGCACCATTGAGTAGCACAGCAATCTTTTTCTTATCAGAGGCGTTATCACAATAAGCGTCAACAAACCTCTGAAAATGTCGTTTGGACCTCTTCCGATTCAACAGGAAATATTTGGGCGGTTTAAACGACCTCTTTCATAATGTCGTTGTAACCGGTACTGGACGAAACTTTAACAAACAGCACGAGCCTAGCCTAAATGAATTTGTGTTAACGCTCAATTACCCGATGTTTTATATTATTTTTGAGAGTTTTGAATTTGCAGCCATGGCTGATAAAATAGCTGAACTAATGTTTTTCTTGGTTTTATTGTTTGTATCGGTTTTTATTTCCTTTCCGCCATATTACATTAAAGGTACTTTACAATATCAAATATTTACAATAAATCCTTTTCATTTCACAATGATATTACTTAATAAATCAAATGATCACGAAATCAACTTCTACTTGGTTTGCACGCCCAAAAATTAATTGAACATAAAAAGGAGTATGTATAGCTCCTTATGAATGTTTTCACTGGCTGCAATGTTCATGGTCTGGAAATTAAAAGGGTGTGGCACTCCCTGGCAGATATTATTATACAGTTTTAGTCTTTCACTGAATAAACTATCATATTCCATTACAATGTGTTCTATTGTTTCTTCCACTTGTTCACAATAGTAGCACATAACCTCGTAATCGTTTCGAGCTATGCCTATTTCCTCAAACATGTTCGGGTTAGGCAGTGATTGGTTCTTATCCTCGCAATTGTCCTGAAGTATGCCCGTGTGTTGTTGTTTTCTCGATTATCAACAGGAAGCAATCAGCATATTCTCGTCCAAACGAGCAATCAACATATTCTTGGCCCCTTTGTTGTCGTAATTGCTCGGCATGTTTCCTAATGTGCTTCTTATGTGCTTTCAATTGTAGGATATTGTTTCAATAAATCATGTTGCTATGTAGAATTTTGAAGACCAATTTTACCATGGTGTTTGTCATGGAAATGGCTAAATAATGCTATTTTTGGCTCTTAAATTCCAAAATATTTTCGGTGGAGGGCTCGAACCCCCACTGACCCCCCAGTTAGCTGAATACATTCCTCTCACTCGGTTGTCGCCCTTCAAAAAGCTGAGATATGCGCATGACTTAATACGAAGTTTGTTTGCACACAACATGAAAATGTCTCAATGTGTTGCAGACTCGTATGCAAGCGTTTACTTTGGCGTTTACTTTAGTTTCTGGTTTCATGAAATTTGGCGTTTACTTTAGTTTCCTATTTGAAGGAAATGTAGCTACAGTCAAAAATTTTTATACGCCCTTTTGATTTCACCTGTTGGGTACGTGGTTTGAATGACACGAGGTAGTACAACCACTTCCCTCCTGAACGTGGTGCAAAGGGGTGTATTGGCAGCCATCTGAAAATGTACGAATATTTACATTAGTCAGTTTTGAGTGTCATGACAATGATTAACCTACAGGAACTCAAGGATCAGTCAACATAACAGGCGTAACATGCACATCAATTTCACGTAAGGTTCATAATACATTGATGGTTCCTGGATGAGAGGTGCACACAGCCCACTAGTATGGTGGGTGAACACAAGTCAAGAGATAAGACCTGCAGGCAGTAGTGTAATCAATGACCGCGCAACAATACTGTCACAACAACAATGGAAGTATTGATCAACCTATTTCATGTACAGCCCCCTTTTTGCAAAGAGCCGATTTGGCACAATGGTTCAGCTGGTGAAAAACCGCACATCCTTTGTTGTATGCAGGGCAACGTTATATATTGCTCAAAGTTAACAAAATCTGCATTGCCGAGAGAACCCCCATTATCTAACCCTTTCTCCTTTGGCTTTGCGCCTCTGTATTTTGCGGGGCCAGACTGTGGCTTGGAGCGAACAAAATCCACTGGTTCTTCCTTGACGTCAGGTGTCTCAGATTTGACAGTTTGAATCTGCCGCCTGATGAGCGCCTGATTTCTGAACGTATCCAACACCTTTTTGCTATCCACGTCCCCTAAGGGCAAGAGTTGAATCTGCACGTTATCTAAGTTAATTTTGTCTTCTTCGGCAGCAAATACAAACGAATCAAACACAGCATTGGCTAGATCCTCAGCACCATTGAGTAGCACAGCAATCTTTTTCTTATCAGAGGCGTTATCACAATAAGCGTCAACAAACCTCTGAAAATGTCGTTTGGACCTCTTCCGATTCAACAGGAAATATTTGGGCGGTTGAAACGACCTCTTTCATAATGTCGTTGTAACCGGTACTGGACGAAACTTTAACAAACAGCACGAGCCTAGCCTAAATGAATTTGTGTTAACGCTCAATTACCCGATGTTTTATATTATTTTTGAGAGTTTTGAATTTGCAGCCATGGCTGATAAAATAGCTGAACTAATGTTTTTCTTGGTTTTATTGTTTGTATCGGTTTTTATTTCCTTTCCGCCATATTACATTAAAGGTACTTTACAATATCAAATATTTACAATAAATCCTTTTCATTTCACAATGATATTACTTAATAAATCAAATGATCACGAAATCAACTTCTACTTGGTTTGCACGCCCAAAAATTAATTGAACATAAAAAGGAGTATGTATAGCTCCTTATGAATGTTTTCACTGGCTGCAATGTTCATGGTCTGGAAATTAAAAGGGTGTGGCACTCCCTGGCAGATATTATTATACAGTTTTAGTCTTTCACTGAATAAACTATCATATTCCATTACAATGTGTTCTATTGTTTCTTCCACTTGTTCACAATAGTAGCACATAACCTCGTAATCGTTTCGAGCTATGCCTATTTCCTCAAACATGTTCGGGTTAGGCAGTGATTGGTTCTTATCCTCGCAATTGTCCTGAAGTATGCCCGTGTGTTGTTGTTTTCTCGATTATCAACAGGAAGCAATCAGCATATTCTCGTCCAAACGAGCAATCAACATATTCTTGGCCCCTTTGTTGTCGTAATTGCTCGGCATGTTTCCTAATGTGCTTCTTATGTGCTTTCAATTGTAGGATATTGTTTCAATAAATCATGTTGCTATGTAGAATTTTGAAGACCAATTTTACCATGGTGTTTGTCATGGAAATGGCTAAATAATGCTATTTTTGGCTCTTAAATTCCAAAATATTTTCGGTGGAGGGCTCGAACCCCCACTGACCCCCCAGTTAGCTGAATACATTCCTCTCACTCGGTTGTCGCCCTTCAAAAAGCTGAGATATGCGCATGACTTAATACGAAGTTTGTTTGCACACAACATGAAAATGTCTCAATGTGTTGCAGACTCGTATGCAAGCGTTTACTTTGGCGTTTACTTTAGTTTCTGGTTTCATGAAATTTGGCGTTTACTTTAGTTTCCTATTTGAAGGAAATGTAGCTACAGTCAAAAATTTTTATACACCCTTTTGATTTCACCTGTTGGGTACGTGGTTTGAATGACACGAGGTAGTACAACCACTTCCCTCCTGAACGTGGTGCAAAGGGGTGTATTGGCAGCCATCTGAAAATGTACGAATATTTACATTAGTCAGTTTTGAGTGTCATGACAATGATTTACCTACAGGAACTCAAGGATCAGTCAACATAACAGGCGTAACATGCACATCAATTTCACGTAAGGTTCATAATACATTGATGGTTCCTGGATGAGAGGTGCACACAGCCCACTAATATGGTGGGTGAACACAAGTCAAGAGATAAGACCTGCAGGCAGTAGTGTAATCAATGACCGCGCAACAATACTGTCACAACAACAATGGAAGTATTGATCAACCTATTTCATGTACAGCCCCCTTTTTGCAAAGAGCCGATTTGGCACAATGGTTCAGCTGGTGAAAAACCGCACATCCTTTGTTGTATGCAGGGCAACGTTATATATTGCTCAAAGTTAACAAAATCTGCATTGCCGAGAGAACCCCCATTATCTAACCCTTTCTCCTTTGGCTTTGCGCCTCTGTATTTTGTGGGGGCCAGACTGTGGCTTGGAGCGAACAAAATCCACTGGTTCTTCCTTGACGTCAGGTGTCTCAGATTTGACAGTTTGAATCTGCCGCCTGATGAGCGCCTGATTTCTGAACGTATCCAACACCTTTTTGCTATCCACGTCCCCTAAGGGCAAGAGTTGAATCTGCACGTTATCTAAGTTAATTTTGTCTTCTTCGGCAGCAAATACAAACGAATCAAACACAGCATTGGCTAGATCCTCAGCACCATTGAGTAGCACAGCAATCTTTTTCTTATCAGAGGCGTTATCACAATAAGCGTCAACAAACCTCTGAAAATGTCGTTTGGACCTCTTCCGATTCAACAGGAAATATTTGGGCGGTTGAAACGACCTCTTTCATAATGTCGTTGTAACCGGTACTGGACGAAACTTTAACAAACAGCACGAGCCTAGCCTAAATGAATTTGTGTTAACGCTCAATTACCCGATGTTTTATATTATTTTTGAGAGTTTTGAATTTGCAGCCATGGCTGATAAAATAGCTGAACTAATGTTTTTCTTGGTTTTATTGTTTGTATCGGTTTTTATTTCCTTTCCGCCATATTACATTAAAGGTACTTTACAATATCAAATATTTACAATAAATCCTTTTCATTTCACAATGATATTACTTAATAAATCAAATGATCACGAAATCAACTTCTACTTGGTTTGCACGCCCAAAAATTAATTGAACATAAAAAGGAGTATGTATAGCTCCTTATGAATGTTTTCACTGGCTGCAATGTTCATGGTCTGGAAATTAAAATGGTGTGGCACTCCCTGGCAGATATTATTATACAGTTTTAGTCTTTCACTGAATAAACTATCATATTCCATTACAATGTGTTCTATTGTTTCTTCCACTTGTTCACAATAGTAGCACATAACCTCGTAATCGTTTCGAGCTATGCCTATTTCCTCAAACATGTTCGGGTTAGGCAGTGATTGGTTCTTATCCTCGCAATTGTCCTGAAGTATGCCCGTGTGTTGTTGTTTTCTCGATTATCAACAGGAAGCAATCAGCATATTCTCGTCCAAACGAGCAATCAACATATTCTTGGCCCCTTTGTTGTCGTAATTGCTCGGCATGTTTCCTAATGTGCTTCTTATGTGCTTTCAATTGTAGGATATTGTTTCAATAAATCATGTTGCTATGTAGAATTTTGAAGACCAATTTTACCATGGTGTTTGTCATGGAAATGGCTAAATAATGCTATTTTTGGCTCTTAAATTCCAAAATATTTTCGGTGGAGGGCTCGAACCCCCACTGACCCCCCAGTTAGCTGAATACATTCCTCTCACTCGGTTGTCGCCCTTCAAAAAGCTGAGATATGCGCATGACTTAATACGAAGTTTGTTTGCACACAACATGAAAATGTCTCAATGTGTTGCAGACTCGTATGCAAGCGTTTACTTTGGCGTTTACTTTAGTTTCTGGTTTCATGAAATTTGGCGTTTACTTTAGTTTCCTATTTGAAGGAAATGTAGCTACAGTCAAAAATTTTTATACACCCTTTTGATTTCACCTGTTGGGTACGTGGTTTGAATGACACGAGGTAGTACAACCACTTCCCTCCTGAACGTGGTGCAAAGGGGTGTATTGGCAGCCATCTGAAAATGTACGAATATTTACATTAGTCAGTTTTGAGTGTCATGACAATGATTTACCTACAGGAACTCAAGGATCAGTCAACATAACAGGCGTAACATGCACATCAATTTCACGTAAGGTTCATAATACATTGATGGTTCCTGGATGAGAGGTGCACACAGCCCACTAATATGGTGGGTGAACACAAGTCAAGAGATAAGACCTGCAGGCAGTAGTGTAATCAATGACCGCGCAACAATACTGTCACAACAACAATGGAAGTATTGATCAACCTATTTCATGTACAGCCCCCTTTTTGCAAAGAGCCGATTTGGCACAATGGTTCAGCTGGTGAAAAACCGCACATCCTTTGTTGTATGCAGGGCAACGTTATATATTGCTCAAAGTTAACAAAATCTGCATTGCCGAGAGAACCCCCATTATCTAACCCTTTCTCCTTTGGCTTTGCGCCTCTGTATTTTGTGGGGGGCAGACTGTGGCTTGGAGCGAACAAAATCCACTGGTTCTTCCTTGACGTCAGGTGTCTCAGATTTGACAGTTTGAATCTGCCGCCTGATGAGCGCCTGATTTCTGAACGTATCCAACACCTTTTTGCTATCCACGTCCCCTAAGGGCAAGAGTTGAATCTGCACGTTATCTAAGTTAATTTTGTCTTCTTCGGCAGCAAATACAAACGAATCAAACACAGCATTGGCTAGATCCTCAGCACCATTGAGTAGCACAGCAATCTTTTTCTTATCAGAGGCGTTATCACAATAAGCGTCAACAAACCTCTGAAAATGTCGTTTGGACCTCTTCCGATTCAACAGGAAATATTTGGGCGGTTGAAACGACCTCTTTCATAATGTCGTTGTAACCGGTACTGGACGAAACTTTAACAAACAGCACGAGCCTAGCCTAAATGAATTTGTGTTAACGCTCAATTACCCGATGTTTTATATTATTTTTGAGAGTTTTGAATTTGCAGCCATGGCTGATAAAATAGCTGAACTAATGTTTTTCTTGGTTTTATTGTTTGTATCGGTTTTTATTTCCTTTCCGCCATATTACATTAAAGGTACTTTACAATATCAAATATTTACAATAAATCCTTTTCATTTCACAATGATATTACTTAATAAATCAAATGATCACGAAATCAACTTCTACTTGGTTTGCACTCCCAAAAATTAATTGAACATAAAAAGGAGTATGTATAGCTCCTTATGAATGTTTTCACTGGCTGCAATTTTCATGGTCTGGAAATTAAAAGGGTATGGCACTCCCTGGCAGATATTATTATACAGTTTTAGTCTTTCACTGAATAAACTATCATATTCCATTACAATGTGTTCTATTGTTTCTTCCACGTGTTCACAATAGCAGCACATAACCTCGTAATCGTTTCGAGCTATGCCTATTTCCTCAAACATGTTGGGGTTAGGCAGTGATTGGTTCTTATCCTCGCAATTGTCCTGAAGTATGCCCGTGTGTTGTTGTTTTCTCGATTATCAACAGGAAGCAATCAACATATTCTCGTCCAAACGAGCAATCAACATATTCTTGGCCCCTTTGTTGTCGTAATTGCTCAGCATGTTTCCTAATGTGCTTCTTATGTGCTTTCAATTGTAGGATATTGTTTCAATAAATCTTGTTGCCATGTAGAATTTTGAAGACCAATTTTACCATGGTGTTTGTCATGAAAATGGCTAAATAATGCTATTTTTGGCTCTTAAATTCCAAAATATTTTTGGTGGAGGGCTCGAACCTCCACTGACCCCCCAGTTAGCCGAATACATTCCTCTCACTCGGTTGTCGCCCTTCAAAAAGCTGAGATATGCGCATGACTTAAAACGAAGTTTTTTTGCACACAACATGAAAATGTCTCAATGTGTTGCAGACTCGTATGCAAGCGTTTACTTTGGCGTTTACTTTAGTTTCTGGTTTCATGAAATTTGGCGTTTACTTTAGTTTCCTATTTGAAGGAAATGTAGCTACAGTCAAAAATTTTTATACACCCTTTTGATTTCACCTGTTGGGTACGTGGTTTGAATGACACGAGGTAGTACAACCACTTCCCTCCTGAACGTGGTGCAAAGTGTATTGGCAGCCATCTGAAAATGTACGAATATTTACATTAGTCAGTTTTGAGTGTCATGACAATGATTTACCTACAGGAACTCAAGGATCAGTCAACATAACAGGCGTAACATGCACATCAATTTCACGTAAGGTTCATAATACATTGATGGTTCCTGGATGAGAGGTGCACACAGCCCACTAATATGGTGGGTGAACACAAGTCAAGAGATAAGACCTGCAGGCAGTAGTGTAATCAATGACCGCGCAACAATACTGTCACAACAACAATGGAAGTATTGATCAACCTATTTCATGTACAGCCCCCTTTTTGCAAAGAGCCGATTTGGCAAAATGGTTCAGCTGGTGAAAAACCGCACATCCTTTGTTGTATGCAGGGCAACGTTATATATTGCTCAAAGTTAACAAAATCTGCATTGCCGAGAGAACCCCCATTATCTAACCCTTTCTCCTTTGGCTTTGCGCCTCTGTATTTTGCGGGGCCAGACTGTGGCTTGGAGCGAACAAAATCCACTGGTTCTTCCTTGACGTCAGGTGTCTCAGATTTGACAGTTTGAATCTGCCGCCTGATGAGCGCCTGATTTCTGAACGTATCCAACACCTTTTTGCTATCCACGTCCCCTAAGGGCAAGAGTTTGATCTGCACGTTATCTAAGTTAATTTTGTCTTCTTCGGCAGCAAATACAAACGAATCAAACACAGCATTGGCTAGATCCTCAGCACCATTGAGTAGCACAGCAATCTTCTTCTTATCAGAGGCGTTATCACAATACGCGTCAACAAACCTCTGAAAATGTCGTTTGGACCTCTTCCGATTCAACAGGAAATATTTGGGCGGTTGAAACGACCTCTTTCATAATGTCGTTGTAACCGGTACTGGACGAAACTTTAACAAACAGCACGTGCCTAGCCTAAATGAATTTGTGTTAACGCTCAATTACCCGATGTTTTATATTATTTTTGAGAGTTTTGAATTTGCAGCCATGGCTGATAAAATAGCTGAACTAATGTTTTTCTTGGGTTTTTTTTGTATCGGTTTTTATTTCCTTTCAGCCATATTACATTAAATGTACTTTACAATATCAAATATTTACAATAAATCCTTTTCATTTAACAATGATATTACTTAATAAATCAAATGATCACGAAATCAACTTCTACTTGGTTTGCACGCCCAAAAATTAATTGAACATAAAAAGGAGTATGTATAGCTCCTTATGAATGTTTTCACTGGCTGCAATTTTCATGGTCTGGAAATTAAAAGGGTGTGGCACTCCCTGGCAGATATTATACAGTTTTACTCTTTCACTGAATAAACTATCATATTCCATTACAATGTGTTCTATTGTTTCTTCCACTTGTTCACATTAGTAGCACATAACCTCGTAATCGTTTCGAGCTATGCCAATGTCGTCTGATTTATGTTTCCTTTCTTTCCAAGCCCCCGCTCTTCCAATTCATTAAAATGGTGTTGGCAAAAGCAGTCTCATATCGCGTAAATATCCATTCAATAGGGGTATTCATGGTTTGAGTCGCGAATGTCGTGAACGTCGCAAACGTCGCGGTTGCCATGGGAAACGGGATGAGTGCGCATGCGCGGCTTGGGATTCTCGACTCGATCCGTCGAGTCGATTTGCCGGAGTCGGAGGTCTGGTAAAAATCGAGTAGCTATGGTCGAGCTTGGTCGTGAACTGCAGCAGCGCTTCCTAGCGGTGTGATAAGGAAACTTACACGGGCGTTCTCATGTGATATCGCATACTTGAGATAACAGTAGTTTAAAAAAAGCAGATCTAGTACTACATTCATCCACTCGGAGCGCTGTAACCACGATTTCACTTCGAAACTCGATGGTCATCGAAGGGGGCGTTCATGGTTCAGTCCGTTTGCGACCAGCTCGATTGCGACGATCTCGACAGTCGACTCAAACCATGAATACCCCTAATATCTCGATTCATCGTTTCGATTTCGTTGGTCACATCAACTCATAGCCTTTAATAATTTGAGCAAACCCTTTTCACGTCAGCCGAAGTTGAACTACCGATGGCGAGACGGCGCCTTTTTCTCCAAGTTTCTTTTTTCCAGGATATATTTTCATCATAAGCCAAAATAACTTGGAGTGCTGCGGTTCCTTGTCGTACTGTGTAGGACGCATGCTACTGTACTCCATCATCTCTTTACTTATTGCCACTGGATCAAGCGGGGGAGATGATGGTTTGGTGATAGCATACGCGACCCTGCAATCGCGAGAAATTGAACTAGCTTATTAATCATCCCGGTTGCATGTGTGGGGTAATTTTCGTCCTTATCGCGCGGTTGCGATGACGAGAACTGCAAAAAATTGGCACCTGGCGTATCAACTATGCCCCATTGGGTGATAAAAGCAGATTAAAAACGTTCCCATTTCAAATTGGACTTGCGACTGTCGTCAACCAGGACGCCGGATCGCCCGTAAAAGCTTCTGTCCTAACCAAATTGCTGTAGGGTAACAATCATATCGATTATATGTGGTACCAATGTTGGAGATATCGATTATTGTGAATATATCGATTAGGGCGATCAAGTGAACCAGTCAGGGGGTTATAAATGATTTTAAATGAAAAACCGATACGAGATTAAATTCAGTTAAAATAGTGAAGTGCTCTCTTTTATTTAACTAACATCGACATCCAGGTTATTACAAACATTAGAAAAACAGCAGCAATTGGTGACCCCGACGTTCACGATGTCGCAGAACGGAAGTACATCGGTTGATGTTGGCGAAAAGGTTAGAGCAAACCCAATTTACACGTAGACAGGGTAGCTATAAAATTGCCCCCGTTCTGGGTGGAAAGACCCGAAATATGGTTTTGCCAAGCCGAGGCCCAGTTTGAGCTTTCGAACGTAACCCGGGAAGAGACGAAATTTAATGACATGATGGATGAAACAGAGAAGTATACAAGAGCCAAAGAAAGGTTATTGACTATTTATAGTGAAAGTGAAGATCGTCAGATCCGCAAATTAATCAGTGGCTTGAACATTGGTGACATGAAACCGAGTCAACTTCTGAGGAAAATGAAAGGGTTAGCGACGTCGGAAGTTTCTGATAAATTTATTAAACCCCTCTGGCTTGATAAGCTTCCGAGTCAAATCAGAAGCATTTTAACTATTACTGACGGAGATTTAGATAAACTGGCGGATATTAGAGACCGAATTCGGGAGATCCGGCCACAGAATATGATGGAATAGGTTCGTGAACCAAAACCCAACGCTCCTGACCCTTTTTCGTTTCCTCAATTGATTGAAGTTAGAGGCTATGGATAAGGAGATCAAACGTCTTGGTAGGTCTCGAGGGGCGATTGTAAACTGCGCGCAAATCCGATGTAAAATGCGCGCGACCCTTCCTACCTGCCCAATCCTTCGATGAACCCCAGTGTAAATTGCGCGCGGGATGCACTCATACTCGTAATCTCCTCAACTTGTTCACTGTGACCAAGGAACCAGTTAAAAGTAGCAGTTCATTCCACCAAATTTTATTCAGAGTATGTTTTTATTCCAGGTAACGGATATTATGATGGGCGATATGAATATCGATTTAAGTGAAAATACGTTATACGAAAACAAGAAATATAAATATTTGAACGCCATTTCTATGTTAGGTTACATGCCGTGTATCCTAAACTACACAAGGATTGAACGAGGATGTAATTCCTGTGTTGATCATATAAATATTCGAAAAACGAAAGGCGCTTCTGTAAATCAAATTAAATCATTTATATGGCAATCAGCCATCACTGACCACTTTACTAATTTCTTATTAATCAAATATCCCCAAAATAAAAATAAACAAGAATCAGCTAAAACAAATATTATAAAAACAGAAAAATTAGATCACAACTCCTTGATAGAAAAATTCCAGAAAGAAGATTGGAGTAAGGTGTTAGGATCTACTGACGTAAACAATGCTGCTGAACATTTTCATAAGATATTGGAGAATTATATAAAACTCTGTGCGACAAAGGGACGAGACAAAATTTCATCAAACAGGTGGAAACCTTGGATATCGACTAATTTGATAAATAGTATAAAAAGTAAGGAAAAATTGAAGAAAATTAGCCGGCAATCTCCGTTTAACCTAGCAATCAAAAATAAATTTATTAATTTTAGAAATAAATTAACCTCATTAATAAAGTTAGCTAAATCCAAATATTATGCTGAAGAAATCGAAAAAGCGGGTTCTTGTATGAAAAAGGTTTGGAGGGTAATTAATGAAGCAGCAGATAACAACAGAGAGAAAAGCGCAACAGACTTGAATGAAATTAAGTCAGGAAATCAGATAACTACGGATAAAGCAGAGATTGCTAATATTTTAAACAATCATTTTGCTACGATAGGTTCAAGGATCACCAGTGGCTGCCACCTGGTTTCAAACAGAAAAATAGCAGACAGTCAAGAAGGTTCATTTTTGGTAACATCGGACTCGGAATTAAAAGATGAAGATGAAACTTCCGGAATTAGGCCTTTTTACCTCCATGCAGCTACACAAGTTTCTTACTGCATTACAGTTTGCCTTGTACATTTGGGATTTAGAGCCATTAAGAAGTCCTATTTTTATTTATTGAGAAGGTAAATGCATTTAGTTTTCAAAAGGTTCGTGTTGAGACTATTTCTGATATACAGATGTGCCTTTCTTAGTTAAAAGCTCCATCAAGGCGTCAAGGTGCTCTTTTGACTGTCCAAAATGATTTGGTTATAACGATTCGCAGTATCCTCCAGTCAAAAAAACGGTCCTATTAGTGCTGAAAAACCACTATTTAATTGGACTAAATGGACTAAAGAGAGTCTGTGAGGACGTCCATTCGAAATCATGTAACCGATCGGAAGCACGGCAGAAATCTAAACGCCCGAAATGGTAGGAATGGTTATATCTATGGAAATGTTCTTACCGGAAACTCTGCGTCCCCATTAGCCCCCAATTTCGGCCAAAATGGTATAACTATTCCTTAGAGACACACCTACCGGAAACACGGCATTTTCCCCACTAACACTAGACAACTTAATAATTACCCATAAACCCATAAGAACCCATAAAAAAAAATACCGTAATTTAACTCAACGCTAACTGGGCAAAGTGCCGCGTACAGCGGATGGACGGATTTTTTTTTTTTTTTAATTCGATTTTCTGAATCTACGTGTCTTGAAACGTAAACCAACAAATTTTGAGGGGGGGTTAAAAAATTTTCTTCTTTGGGCGATTCCAATGGTTCATTAACGAAGATAATAAACCAAAATAGGACTTCTTAATGGCTCTAAATCCCAAATGTGCAAGGCAAACTGTAATGCAGTAAGAAACTTGTGTAGCTGCATGGAGGTAAAAAGGCCTAATTCCGAAAGGCCGTGGGGGGGGGGGGGGGATTGATCACCTGATCACCCTCCTCATTTACGCGATTCCGTTGAACACCTAATACCAAATAAATGAGCGTTCCTGATGCATATTTTGTATCCGTATTACTAAAAAGCAGGGAAGAGACGAGCCTGGAGAATGTATACTTCCCATACACGATTACGTAACGAATATAAAACCATTCGTTCAAGTTAACAATTTGCGAACAAAATTACGGATCTCCAATGAACGAGTAGGTTCTTGAGTCTCCACTATACACCATATTTGTAGAAGATTTCTAAATGATATTCTCTTTGCACGTTTAGGCTGCGAATTTATATACCCGTGTACGGCTTACAAAATTCGATTAGCGTGGTTAGAATGAGTCTGGAGGAAGGTTACAACTACTGTTACCTTCAGCTTTTCAGGCATGTCAGGTTATCCCCACTAGCCCCTGCGCCAGATCTCTCTGATTTCCCCTACTGTTCAAAGATCCATCAAACCAACAGCATTAGATACCTGGGAGTTCAAATTGACCAAACTATTTCATGTGAACTCCAAGCTGAAACAGTAAATACAAAAATAAGAAAACTAATACCTACCTTTTTTGAAATTAGAAACATAATGAACAATAAAACTAATTAATGATCCACAATGCTCTGGTGCAATCACAGTCAAATTATGGAATAGTTGCGTGGGGAATAGTTGCTTACTCAAATAAAATAAAAAATTTACTTACCACACAAAAATTATTAATAAAAATTTTATTCAACAAACCGCACAGATACCCATCAAATCAATTATTCAAGGAATCTAAAATATTAACATTCAAAAACTTATTAGAAAAAACTACCCTAGCCATTATCTATAAACTAATACAAACAGGAAAACTTGAAAGAAATAAAAGTATTACTAGAGCGACGGATAAAATACAAGTTGAGATACCTAGACGGTTGACTACAGCAGGTCAGAGAAGTTTTGACTATTGGGGCGCAACCCCAAGTTTAATAGACAAGGATTTACAGACCAGGTCCCACAAATGAGTTTGCAGAGGTTTTAAGCTGAATTAATAAGAAAAGTGAGATTGTAATAATATTATGGATCAACGAATAGACTGGATAATCTTTTTATCAATGGGAACGATAGAAATTATGTTTATTCCATAAAGTGGTCTTGGATTTTGTAATTTAATAATTTATTTATTTTTCTACAAGTTATGATTATTTATTTTCTGTTACTTTACTCCTACCCCTACACAAGTTTTCTTAGAGGGGTTGTAGCATTTATGATTTATTTTTCAAAGAGTGTAAATACCTATTTTTGTTTTTGTCTATAAATGCAATAAAAAAAAAAATAAATAAAAAAATAAAAAAAATTCCTGTACCCCGTCCACTTGATCTATATGTCCAACTAATCTATATGGTACTAATCAGTTGATTGGGGGAGGTTTTTATTCCGCAACCCCGTCCACTTGATCTATATGTCCAACTAATCTGGAAACTGAAAACGTTCACCGGTAACCGTTAACTTGGAGAACTGATAGACCACTGGGGCCGCGCGCAGATTACAACTCGCATCGAGGAAGGATTAGAGGGATTCGAGGGATTCGCGCAGTTTACATTTAGATAAGACAGTCCCACCGCGTTTGCGCGCAACTTACATCCGCCCGTCTCGAGATACCAATACAGCACCTCACCGAGTTCGAAGTAGAAGTCAAAGCCGAGGTAGTTTCAGGGATGGAGAAGATATTGTTATTTTAATTTTAGATTTGGACCAAAATGTCGACCAGATAAATGTAAAGCTCCATGCCAGTGGGAAGCAGATCACTGAAAATCAGGGAAACTACAAGCAGCAGCAGATATAGCGACCACAACTGTTGCTAAAATTCCTTTTGGCCGCACATACAGGCGGTTCATCACTGATAGAAACAGCAAACAGACTTTTTCGGTGGACAGTGGAGCTGATGTGTCAGTCATTCCTGCCAAAAATAACAGAAGAGAAAAAAGTTCTGATTTTAAATTATTTGCAGCCAACGGGACAGAAATTTGCACTTACGATAAATGAACACTTACGGTTCACAACTTACGGTTCACAACACTTTCGGCTTAAACGACAATTTCAATGGCCATTTGTTATAGCTCAAACTAAAAAGGTATACTTGGCGCTGACTTTCTCCATAAATTTGGCCTATTAATTGATCTGAAGAATAAAAAAACTAATAGATAGGTACGTATTAATACAAAGATGTCCGTAAATGGAGAAATGTCGGAGGTTTCAGCCGCAGATACTGTCAGCACTTTGCGGAAAAATAATAAATTTTTCCGACTATTGTCTATGTATCCAGAAATTACAAAACCGGCATATTTTCCACCACCTGTGAAACATGAAGTCAGACATTATATAAATGCAAAGGAAAGCACTCCAGTGTTCTCTAAAGCTAGAAGGCTAGGACCAGAGGCGACGAGGACTGCAAAACATGAATTTCAGATACTGATTAACGAAGGTATTATATCACCATCTAAGTCACAATGGGCCAGTCCGTTACATTTAGTAGCCAGGAAAAATGGAACCTGGCGCATATGTGGTGATTATAGGCGATTAAACGCCATCACAGTTCCTGATCGCTACCCTATCCCTATCCCTAGAATAGACGATGTGAGTTCTGTTCCCGAAGGAAAGCGAATTTTTACAAAAATCGGCTTGGTTGGTGCTTACTACCATATACCAATAGCAGACGAAGATAGAGAGAAAACATCGATAATAACGCCGTTTGGCTTGTTTCAGTTTAATTTCATGCCGTTTGGGCTACGTAAAGCTCCTTCTACATTCCAGAGATTTATCAATCAGGTGCTTCAAGATTTACCTTTCTGTTTTTCTTTTTTGGACGATGTGTTGATAGCTTCTCAATCTGAAGAAGAGCATAGAGATCACCTTAAGGCTGTACTAGAGAGGCTGCACAGGTTCGGCTTGCGTGTAAACATGTCTATATTCGGTGTTGCTGAGATCACATTCTTAGACTATCAGATTAGAGCACAAGGTACTATACCTGATCCAGAAAAAGTTAAGTCGATCACGGGCATAAAACTTCCAGAGACTGTACATAGACTCAGTGCATTTCTTGGGATGTTAAACTTTTATAGGCCATACCTTAAAGATGCAAGTAAAACTCAAGCTATAGTGAACGAATATTTAAAAGGAGCAAAGAAGAATGATCGCACAAAAATAGATTGGTCGGAAGAAGCTGTTAAACAGTTTGAACAGTGTAAGAAAGACCTAACAGACGCAGCATTGCTTGCCGTACCTAATGCAAATCTTCCTATTGCATTATTTACGGATGCTTCGGATTTTGCAATTGGCTCTGCCTACTGCAGCAGTTTGAAAATCAAGGCTCCAGCCTATCCAGCTCAAGGCCTATAGCTTTTTTTCTTCAAAAAAGCTCAACCCAGCTCAGCGAAATTATAGCACCTATGATAGAGAGCCCCAGGAAACATTCCACGGCTATTAGCCATGAATTAGGATCAATCCCTTCAGATTTTGGATCGAAAATAGGCAAGGAAAAACGTTGGTTATTATGAGGTTGAAGCTAAATTTCGTTGCTTCGGTTTTGGGCCTCCGGGATGGCAATCCATGGTTGGTCTTGGTTATTAATTCCATCTACCTTGTGGGCATCCGGTGATCCGTCCTCGGATCCGTCTATCCCAGTTTCTGATGTGGGCTGAGACATCACAATAAAAATATTCACAACTCAGGAGTATCACTTTATTTTATTTTAATTCAAGAGACCGAGCACAATGCACGCTACAAAAAGAATGCTCCGAATTGAGCTGACCGTTCATCAGGCGGTCGATTAAAAAAACAGTAACTGTTCAACTGTTGATGAACGCATGGATCTCCACGCGAAGCAACTACTTGTCGGTTACTGGTGGATGTCTTGAACTAATGATTTTGTTCATCCCCATATGACTCACGTGAATTTTATCTAGTATTTATCGTATCATTTTGTCTGACACTGGTGTACTGGTATTTCTGAAAATGGTCCATCGATTACATTAATTTCCGCTCGAAAATCCCTATACGGTTAAATTAACATGGTCCCAGTGTACAAAGATTAGAGTGAGGTGTACACTTGATTCAAGATTCATTTTGCCCACTTCATGTCTCATGTCAATAAGAAAAATAAATCGATAAATTAAAAATAAAAAAATATGAGTATTGGGTTCACCAAGTAATTCACGGGCAATCATTCTTCGTGATATTTGGAGCCACACTGAAGAAGAAGTTCTTTTTGTGACAAATTTAAAAAGCAGTTCCACAAACAGGTCTTGTGGAGGTTATAATATTGTACAAGCTTGGAAGCTCTGGCCCGCTACTCCCTTGGGAAGTTCTTGTAAGTCCTTGTAGTTCTTAGAACCCGAACATGCTGCATTTCATAACTGATTATGGTATCACAGTTAGACCATTTTACCCTACTAACGGGTAAAATTACCATGATGCAAATAATTTTTTTTGTACCTATTGAGTTATGACATTAGTAACCGATTACATACATTGTGTGTTAGTAATCGGTTAGTGAAGTTCCAAATTATCAACCCCTTCCTGAGCTCGACCTATAAGAAGAAGCTCTATAAATAGTGGACTTTGCGACTTAACTTATTAAAGGGACACGCAGACTTTTATCGTTGGGGGGGGGGGGGGAGACTACTATTTAATTTCCTCTTCTACCAAGGAAATTACACGGCGTACTCGTATCGACCCCTCACAAACATGGACCCCCGATGGGCCGGCACATGGCACCCTCCTTCGCACTCTCTTTCGACTTGATAATTATTCTTTGGCTCCCGTCCCACTTTCAGGCACGTAGTCTTCCGTGAAAAACAATCGTCTTTTAAACGTCAGGGAACGGGAGACGATGGCGAAGGAAAGGGGCGGGGTCGTGCGTTTGTTCGCCCGTAAGCACGAACTCGGAAGTTTTTGTTCTTCTCACTCCGTACCGGGAAAATGAAAGTCGTTGACGTCATATTGTCTTGAAGGCTTTTATGTTTCGCCAACATCGATTCATTAAATTTTAGTAATGTATGTTTTGTACCCAACATTTTACCTTTCATTCAAATTTGGAGTTTCATCCGTACAAATTTGTAGAAATGTCGTTGTCGAATTGATATTTATACAAAAAGTTGAAAGAACTGCTCGTCACAGACATCATTTCGAAACCATTGAACTGATTTCGATGAAATTCTCATGGATTATGCGCACTTATAACTCGGACTCAGCCTTTCATCCAAATTTAAAAATCCACCGTATGCAGCATGGCTATAAGAGATAATGTTTGAAGTAATAACTGGTTTTATTAAAACGTCTGTATTTTACTGGTTTTATCACAGATTTCGACTTCTTTTTTCCGGGTAACACCTCAGATTTTTCAACGCTGAACACGATGTTGAAGTCAGATACCTTATTCCGTCATCAGATTAGAGCAGATGAACCGTGAAGAACATCTCAAGAAACAACCACGTTTCTTCATCTTTAAAGTGCTCCAGTTTGAGAACGGAATAAGATAGCAATTCTGATTTTCTGATTTTTTAAAATCTCACTTCGCCTGGAATGACACTTATAACCTTCTTAATACAAAATTACAGAATTTACAGTCTTTCAATATCAGTAGAGAGTGCAGATAGATACTACATGCGTATATGTATGGTAATCACATACCATTTGCCCCACGATACCTTACAACCGTTTGACATAACCTTTAACCATTTTAATACAAAGTAACAGAGTTTTTCAATATCAGTAGAGAGCACGGATTGATACTACAGACATATATATAGTAATCGCATACCCAATGCCCCACGAACTCGCTCGAGCTGGTTGGGGGATGACAACCACAGCGTATACGAACGTGTGGGCGATGATATCGTCCCCTCTCTGACAGACTAGCGTAACTTTTTTTCCTCCCACAAACGCGCGTAACTGCAAAAACGCAAATTTTCAGGAGAACAAAAACTAAAGTTTTATGCTGCATGTAAAATCCAATTTTTTTTAATGAGCCACAAATTTTATCTAGTTTGCGATGATCAAGGATTTTGCGGAAAATGTTTCAAATTACGACGAATAAAGACCAAAATCAAACCAGAAGGTGCAGTTTCGCAATTTTGTCAGATTGATATTTCATACCAATTCAGTGATTCCAGCGTGATAAACTAACTAATCAGAAATAACGATGGAAGAAACAGTAGGAAAATAATTATTTATTTATCTGCCAACAGCAGTATTTTTAAAATGGCAATCCAAAATCACAGAAACTAAAACATAAGTATTCACATCATAAAATAGGTAATTAAGCTGAAGTTCCTCCATCAGTGTCACTTTCATTCTTATCGGGTTCTGGGAGAGCTTCCCTGACATTTGAGGTGTCAGGTAGACTTGCATAGAAACTATGATAAGCTCTTGGAATTGAAAGCTCTTCACAGAGTTTTAAAAGGTCTTTCTTCTCCGCCGAACAGAGGGGAAATTTGTTTTTGTAGGCTTTCACTGGCTCCGACTTGGATGGACGGCCCCGTTTCTTCTCGACTGGTTTGTAGTTTTCCGGGACCCCCTCATACTGCAAGTACAGTTGGACGAGGTCCCGAGTTGTGCTGCTATACCTGAAACTAACAGCTTTCCGAAAAGCAACGGTTTTGTTTTGTTCTGGAACGTAAACGTGGACACCTTCTGCGGGTTAAAATCTATGAAGTCTCCATGCTTAAGCGAATTGACACCATAAGGAGCAGGGTTTCTTCTCGAATTTCTTCTTTGCTGAATCCACTCATCTGGAGTGTAAACGGGAAGTGACTTAGCTGTTTTGAATGTCTTTTGGTGGATCGAGTCACATTCCATGAGGCTATGCCCTGGCTCAAAAAATATGTGGTCAATTTGATCGAGGCTGGGGTGACATTTTATTGTTTCAAGACACAATCTCACAAAATTACCATTCTTTTGTTGACCTCCGCAACTATCAGATAACATTATTACTTTTTTTACTTGAGGAAATTTCATGATGTACAGCTGTACCACAAAATAAATATAATCCATAATATAAATAATTATAATCCATAATATAAATAAAATCCAAATTTTTCCTCCAAATTCCTGGAAAAATGTGGATTTTATGTGCGTGTGCAAATATCATCAAGTTTGAGCATGCGCAATGGCTACAATTGATCCTTTAGGTATAAAACATATTTTTTCGATCCATAAGTGATCACAAGGCTTCCGCAACAGTGGTTGACTCCGGAATGAAAAAATGGATTATTTGGCACAAAAATTTCATAGTGTAAACTTCAATTACCTGTGCGGAGGAAGTTCCTGGTAACGCTTGACTCGTATCTTCGTAAAATACTTCGTTGTTCCCAATCACTATCGGTTTCCCAAAACGGCCGGGACTTGCTATTCCCTGGTATAATAAGAAAAAAAAGTCAACGTGAATTGAATTTTGTAATAAAATTTGATTACAAATTTTATAATAAAGTTTGCAATAACGGCAATAATAATTATTACAGTGCACGCATGCATGTTATAAACAAACATTAGTTGGGTTCGTTTTTCCTTATTCGATTCCGAGGGAGACACAATGGCTTTTTATCTACCTAGGTATTACAAAATAAACTGTACCGTATCAGTCATCTTCTCATCAACATCGCGTACTTGTGGGGATTTCTGGTAGCTAGCTCCACAAGCTTCCCGCGAGATCCCATAATGAATAAAAAATTATAACTATTTGGAACTTCGGAGAACTGATTCCACAAAGATTTCGTCTTCATCTTGTCGGTCAGCGTGAATATTCAACGTTGGTCAGTGAATGTTCAACGTTGGTCAGCTGTACCACAAAATAAATATAATCCATAATATAAATAATTATAATCCATAATATAAATAAAATCCACATTTTTCCTCCAAATTCCTGGAAAAATGTGGATTTTTTGTGCGTGTGCAAATATCATCAAGTTTGAGCATGCGCAATGGCTACAATTGATCCTTTAGGTATAAAACATATTTTTTCGATCCATAAGTGATCACAAGGCTTCCGCAACAGTGGTTGACTCCGGAATGAAAAAATGGATTATTTGGCACAAAAATTTCATAGTGTAAACTTCAATTACCTGTGCGGAGGAAGTTCCTGGTAACGCTTGACTCGTATCTTCGTAAAATACTTCGTTGTTCCCAATCACTATCGGTACAAAATAAACTGTACCGTATCAGTCATCTTCTCATCAACATCGCGTACTTGTGGGGATTTCTGGTAGCTAGCTCCACAAGCTTCCCGCGAGATCCCATAATGAATAAAAAATTATAACTATTTGGAACTTCGGAGAACTGATTCCACAAAGATTTCGTCTTCATCTTGTCGGTCAGCGTGAATATTCAACGTTGGTTAGGAGTTCAAATGTCAATATTGAGGATAATTCACGGCTTGGTGTACCACTGCAAACGTATTTCAAACGGTCCTGATGGAACGGGGGCATATTATGTGTCATACACCTCAGCACCTCATTGTTCACCTTAGAACAGGAGAGAAACCGTTTGATGGCGGAGAGGTAAGAATATGCCAAAACCGTAACCAAAAATAATTCTTACCATCGGCAGAAGGAGCAATTAATTTCCACGTTCTCTAAGAATAGTTCTATTGGATACATGGGTGGGAATTGGAATAAGATTGATTGATTGAATTGTTTTATTTAACCACCAGGGGAGATTAGGGCCATGAGGCCCTCTCTTCCACCTCCCCTGGCCACCTGTTACAATCATTCTTCTTGCAATCCTTTTCAGGTTAAAAACATAAATTACCTATAACTTTTTACATAATGAATAGATAAATAAATAAATTATAATACTCTTCTAGATAGTGTACAAATATTAACGCCCTCTCTTCCACCTCCCCTGGCCACCTGTTACAATCATTCTTCTTGCAATCCTTTTCAGGTTAAAAACATAAATTACCTATAACTTTTTACATAATGAATAGATAAATAAATAAATTATAATACTCTTCTAGATAGTGTACAAATATTAACGAAATATGAGAATAAATGTTCTTTTCACTGTTAAATATACAAACATTTCCTCCTAACATATAAACTAATATTTTTCTAATAATTTCCTTTTAAAATGATTCCTAAATGTCTCTGTTTTTAAATTCAAATTGAAAAACTCTACATGTTCGTTGAACAGCTTAATCCCTTGCACCACGAAGGACCTGCTGTATAGCACGTTGGTCGTTCTGTGGATTGGCACCTGGAGCAGCCGACCTCGGTTTCTTGTTGAGAGGAACTCTTTAACCCTCCGTAGACCGCGCCCTTCTCTGTAACACCAAAGACCGCGCGAGAATACCGCACTCTGTGCCTGACCCATGTTTTCAGTGATATATGTAGTTATTCGGGATGTAAATAAAAATATTAGTTATAAATCACTTTATTTCTGAGTAATAGTTCTTCAAACCATCAAATTATGGTATCAATAAAATGAAAATCAGATTACCTCTACTAGGTAAGTAGGCATATAGTTGCTACAGTGTAATAAGTACTTCGCTTTATATTCAAATGAAGTGTGAAACATCAACATGTAGGTAACTAACTGAACTAAACAAACTGGAAATTGCTGAAAATGAAAATGAAATTTGAATGAGAAACTGAAATAACGTTAAGGCCTGGTGCACACGAGCGGCAATTATCGCGCGGCAACGTTGCGGTAACGCGCGTCCACCGCGTCCTCCGGTGCACACGTGGGCGTCAGAAAAGCCGCAGTCTGTGTCCAGATGTCAACGGAGATGGAGCTCTACCGGAGAAAAAAGGCTATATTTTCGTACTTGGTTTACAAACAATTTGCAATGGAGGTGAATCGGCAATGGATGGTTAGTTATTTTGAGTCAGATATTGGGAGCGTTCCATGGCAACGAGACTACATGTAATCATTATTTTGGAGTGTTTCATGAATAATTATTTATTATAAATTATTTATATATCTTCTTTTACTTTTTGCTCCACATTCAACTATAAATATTAAATACGACAGCCACACTGCAAAAGCCTGTAAGTACTATTTTTTCAAAAAATAAGGTTTTGAGCTTCACTGACAAATTTGGGCCTTGTGCACATGCAACTAGGAACAGAATTGAGCTACAGCGCTTCATTTCTCTTCAATGGATGTTTGAAGTAACCTGTTTCATGGTTACAGTTACTGTTAGAAAACAGTTTTTGTCGTTTCCTCAACATTTTTTATTTTTGTACTTACAGGCTTTTGCAGTGTGGCTGTGTGTGTTAATAATTTAATATTTATAGTTGAATGTGGAGCAAAAAGTAAAAGAAGATATATAAATAATTTATAATAAATAATTATTCATGAAACACTCCAAAATAATGATTACATGTAGTCTCGTTGCCATGGGACGCTCCCAATATCTGACTCAAAATAATTGTGGGTTTTTCACTACCGCAACTGCGGCGGCGGAGCGTTGCCGCGCGATAATTGCCGCTCGTGTGCACCAGGCCTAAGATTAACGTACCTGAGGTCCGGGAGTGGTGAGGTATACTCAAAGATGACGACGAGATAAAAGGGGGAAAAGGGATATATTTTTTACAATTAATAACTCAAGGTTATAAAAGCACAATACGTGATGAATGGGCGGACGGGGACGAAGTGGCGTCTTGAATTGTCTCTCTCCTCTTCCTGAGGAGAGGGGGGGGGGGCGAGGAGGACGGGTTTGGGGGGTATTGGACGGTCACTCCTCAGATCCTGTGTATACGTGACATTCATGTCACACTCCCCCTCCGCTGAAAATGGGTGGAAGGGTGTTTAGGGCTGCAAGATCGAAAATTCTGAGTTTTGTGGGACATGCCTATCACTAGGGAAAAACCGTCCCTGCTCGTTCGAGTTTGCTGGAAAATCTTCAGCATTGGAGGCGGGTGACGGGGTATAAAATAAATATTTTGAAAACAAGTAGAAAATAATGTTACCTGAGGCAGGAATTGCACTCTATGGAGGGAAATGTTTGGGTCGGTGGTGGAACGAGCAGAGTGGGGTAAAAAACCCTGGAAAATTCAAGAAAATACGAAGAACTGAAGTAGTGAATGTTAGTCCCAAGTGCCTGAGGGGCCTGTTTGTTTTCGGTGGGGGAGTCGTCGATGAAGTATCTGCGAGCCGGTATTGAGGAATGGGAGGCGGCCAGGATGGTTAATATGGGTGAGGGGGGAATGGCACATTAAAATAAATAGGGCCATTGGAAATGATGACCAGCCCTGGCTGGTTGGTCATGGTCGGGGTCGTCTGGTTGGGGAGTGGGTGTCTCGGTGGTGGGTGTCGTGTGTCCTGTGAGGGGGCGTGTCGGCGCGGGTGAGTGTCGCGGTGGAGGTCGTAGGGGGGGGGGGAGTGATACGGCGGTTGTCGTGGGCGTGGGTGTGTCTGCGGGGGTGGGTATACGGGTTGTACCTTCGCGCTGGGGGATGTGGTGGGTCGGTGAGTCCGTACTGTTGCGTGTCGGGGAACCGGGGGGGCCTACGAAAATACTGTCGGCGCCTTGGATTGCGTATATTGCAATTGCATTAGTGCTGGGATGGGTCGTGGTGGCTGGGGTGGTGGGGTTAGGGAGGTTGGCGGGGGTTGAGGTGTAAGTGAGGTGGGGGGGGGGTTGTAGGCGGCAGCGTCCCATCGCTGAGGCCAGGTGTTCGGTGGGGGGGGGGGGGGTCGGTGGTGGCGAGGGTGTCATCCACACTAGGGGAGGCGTAGGGCTGCGAGCGCTGTCCTGGGGTACAGGTAGTACCAAAAGTAGGTACTCCAACCGATTTCCATTCTAAACGGTCCACATTTTCTGAAAAAAAGAGAACTTGAAAAAAACAAACGAATACAGTACAAAAACGTACAAAAAAGTACAAAAACAAACGCAGTACAAAAATTGTTTGTGCCTAAGAGAAATCAGACTTTCCTCAGTTTATATTTTATTATAAATATCTATGGGAAAAAAAAATTGGCCCTCGAAGTATTTTTGAATTCTCTCTCTCTAAATTCCTTCTTTTTTTCCTTTTATTTTCCATTGCTCTGTCTCTGATATCTTGAATATATAAATTGGTATAGTTCACAAATTTGTCTACCAGTTCGATGGGGAAAAATTTGAAAAAAAGCTCCAATTCAAACGTAACATGTTTAGTACTCGAAGTTGGCCCAGGTAACATTTTCAATATATTTTTCGATTTTACTTAGTGGAGAAAAATGCTAGAGGATCACTGAGCCATATACCTTCATTATTTTTACCAATAAACACATCAAAATCTGTAATTTCATGTACTTGCTCTTGATTGTCCTGTACTACCGAAAGTTCACTCTCACTTGAGTGGTTGTCTACCTCAATGTGCTCTTCTTTGCCCTCGCTATCATCTGAAGAGTCATTGACCGACTCGTTGTCACTATTCTCTTGCAATTCTTGCAAGACCGAAGCATATTCGTGAGGTTGGTAGCGTCTGGAAGAATGAGCCATTGTAACAAAAAAATATCAAGAAGGACGGCGCCCGGTACTACGTGCCACAGCTTGAGTAACAAACAAAACCGCGCCCGGCCCGCAGTGCCCACGAACAGAATCAATCACATCAAACGCTTCTGGATGACTGATAGCATACTTGGAAAGGTGGCGAGTGGGCTAGGCATTTTCGGGAAGGTTTGGGGAAGGCGTATCCATCGATGTATATACATCGATGGGCGTATCGCAGGGTCGTTGCCCTCTGCACTGGAGCAATAAAAAGAAAATACCGCACTTTATTCTTTTGGGCACGCTATGTGAATAAGAAACAAACTTGTTCAACGATGAAGGATAACTCAATGCGCTGTTCGTTTTCCGGCTGTTTGCCGCAAGATTTGCGTCCAATCGCCCAGCGTCTGGCTGAATATTGACGCTATTCGTATGACTGAGCTTAACGTGTACACCATTTGTTCGAGAGAACGACGGCTAATCTTGATCATGTTGACAAAGGTTGGAGTGAGTTCATGATAAATAGCGGTGTAGCAGGAATTGGACAGCTTCCAAAAACAAAGGTTACCCTGCTGTAATATGTTTGTACATAAAGCATGGGACTTTGTGTACCTACTTCAAGTACTTTATTTCCGTGCCTCCCTCGAACTTCCCAGTTCTTATTTTTACAGCCACTCCATTTGAAACGTTCCGTTCAATTTTTATAACCACCTTCTAACACTGACCGTTCCAGGGAGATGACCTAATTTGAGTAATGAATCAACCCCAGGTCGAGTAAACTGTGTTTATAATGTTTCCACTTCCATTAACGCTGTCGAGTTCTTCTTGTAATTTGAAACGACCCCGTTCGTTTTTGTTGTTTTTCCTCATTATTTCTTTTTTTTTTTTGTCAGCTTAGAGGTGACAAAACATAATTATCATAAAAGAGCAAAGTGAAGGAAAACAGAAGTTTAACGGCAAAACTTTTAAAGGCGAACCCGAATTTAATTGTGAGATGTTCAACAAGTGCCGGAACGGAAAGAAAAATAGTTTCTATTCCATTTTCGAATCTGCTGGAAATCGCGTTTATATATAATTTAATTTTCCTATCGAGAACAGGAGTAAAATCTGGGGGGTGGGGGGCGTATTTTATACCGGCTTCTTCTCTTAACCGTTGGTAGAGGATTTCTCTCAAGATGTGAATTAAAGAGCCCTCCCGCACCCGGCTAAAAGCTTACTTATTCCTTTGAGGCCGAGAGGAAATGGATATTCTTACCACTGTTGGTAGAAAGAGTAAGTGGTCTCAAAATTATTTGGTTCCCTCGCCGTCAAGGGTTAGTAATGCTACCCCTCCCCTCTTCGTCTCTTTCCGCTCACCGCTCAGAAATGTATACTAATGAACCGTAAGAATAAGCCAGCCTCTTTTCGTGTCTGGCGCCATTAATTCAAATTTAGGGGCGTTACCCCGCACTACCGGCCCCTTCACAACTTCCGAGCTTGTTTATTCTGCGAAGAGCAATTCTTTCAATCCCTTCTTCATCACACTCCTTGTCCCTTTCTACACCTCGGGCCACTTTTCACCCAAAGCAATAATTGTCGACAGCAACTCCTCCTTTCATCGATCACTCTCTCAACGTTTTGTCTTTGTTGTAAGTTGTAACGAGAAATTCACCTCGGGTTCACTCTGATTTAATTCAGTCTTCTTATGTCAAAGTTGCAAGAGAAGTTACCATAGGCTTACTTACTTCTTTTAAAGCCCCGTTTTATTCATCTCAATCCCTCATTCTGTCATTGGAAAGTTATACTCGTAATGTGCATCAAAAAATGGCCATTTTAGCGAGTTTTTAAAGAGAATACGTAAGAATAATTTTTACAATTTAGAAAGATCACGTAACGAATTTTCTCGGCTACTTTTATGTCATACTTTGTGTCTATGAGCCGACCAGGCCGTCCTCGTTACTCTTAACAACACCAGCTGGCGAGCGTTAATAATGTACTGGAGATAATTTTTAGGTACCTAGCTACTTTTCAATGCTCCTGTAACTTATTAACCTAAGTATCGCCTTTCGTGTCGTTTAGTATTTTCACCGTACTTTGCCATTTGGCAACTCTTGGCTTAGGTATATAAGCCAAGTTTTATGTTGAAGCCTTTCCACCCGCAGGTGTCGTTTAGTATTTTCACCGTACTTTGCCATTTGGCAACTCTTGGCTTAGGTATATAAGCCAAGTTTTATGTTGAAGCCTTTCCACCCGCAGGTGTCGTTTAGTATTTTCACCGTATTTTGGCATTTGGCAACACTTGGCTTATATAAGCCAAGTTTTATTTTGAAGCTTTCCACCCGCAGGTGTTTTCAATCTTCCAAATTATTTTATTTTCATTGCCCAATCAGTACTTACTCTGAAATTTTGGATAACGTATTGCCAACTGGAATCAATGGACGGGCATTCAAATTACATTCAATCACTTTTAACACATAACTAATTTGTGTATCCGTTGGTAAGATTTTGTCCCAAGTCAACCAGTCTCCCATAGAAACCACCCTACCATTGTGGCAGCTGTGGTATAAATCTCCATTCAACGTTTTTGTTCTTATAAAATTATGCATGTAGGAGTTCTAACGTGAGTTTCAATTGACCAGCAGTATCTGACACTAATAAGTGACAGCACTATCTGATTAATAAATGGCGTACCCTTTGAAGCCACAAAACGCATAAGACACTGTGGGAACTCAATGGCCGAAATATCCTGAACAAGTTCTAGATGGCTCGCCCTGCCGTACATTAGAAAAGGGAACACCATCTTTTGTGGGTTGTTCTATTTTGGTAAACCGTGAGAAGACAAAGTATTCGAGTCCTGTGTACGTGAATGAAGAGAATGTGGATACCAGCTCCTCTGGTAAGGCTGGCATATCTGGTAATTTTAATGGTCTCTTGCCATCCACAAACAAACGCGATTTTGTTAAATTAGTCATATATCAAACAACCTTACGTGGCAAATGTTGACTTTGGAGGGCTTTAACAGAATCCAACTCAACAGGGATTTCACTGTGAGTTTCCACGGCAGATCCCCCTGGCCCTGTGATGGTTATAGTTTTCGAGCGATGTATTTGACCGTAACGCGTGCACTGCTGGCGTTACTGCTCCAATCTGTCCGCTGGTTGGAACATGAACGAGATCGATTCTCTGCACCGCGGTTGTCCTGTCTCTACGTGTTGTATTGACGTTCGTTCCCAGAATATTGATTGGAATTCCGAGAAAAGGATGACGCTCCGTGCGATACTTGGTGAATTGCATCATTTTCTGACGACTTTTGAATTGACTGAGCCTGCTGATGTGTCATTTCTAGGCTTTTACAAATTGAAATTGCTCTCTCCAATGTCAAATTGCCTTCTTGAAGGATTCTTTCTTTCATTTTAAAGTTGTATTTGTTGAGGCCACATATGAGGACATCCTTTACAAGGCTATCCCTCAGATCTTTCAACTCGCACGTTAAGCTTAATGTTGCAAGCTGGTTACAAAATCGTCGATAGATTCTTAATCTGCTTGACGTCGAGTGAGAAAATTGTGGCATTCAACAGTAACATTTTTCTTCGGCGTGAAATGATCATCAAACATTTTGGCCAGAACATCGTACTGAATTTCTTCCGATTTGACATAAAGGTATGAAATATTACCAATCCTTGAGGACCGATTAATGTTAGTAGGAGCGCTACTTTTCTTTCATCCGATTCATTTTTCAAATCGGCGGCGACTAAATATAGTTTGAATTGGGTGATCCAATTTGACCATTTAACGGCAAGGTTGGTTGTCGATTTTCCTTAAATTTCTAAAGGACCGACGTTGTGACAGGGTTAATTTCGCCTACGCCTCTGACACCATGTTGTTCGTTCAAAAAACGGAAATGCCTCGCGACGACAAACCCCGCCGCAAGACACCCAAGAAGAAAGTCAGACAACGTCGTTCAAAAAACAGAAATGTCTGGTGACGACAACCCCCCTCCCCCCGTAAGACGTCCAAGATTAATTTATTGCTGATAGAAATAAATAAGAATAATGGAAAGAAGCACTTTTGAAAATGAAATATAAGTTCTTTAATATTGGAAAAAGACAGGTTAACTTGTTGAGACGACGAAATTGACAAAGCACATTGGATGAAGTGAAGAAAAAAAATAGATAACCTTGAACCTTGGAGGTGGGCGAGGCGACTTCAATGAGTACTTAATTGTTTGTGAAATAATTGATATAAGTATAAAATAATTCAAACACTTTTTATAAAGTATAAAATAAATGTTAGGTACTATTTTATTCTGATTAAAATAATATTTACCAATATTATTTTTATCATAATATGATAAAATATTGTGGAGACCACTCCACATATTTTCCCAGCAACGTTGATTGTTGAGTTTTGATTATTGTTGAAAAAGTTGATTGTGAAAAATATACCCGTTCCTGTTAGACGTTTCTCTTACAATATTATGATAATTAATAATAATAATAATGAATAAATACCTAATAATAATAATAAATAATAAAAAATAATATGATCATGTAGCGCATATCTACGTTAGCGTTATTCCGCAGAGATTATGGCAATTTGCAAAGCCATTCAATGGGGAGGGGACCATGATCCACAGGAGATTCGAGGAGCACCACTAAACGACATTGGTGTGGGTGGAAGCTGGAGTTGAAGTTATCCGGCATGAGAGGGTGGATTGATACGCCAAACTGGCATTGAAGGATGTCGTAAAACACGTGGCTACAACAACGAGCTCAATGGTGAGACCTAAGAGGACGCTTCTCATTGTTGCCATAACTGTGGCCCTCATGTCCGGTAGGCTTCGTCCAAAAAACTAATAGATTCCGGTAGATTGAGTAGGAAACCCGTTAGATCTCCCGGTGTTTTTTGAAAGGTATTCTTGATAACACCCATTAATTTTCTCGATGAATTCACTTAAAACCTAAGGACCTGAGCTGCACAAAAACTTGGTTTTCAACGATTTTGTGATTGGTCTATTAAAAAAGAAGAGAGAGAACAAGATACTTACTCGTAAGTTATCGTTGTTAAGAACAGCTTTGGCCTATTTTTCATAGGGATGCCCATGGAGCCGAAGTGCTTTTTTATTTCACGAAAAATTGAGCTGGATGTTGCTGATTGAGGAAGAGGGATGTCCGTCAGAAAAGCATCTGTAGTCTCATTATTGTTGAGCTCTCTCTGTCAGTACATTGCCTGTGCATCGACGAACAGAGAGAATTTGAACTCTTTCAATCTAGTCGCCTACGGTTCTTCAGACGATGTTCCGAGCACATCTTCACAACCTCGGAGGTTTTGGTTCTGGCACATCTAAGTTCGGAGGATATTTTTGTGCTCGGAAACATCCCTCCGACTAACTGGGGAAGATGATCAGTTGAATGTTGCGTTCATATAAACGCAGCCATTCCTATTTCAGCCAAGGAAACTGGCTCAGCCAACCTTATCTTCTTCTGGAACGTATCAACTATGCTTGGCTGCTTTTGTAAGCCCTTGAGGTTTCCACAATGTCTGGAAGTAGCACCATGCCTTTACACATCAAATATATCGCCACGAAAGCTATTGTCGCAGGGTACACAAAAGTACGAAAGACCTCGTTTGCTAGGGCGAATCCAGGGAAATTCCTTCTCCCACCCTTTTCGGTACTTTTTTTTGCCAAACAGGAGTTGTAGTACTATCCGGATCATCACTTAACGACATTTTCAAGAACGGTCGAGAAAAACGAACCAATACGGATGTACGAACGTAGGTACGTATCTATTTAAACACGAAACTTCACGAAACGGGCGAAAATACAAAATAGGTAAAATGGAAAGAAGCTATAACAGCGAAAAGAGATACGTTTGGTGGTGTAGCGTATATGCACTTCTTCTGGTTTGTTTGCATAAAAAATGTTATGTTATTGTAGAAATAACAATGTACTGAACAGCTGCATGGGCCCTGCATTTACCGAACTGCTTTTGTTTGCCAAGTGATGTGCCAGTGTAGATTCCATATTATCCTAGAAACAGTCAATCTTCGATTTTGACGTATAGGATTTACTCTATTTCTTACAAAACCCTTCAAAATACGTCGACTTATGGTGCCACCTGTGGAGCCATTAGTGGAGCTAGTTCAACTTGAAAATGGCTTGAAAGAAATGGCTTGAAATGGCTTTCGTGAGGTCACCTTAAAAAGGAGAAATTGGTATCTATTATTTCAATAACGAAAGCTTAATTGTTATATTTGGATGTTACGTGGTAAAAAGCGGTGTAATATGTCTGGTGTGGTAAAAAGCCGCTCATCAATTCATGCTGCACGGCTGAAGCTTTATCACCAAATTCTACCTTGGAATCTTTTTGGACCATGATGAATTGGTGTTTGTCAACACCCTTCAACTCCTGGTCCGTTTGATCTACATAACCAGGCTAAACTAGAGCCCTCCATCATAATTCCACCCGGACACATATCCGCCCGTCTGGAACGTTAAAAACGACCTTTTTGTTAACCGGTTGCCTCCCCCGCATATTTCAGCAGCTATTCCGATATCGATGGCCCACCGATTCATAATAATGGACTCACATTTTATACTTCCCCGCGGGGGCGGTCGGCGGGCTGAACGACCAAGCATTTTTTTCCTGATCCCCTTCACACTTCGGATTTTTTTGTCGAGACTTCGTCTTTTGATTCATGTTGTTCTCGACACAAGTGACAAGGAGGCGTTGGGGAGAAACCGACATATCTCACGCCTTGTCAAGCAACACTCTACTTCATATTATCTTCTAGTAGATATGATCGAGTACTTCATCTCCTATCCTTCTGGTCCTGATATGGATCTCTGAACCTCTGGACTAATATAGAAATTTTCTATATTTCATCACGTTGGGGTAGGAAATCAATCGGGGATTCATGTTTTCTCAAATTGCTTCCGCGGTCGATATCTCATCTGAAGTGACGATGATGCTTGTGACTTACAAAGTGAATGAAAACACAATGCTGCATTTATAAAATTTTCGAGCGATGATCAAAAATAAAAAGGTGTTTTATAAGTATTTTTCAACGCTGAATTCAGATCTTTAATCCGTTTTTCTCTATCACGTACACATTTTCGGCAAATCGTATCTACATTGTGAATAGGTATGATGAACAGGTTTCCGGAGGAGACTTGTGGGAAAAGAAGTAACAATCATATTGAGTGTAAACAAAAAAGTTTAATTAACAGGAGAAATATGTATATGGGCCCTCAGAACAAACAATTAATTAATCATTCAAAAATTTTCTCTTCCTTGACTTTCTTGATGTCGGTTTCCCAGCCTCACAGTCCCTCTTCAGATTCCAACAGTAGTTCGACATCATATTCGCGTTCCATTTACCTTGGTATCGTTGTTCCATCAATTTTATGTCTTGGTGGAACCTCTCACCCTGTTCCTCGCTGAAATCCCCCAAATTCTCGGGAAAATACTCTAAATGTGAACGGAGGAAATGGAGCATGACACTCATGAGGCACCCAAGCTTCTGAAAGTTCCTCAGCAAGTCATCCACCAATTTCTTGTAGTTTGGGTCCTTGTGGTTACCAAGAAATCCGTCAACAACTGACTTGAAACTGAGCCATGCGTTCTTTTCCTGAGCGTTCATGGTGTTTTCGAACTCTTCTTTCATAAGCTGGCGGATTTGAGGGCCAACGAATATGGCCTTATTTTCTCTGACGTGATTTTGGGAAACCTTCTCCCCAGATATTGGAAGCAGGGGTTTTCTTTATTCAAGGCCTTGACGAACTGCTTCATCATTCCAAGTTTAATGTGCAAGGGAGGAAGCAGGACATTTTTAGGGTTAAGCAACGGACGGTTGATGATATTTTTTGAGCCTGGTGTCAATTGTGCCCTTTTGGGCCAAACTTTGACGTTCCAGTGCTTATCTCTGGCTCTGCTGTCCCATTTGCACAAAAAACAAGGCATTTTAGTGAAGCGTTCCTGTAAGCCTAGCAGTATAGCGATGATTTTGAAGTCACCACAGATCAACCACTTGTGGGTGTCATATCCAATATTTGTCAAAAGGGTTTCCATATTCTCGTACGTTTCTTTCAAATGAACGGAATGAGCTATAGGAATCGATGCATATTTATTTCCATTATGTAGGAGAACTCCTTTCAAACTAGCTTTTGACGAATCTATAAATAGCCTACATTCAGCTGGTACGTATTCGATTTCAAAAAATTCCATCACGGACTTGATATTGCAACAGAAAACCATGGAATTCTTTTCTTCAAAAACAGGGACAAGTTCCTGTTCACGGTGACGATACCATGCGAAAACGACACCTGGGGCTAATAGATTCTTAGATTTTAATTTCGATCCGAGAACTTCCGCAGGATTTTTGCGGAGATTCAAGTCTCTCACCAAATCATTCAGTTCCCCTTGGGTGAAAAGTTTTGGGGAATGGTATTTGTCAGGCTCAAAGGGTTCGTCCCCATCGGACTCATTTCCATGCTTTGAGAGCAGCATTCGACTGCCACATCAACCAATATATTGGGAGGAATAGGAATAGGTATATCGCTGCTGTGTGAGACAGGCCTTATTGCGGAGGGCAAGCTAGGATAAAAAAATGGAGTTCTTATTCTTTGTTGAGTAGCCACTAACATTGGTTATACAAAAGTAACAATCATCAACATGATTAGTTGACTCCCTCCCCACCATTGGAATGCCAAAAAGTAATGATTTCTTCTTACCCGACACACACGTACGACAAACAGTATGAGGAGCCCATGGTTTGTCTTGATCCCCGAGTTTCATGCCGAAATAAGCAAAGTACACGTTCTCTACAAACTTGGTAATATTTTGTCGCTGTTTTGCAGTCGTATAACACCCACATATGTAACAAAACACGTGGGGGCTATTTACACAGGATCGCCGCGATGTATTCATCTTAAATTCTTCTAAAACCGTTAAAAAAACACGAGGAAACAACTGAAACTGAGACGTTTTATTGAAACTGACGAGTATGTATACATTGGAATGATCTTTGACCCCTGTGGCTCACGCAGTTATCAGGGCTACCAACCTCTGTGTCCCACCTCATGATTCCACCCTAGCGAACGCCATTCCATCAATCTGTAACGTGTAGCGGAAAAACTGTACGTGATAGAAAAAAAATTCCAACGGATTTGATCTCAGCACCCAAAAATACTAAAGAAAAACATCTAAGAAATCAAACATCAAATTTCATGCTGCACTGTGAAATCCTTCTATCTCCACCCTCCGAACCGGCTCTCAAACGGTCATCCGAATCGGAAAGGAAACAACGTTTGAGCTTGTCGACCTTTTTGTGGGACGGCCTTTGGTAACTCGAGATATTCCACTCACGACCGACCAAAAGGGATTAATTTCAAAAGAACGAGGGACAGCGAACTCTTTGAATCTCCGCCCAAACTTCGTCTGCATTCCTATTCAAACGGATTCTGATTTCCTTGGACCTTTCATTATCGTTGAAGGGCGGGGAATGGTGGTTGGGGCTGCTCTACTTTCTTCTTCGGGTTTTCCTTCTTTTATTAGTGTGACAGACTTGTGGGAGCATGAAAGAGAAAGGGAGTCACAATATAACAGCTTTGACCCTCCCATCACGAACAGACAATAACACATGTAGTTGACTAATTTGTCAAACGTTTCGTTGTTATCATTGTACAGATTTGAACACTTTGTAGAATTAGTACGGTTCGCCCTTTCCATGGACTAATATAATTTGTTAGTGAAGTCAACATATATCTTGAGACCTATCTATACGTAGATAAACCACTTCCTAACTAGGTACTTATCAAACTTGGGCCTTCGCACCTCCGTCGGACGATTGCCATGAGGGGAGGTACTTAACCATCTAACGACTGGTCTCCTCGATCATTGAAAGGTGATTTGCGGTAATGATATCGCTCCGATACTCCGAGTCAAGAACGGCACCTATTGAAAGGGAGAGGTGTTTAGCCTAACGACACCTTACGAGACAGTAATTGTATTAGCGACACCAACAAGATGTATCGGTCGTTTTGTTTCGCACAAAAGCCTTACTACATACTCAGAAGCCTAACATTACAGTATTTGTTGAGCGCCATTACACTTATTTGTTGAGCGCAGAGTCACCGCATGTAAGGGCATTTTCTTAGAACGCAGGTCTGTTTGTTCCCACCGCTACCTACAAATTTTAGCATGTCGCGACAATTCACGCACTTAATTACTATACTATTACTCCTCCATACTATTAATAATTAATAGTATACTATACTATTACTATACTATTAATAATTATTACATAAACCAATTGTTCGGGAATATTCTGCAACGGTCCCAGCCTCGAATTCGCATCTCCGACCTCAATAATATTCCTATCAAAATTATACATATGATTCTCCGACAAGTTCATGAAAACGTCGTACTATTTCCTCTGATTTAAACTGACTGACACTTTGCTGGAATACCGCCTTCTGCTTTACCATCATCATCAAGGCAATGATAGCCATTTTCATCATATAAGCAGAAACCTGTGAATTTGTTTTGAGGAAGACCATCGTCGTCGCTTCACTTTCCTCGACATTCGCTTCACCGCCTTCTTCAATTTGACTGAGTTATCATTATCGTCTTCCATTTTGATTTTATTTTCTGGCCGGTTCCGTTGCTTAAGGACTCTGGTGGGCATTTCAGACTCCGAATTGTCGGATTCAATCGGGGATTTCCGCTTCCTGCTTGGTCCAGGCCGTAGGTATATTTTCGGGAGACAGATGAACGCTGAGATTCGACATTCCGAAATGAATTATCATGCCAAATGCAATTTCTGACTATTAGGACGAATGCTAGGTGTGATAATAATCGTATTACTCTTAAAAAATCCAAAGTCATGCACCATATCTATGAGAGCATATCATATCATTGGGTTCCTGCATCTTGCGATGGTTTCCTATCCATTCAACCTTCTTCATCCCTGCCTTCAAACTTCTGATCCTCGATTTCGATTTTGCCACGGGAACCTGTAGTTCATGTTCGTCATCAGATTTGGAATTGGCTTTATCCTGCACCGTATGTAAGGGCATTTTCTTAGAACGCAGGTCTGTTTGTTCCCACCGCTACCTACAAATTTTAGCATGTCGCGACAATTCACGTACTTAATTACTATACTATTACTCCTCCATACTATTAATAATTATTACAAAAACCAGTTGTTCGGGAATATTCTGCAACGGTCCCAGCCTCGAATTCGCATCTCCAACCTCAATAATATTCCTATCAAAATTATACATATGATTCTCCGACAAGTTCATGAAAACGTCGTACTATTTCCTCTGATTTAAACTGACTGACACTTTGCTGGAATACCGCCTTCTGCTTTACCATCATCATCAAGGCAATGATAGCCATTTTCATCATAAAAGCAGAAACCTGTGAATTTGTTTTGAGGAAGACCATCGTCGTCGCTTCACTTTCCTCGACATTCGCTTCACTGCCTTCGTCAATTTGACTGAGATCATTATCGTCTTCCATTTTGATTTTATTTTCTGGCCGGATCCGTTTCGTAAGGACTCTGGTAGGCATTTCAGATTCCGAATTGTCGGATTCAATCGGTGATTTCCGCTTCCTGCTTGGTCCAGGCCGTATATTTTCGGGAGACGGATGAACGCTGAGATTGGACAATCCGAAATGAATTTTCATGCCAAATGCAATTTCTGACTATAAGGACGAAAGCTAGGTGTGATAATAATTGTATTACTCTTAAAAAATCCAAAGTCATGCACCATATCTTTAAGATCATATCATATAATTGGATTCCTGCACCTTGTGATGGTTTCCTATCCATTCAACCTTCTTCATCCCTGCCTTCAAACTTCTGATCCTCGATTTCGATTTTGCCACGGGAACCTGTAGTTCATGTTCGTCATCAGATTTGGAATTGGCTTTATCCTTCACCGCATGTAAGGGCATTTTCTTAGAACACAGGTCTGTTGGTTCCCACCGCTATCTACAAATTTTAGCATGTCGCGACAATTCACGTACTTAATTACTGTACTATTACTACCTACTCCATACTATCAATTACAAAAATCAATTGTTCGGGAACATTCTGCAACGGTCCCAGCCTCGAATTCGCATCTCCGACCTCAATAATATTCCTATCAAAATTATACATATGTTTCTCCGACAAGTTCATGAAAACGTCGTACTATTTCCTCTGATTTAAACTGACTGACACTTTGCTGGAATACCGCCTTCTGCTTTACCATCATCATCAAGGCAAAGATAGCCATTTTCATCATATAAGCAGAAACCTGTGAATTTGTTTTGAGGAAGACCATCGTCGTCGCTTCACTTTCCTCGACATTCGCTTCACCGCCTTCGTCAATTTAACTGAGTTATCATTATCGTCTTCCATTTTGATTTTATTTTCTGGCCGGATCCGTTTCGTAAGGACTCTGGTTGGCATTTCAGACTCCGAATCGTCGGATTCAATCGTGGATTTCCGCTTCCTGCTTGGTCCAGGCCGTAGGTATATTTTCGGGAGACAGATGAACGCTGAGATTCGACATTCCGAAATGAATTATCATGCCAAATGCAATTTCTGACTATTAGGACGAATGCTAGGTGTGATAATAATTGTATTACTCTTAAAAAATCCAAAGTCATGCACCATATCTATGAGAGCATATCATATCATTGGGTTCCTGCATCTTGCGATGGTTTCCTATCCATTCAACCTTCTTCATCCCTGCCTTCAAACTTCTGATCCTCGATTTCGATTTTGCCACGGGAACCTGTAGTTCATGTTCGTCATCAGATTTGGAATTGGCTTTATCCTGCACCGTATGTAAGGGCATTTTCTTAGAACGCAGGTCTGTTTGTTCCCACCGCTACCTACAAATTTTAGCATGTCGCGACAATTCACGTACTTAATTACTATACTATTACTCCTCCATACTATTAATAATTATTACAAAAACCAGTTGTTCGGGAATATTCTGCAACGGTCCCAGCCTCGAATTCGCATCTCCAACCTCAATAATATTCCTATCAAAATTATACATATGATTCTCCGACAAGTTCATGAAAACGTCGTACTATTTCCTCTGATTTAAACTGACTGACACTTTGCTGGAATACCGCCTTCTGCTTTACCATCATCATCAAGGCAATGATAGCCATTTTCATCATAAAAGCAGAAACCTGTGAATTTGTTTTGAGGAAGACCATCGTCGTCGCTTCACTTTCCTCGACATTCGCTTCACTGCCTTCGTCAATTTGACTGAGATCATTATCGTCTTCCATTTTGATTTTATTTTCTGGCCGGATCCGTTTCGTAAGGACTCTGGTAGGCATTTCAGATTCCGAATTGTCGGATTCAATCGGTGATTTCCGCTTCCTGCTTGGTCCAGGCCGTATATTTTCGGGAGACGGATGAACGCTGAGATTGGACAATCCGAAATGAATTTTCATGCCAAATGCAATTTCTGACTATAAGGACGAAAGCTAGGTGTGATAATAATTGTATTACTCTTAAAAAATCCAAAGTCATGCACCATATCTTTAAGATCATATCATATAATTGGATTCCTGCACCTTGTGATGGTTTCCTATCCATTCAACCTTCTTCATCCCTGCCTTCAAACTTCTGATCCTCGATTTCGATTTTGCCACGGGAACCTGTAGTTCATGTTCGTCATCAGATTTGGAATTGGCTTTATCCTTCACCGCATGTAAGGGCATTTTCTTAGAACACAGGTCTGTTGGTTCCCACCGCTATCTACAAATTTTAGCATGTCGCGACAATTCACGTACTTAATTACTGTACTATTACTACCTACTCCATACTATCAATTACAAAAATCAATTGTTCGGGAACATTCTGCAACGGTCCCAGCCTCGAATTCGCATCTCCGACCTCAATAATATTCCTATCAAAATTATACATATGTTTCTCCGACAAGTTCATGAAAACGTCGTACTATTTCCTCTGATTTAAACTGACTGACACGTTGCTGGAATACCGCCTTCTGCTTCACCATCATCATCAAGGCAATGATAGCCATTTTCATCATAAAAGCAGAATCCTGTGAATTTGTTTTGAGGAAGACCATCGTCGTCGCTTCACTTTCCTCGACATTCGCTTCACCGCCTTCGTCAATTTAACTGAGTTATCATTATCGTCTTCCATTTTGATTTTATTTTCTGGCCGGTTCCGTTGCTTAAGGACTCTGGTGGGCATTTCAGACTCCGAATTGTCGGATTCAATCGGGGATTTCCGCTTCCTGCTTGGTCCAGGCCGTATATTTTCGGGAGACAGATGAACGCTGAGATTCGACATTCCGAAATGAATTATCATGCCAAATGCAATTTCTGACTATTAGGACGACTGCTAGGTGTGATAATAATCGTATTACTCTTAAAAAATCCAAAGTCATGCACCATATCTTTAAGAACATATCATATCATTGGATTCCTGCATCTTGTGATGGTTTCCTATCCATTCAACCTTCTTCATCCCTGCCTTCAAACTTCTGATCCTCGATTTTGATTTTGCCACGGGAACCTGTAGTTCATGTTCGTCATCAGATTTGGAATTGGCTTTATCCTTCACCGCATGTAAGGGCATTTTCTTAGAACGCCGGTCTGTTTGTTCCCACCGCTATCTACAAATTTTAGCATGTCGCGACAATTCACGTACTTAATTACTATACTATTACTACTCCATACTATCAATTACAAAAATTAATTTTTCGGGAATATTCTGCAACGGTCCCAGCCTCAAATTCGCATCTCCAACCTCAATAATATTCCTACCAAAATTCACCATGAAGTTTACGTTTTTTATTAATGGGGCGGACCCAATGTGACCTGTTAGATAAGGAGTATAACAGTAACAAATCGTCATCACTTGACGAATCATCGTCTTCTACCCACGGAATATTTTTTGAGAAGTTCGCGTCACACCACACATTATTTGACGCCATCTCACTGAAGACTAGCAGCGGACGATTCCCCATCCGTCGGCGGTTATGAGCATTGACCGAAAAGTCCGTCCGCATGCATACGTCCGTTTGTTGCTGTGTGCGCCTGCAGAAAGCTGGGAGAAACCTACCATGTAAACCGACCTCTGTGGCTCATCATAGGCTGGGTCTGGTTGACAAGACCCAATAAGCTCGAGGCTACAGTGCGTGGGACCTCAGTGTCCCTTCCCGCGGTGGTTAGTGACCCAACATAACCTTACAGTTCTATAACATTAGTTGAATAACGGAAATATCTTCTGCAATTGAGTTACGTTCTCCAGTTACAAAGGCTACTTGTGTATCCTCTCGTAGCCCAGGGATAACGGTAACAACGGTAAAGTTTGGGAGTCCTAGCAGCTTTCAAGCCTTTCGACCGGAATCAGATTAAAGGGCAACTTGTTTAATTGACTTTTAAAAGACTCCTCACCATCGCCCCTTTCAATAGCCTTCTACCCTTTGATTATCACAATTTATAATTACTCTTGATGTACAAGCTGATTGAGATTATGGTTCTGTTGCAGAATTTTAACCGATAACCGGCTGGAAAAAGTTCATTCGAGAGCCTTTGCGTCCAATTCGCACCTCAAACGGCTGTAAGTACCCTCTAAACCTACTTGTTGACATAATTATTCCATGTTTTATTTCCCATGGATCTTTCTTTACATTTCAACGGAGCGGTGGAGCTCTTTTAGGTATCTGGGGCGCTGATAAATAAGTTGTGTGACCCCAAAAAAGAGTTCCATTCAAGGATTAAGCTTGCTCGCTAATCGTTCCTAATATCGAGAAGGTCGTTCATTTGCTCTGATCAGGACCTGGTATTACAGGTTAGAATGCTGAGATGCTGTATTTTTTCAGTATTTTTGTATGGGTGCGAGAGCTGGACGCTCGCCCCTGTTTTACAGGAAAGGCTGAATGAGGCGTTCAATCGAGAGGGAATAATTCCAGATTTTCAAATTTGACGGGTTTGGAGCTCTTAGAAAGCTCACAATCATTTTTTAAATTTCTATTTAAATTTTAAATTTTTAAATTTTCAATATTTTGTTACAACACATTTTCGTTCGTTTGGTGGATCTTTATTTATTCCCACCTAACTGCCCCAATATCATTTCGCTGTATTTTGTTAAATTTATGAGAAAAAAAAATATCCCCCCTCCCTCCCTCAAAATTTGAGGGTTTACGTTTCAAGATACGTAGATTCCAAAATTCGAATTAAAAAAATCCGTCCGTCCGCCGTCCTCGGCACTTTGCCCAGTTAGCGTTGAGCTAAAACTACGCAATTCTTTTAGGGCTCGGACCAACCCCACAATGATCCTTGAAACTTTTCATCATTTTTGGTCAAGGAGAAGGGGTTCAATACGAAATTTCATAAATCGAAAAATTCAGGTAGAACGGTATAGGTTTTAATTCACATTTACAAAGAGTTTATTTTTTTGATTTTTTTAAAGACAATCCGCAGCTTTGTACGACCAGTCGTTCGTTCACAGTGAGGGCTCAAAGTTTGAGCAAATCAAAATTCGCCAACATGAGGGTAAATCATGGGGCAGCCTGTACGGTGTGGATTCTAACAGCACGTGGTTTTCAGATATCGAGTTAATTCATAATAATTATCAATCATTATTAAAAATAATTCATAAACATTATTAATGACTAATAATAATTAATAATAATTTTCACTACTTGCTTTTCAAGTTCCCGAGGGATTAGTCAGTTTGGATATAAGTCAGAACGGGATGAAAATGCAAAAATCTCTCGATTTCTTGTGGTTCAAATTGTTTAAACAATACCTAGGGCCGGTTGTGGCAGATCCACCTTAACGCAGCGTTAGGGAACGTGAGATTTAACTAGGGTTAAGGCTGGTTAGCGAAAGCCGGAGAAGTCGTTGTGGCAGCTCCAATTAGCGATTGCTACGTAACGCGGAGGTTCAACCGTTGGCTTGGAAACGCTATCGCACCTTATCACTGGCATTCATTTTCAGGCGTTTTATCACAGGCGTTCCGTTTTTTTCTAGTTTTTTCAAGTATTGCTGTAATAATGGATAATAATGACAAAAGGGGTCCACACTTTTCACTTGAGGATGAGAGAACATTGATTTCAGTACAGAAGTAAAAAAAAAGCTCATTTCGTTCTATGGTTCATCTCAGAGCAACTGAACGTGAATACCACGAAGTACGTGAATACCTCGTAAGTACAATTCAGTTCAATAATTCATTGTAATTACACGTACCTACACAATGAAATTAGGAAATGGCCTGGGGTGGGCGGGTACCTTTTCTCAAGTGCAATGGTTTCCGAGTTTTAAGTTTCTACAGTTTCGTTCCCAAATACAAACAGTTCTTATGGGACGTGAACGTTTCAGTAGGTGGTTTTTTGTTTTAAATAATATGTAAAACATTTATTATTGAACTGAATTGTACTTACTTTGTGGTATTCACGTTCAGTTGTTCTGAGATGAGGCTTAGAACGAAATTAGCACAATTTTTGGTTATACGAAAACGGGAGAGAAAATCATTTTCCTCAAAATTTTGCACTCGAGGCCGAATACGATTCGGAGTGCCCAGCCCTACTGTAGCGACGAGGTCACGCATATCTTAATCGTCACTTAATTGTTCTATTATTTGAATAATATCCATATTATTCCAACTGCGATAACGAAAAATCGAATGGCGACTGAAAAATCGATGAACTAGTGACAAGGGCCGCCGGCGAGAAGAGACTGCGTCGACCAATCAAAACCCTCGACAAACCTCAATGCTGAGCAGCAGATGCGCAATGGACTGAAATTGGTGGGTTATCGTTAAATCAGATTCTCCTGTCACCGAACGATAACTGAGGTTTTCACAACGCGCTAATCGAAGATTTTCACCAACTCTCGCCAACTGAAGTCGCCACAACCGGCCCCCCTATTTGTTTAAACCAATTAAATTTGGATGTCGAGCAAGAGACTTGAAATTTTAAAAATGGGTTGCTGATGACAAAGCAATATTCACTCAGTTTCTTGCCTGTAAAATTGTTTAAAAAAATTAAATTTGGATGTTGAGATAAAGTTTCATCTATCATTTCGTTAATTAGATTAGGGTGATCTACTCAAAGAAGATAATAAACCGTTGTGTCAAGAATTTGCAGAGTTTTTTATTTGGAGTTTATATTCGGAATGTATATTTTACACGTTTAGAGTTGGTTACACGTCTTGAAATTTTATGTATTATTGTGTTCTTGCAAAGAACACAATAATACATTTTTGGGGAAAACAAATTGAGCTCTCCACTCTTGATTCTTAAGGCCTCAAAATCAAAAGCCTTCAACATTATTTTTACCGGCGAATGCTTCGTATAACGAGGAGCTTCCGGCTGTAATCGGCAAACAGCAGGAGTTGTTTCTGACTTTTAGAGAGAGGAAGACCAGATGTTTTGGTCATGGCATGAGAGGGGAAAGTATGAGTTGCTTCGGCTCATAATTCAAGGAAAAATTGCCGAAAAGAGGTCCATCACAAGGCGACAGAACTCGATGAAGGATTTGCGACGCTGGTTCGTCGGTTCTAGTGACGTTATCTTGAGGGGTGCCGCATCCCGCAAGGCGACTGCCAAATGAATCACGGAGATGGCGTGACAAGAAGAAAATTTCCCATTTTGTCATCTTGAACTTAGTTGGATCTTAATCTGAGTTGGATGGGTCAGTCAGACGGTTGCCCGCGCCCTCTTCTTTTTTCGATTGAGAATTTCAGAGATACCTGTTGAAAATAGTAGTGAACTGTCGAGGCCCTCGCAAAAAGCTTTAATGAAATTCATCTATATATGTATACGGAGGGGAATAGCTCTTGAACAGTAGTTAGGAAGCAGCCGATCAGTCTTCGAAACCGAATTGAGGTTTAAGCAAACGCCCACTTCGATTTACCGATCAAGTGAGTGACACAGATAGCTAACCAAATACACCTAGTGATGATCCCTGTGTGTAGGCATATGTACTCGTAATAGGGGTATATGCGTCTGTATGTGAGGGAGACTGAGTCTGTGTTAGTCTGGATGCGGTAGAGATGAAACCCTATTTCAGTCACTTTGATGTTACACAGTCAACTCTTTCATAATGTTTCCCCGTGGATCACCTCAATCTCCACCGGTTTTTTTCTGTTGTGTTTTGTTTTGTTGTCAGTACTTTTTTTTTATTCTTGCCGCTTTCAGCCCGTTAACTGGAACGAAACTCTTTCCGCTTGGCGTGAATTTCCATGTGGCTTACGAACGAATTGAATAAAACGCTGCACATTTTCCCACAGCGGCTTATTATTTTTTAATAGACCGCCCTTCTGTCTGGATCACTGTTCTGCTTAGAACAGCCTTGTGTGTCTTTTAACTATACGAACAAATTGACGTAATGAGGTAAAATATTGTGTGTGCGTTCAAAACTATATTGCGTTTTTCATCGATCAAAATGTTGAAGTTCGTTTAAGATTATGAACGAATATTCCTCACTTCTGAGGGCCCAAGCCTAAAACAGAAGTTACCGCATTTGAAATACTGACGTACTACTAATATCTACTCAAACATTACATTGCCTAATCTTAAATTAATTAAGTTCATACATTTTTAAGAAGTTCCTACATCACTCGATTACTACCAAAAAAGTCATAATTGTTTCCATGTGTTTCAGATCTCTACAAAACTGTGGTCTGGTTGACGTAAAATGGGAAATTTTCGCTCCGCTAAAAAAACTCACTTCTTTGTAAGTACCCATCACCTTACGAGTTTGTCTCCCTACTAGTTGGCAGTACGTTGTTTTGTACAAATCTTGATGGAATCAATTCAGCTGAATTCCAATTTAGCTAACTGGCTCATCTCGCTCACCGCGTACATGCGAAGGTGTTCTACAGGGCAACAACCTGGGCCTAGGTTAAAAATTACGCAAAAACTAAAGTGTCAAGCAAAGACATTTTCATGTCAAGGTTGGACACTCTCACGAGGGTCTATCCGTTTTCGTTTCCTTCTCCTGAAAAGCTACACAGCTTGGTTGAAAAGTGGTGTTAGGCTACGAAGTTCATTTTCCGTCTCGAGTTCATTTTCGATTTCCATTAAATGGAAATTTCGTTTTAATATCAGTGGACCTGATTAGTAGAACTTGCTTCAAGTTCTAGCTGTCGGATCCCTAATTCAAAATAGATGGACGCAATAACTAGAAAACTATCTTGAACATCGACGTTTTAGTATTCATTTACCGTCAGTTTTTGGCTGAAAGAGGATTTGTCATAGCCTCCAATACGATTAAGAGCTCATAAATCAGTGTGGCCGTTTGACCTTGACTTGTCTAGCAATTGGAAATAGTATGAGATAGTACAGCGATTACTCACCTTGGCACAATAAAGTGGGGGCGAGCAAAAATCAGCAAAGCGTATATCTACAGTTTAGTAGAGAACAAACAGCACGTACATAATATGTTATTATATAATATGTATATGATATTATCACAAAACAAGTCATGCATTCTGCGTCCAAGCGGGACTCAACCACAACTCACATCATAACCGAGGGTGAACTAGTGCTGTCTCAGCTCCGTTTTGGTTGCACTCAAGGATGTTATTGTAACCTCTTTCCTTCTCCTTTGCTCTTTTTCGAAATTTTAGCTCAACGCTAACTGGTCAAAGGAGGCTTTGGAAAAAAGGAACAGTATTGTGAACCGCACTCAAATGAGAAGAAATGTATAAAGGCAACAATAAACGATACACCTCATTGAGGTTATTATGAGGGTTTTATCATCACCTAAAAAATTAAATCAAATATCAAAAAATGTAAACAAAAGTTGTCAACAAAATGTAAACATAACACGTACATGTGTGGCTAAAACTGCTTGTAGCAGAAAAAATGTGGCTAAAATCACAAAACTATACAAAAGAATATCAGTCAACTTATTTCAATCAATATCATGAGTGTATGCTAATTCCTTCTTTGAGGCCTATTCAATAAAGCACAACTGTGGCGCGAAAAAACAGACATTTTGGTTTTTTGCACTGCTTAACAGCTGACACAGTCGACACTCTTTCGAAGTTTCTCATAGCACAGAAACCAGCGTCCTCGTCGGGTTGTTCTCAACTAATTTATGTCGTCTATTTATTGACAGTTCATTGTTGTTCGATTCAGGATTGTCCGATGTTGTTCCAGAATAAAGGTCACAATAGATTCCCTAAAGTGGGCGATGGACATCTTGTTTTTCGTATGAAGCACATACAGTCGATGTGCGTTCACAACAGACACGTTGGTCAGATGTTCGAACGCTATTTTGCGGTACCACTTTATACCTTTACGCAAAGTGTTGACGTACGATAAAACCCTTTGCGGTATTGTAATCCACTATAATTGAAGACTACAGGGGAAAAACGGGCTAACGCCTGGTTTTTAAATTTTTCAGGGGGGCGGTTTTAGTACAGGCACAGCTGAAATGCTAAATCTGGACTTTTCCAACAATGATTAGGTCTTCAGGTATCAGGGAACATGTTGATCACAACAAATTGAAAAATTGTCGTATTTAATGAAAATAAAAAATCAAAATACACTCAAAACCCTCTTTGTACAGGGGAAAAACGGGGTAGCAGAGCAATTTAATGAGCATTGCGGGTTAGTTTGGAGAAGAATTTCTTCGCTTTCGCTCCGCAGAACTCCATCAAGTGCTTCAGATCGGCCTGTTTTTCCTTTGAAAGTTTGATTCTTTTAGAAAGTAGGCTCTCTCGGGGAAGTGAAATACATTTTCGGGAAGATTAGGTGAAGTTTTTTCGTTAGTGCTTTTCTTTTTTCGAAGCGTTTTTCAAGGAAAGATGTCCAATCCCTGACCATGTAGTTGTCGCCTTTTTCGACTTGAAAAAGGCGTGGTTTGATCCTGGAGGTCTTGAAAACGTCAAACCACTCTTTGGGGGTCTCAGCCGGGGATTTTTGATTGACCAACGCCATATCCTTGTCGCACTCCATGTACGAATGGCCTTGCACGGGAGAAATGACGGCGATTTTGTCGAATCTCTTCAGTTGGCACGTCAGATAATGTAGAAAACGAATAACCGTCCAATTCTTGTTCTGTCCACCGCAGCTGTCAGCGAAGATTGTGAGCTGGCGTACGTCTGGGGGCAAGTGGTGGGTGACATAATCATACTCGTAAATAAACGAACAAACCTCGAAGGCTCCTTTCTTCGCTACTGTCTCTGGATAAGCATAAAAGACGACATCCTGATCTCCCAGGCGATGGACGTTGAAAGAATAAACTGAGAGCTGCAGTCTGTAGTACACGTTGTTAGTGGCGATGTTTGGGGCTGGTAGGTTTTTATTGAAGTCAATGCAAATCCCTTCACAAGCTGGATCAGTACGACTCTTCCGTCGGATGGCGGTCTTCTGGTGGTAGAATGTTTGCGCGTTTCGCAGGTGGAGCTCGTGCTCGTTTTTCAATTTTTCCAATTGACCGGCGTCTTGGCACTCCTTGATCTTGTTTTTCATCACAGCATAAGTGCTGCTTGTATCCTTCCTCGGATAACCAAAGCCGATGTTGAATTTATTGGTGAAGACTGTGGAAGATAAGTTTCGTAACTCACAGGGGTCTCAATGTATTTAGCCATGTACAAGTTGTGCATTTTTTGAGCGTTCATGTCTTCAGAAAGATAGACTTTGCGAGTCTTTTTCAGACTGTAGTGACTCTCTCGCCCTTTGAATGACTTTATATGAGCTTCGATGTTGTTCTTGGCCTCGTCAGAAACTTTTCTAGGGCGATTTTTGTGTGACCCATGTCTGTCTTTCGGCGGAAAACCAGTTTCCGGGAGGCTTTTTTTAATCGTCTCAAGCCTTCTCTTGGTAATGCCATGCAGGGATATGAACGCATTCTTTTGTTCGGCCATGATCGCCAGGTGACCCTGACTTCCCCTGACGGCGACAAACTCCTTGAATTATTTCCTCCTTTTATATTCCTAATATATATAATAATAATACATATCGTCGGTGTTTTGGTAAAAGGGCGTATGTCGCAAATTTCAAATTTTGGGAAATCGCAAATTTCTGTGGCAACACAACAAGAAGCTCTAATCATACCGATTTTGGTGTTGTTCGATCCGTCTATGCCTGTAGATTGTTGGAGTAGCCCCAGATTTAGTGTAGGTGAAGTACCGTTGAAATAAATCCATTAAAACCAGTTCAAGTTCGACATACGCCCTTTTACCTGACACAAATATTTTGAAATTTCGACATGCGCCCTTTAGCCAGGAAAGCGGGGTTATGCTATCCCGCAATGCAAGGGAAAATAATTCCAGAACTTGTGATGAAAAACGCTTATTTTTATTAAACTCAGAACACGTATTACTCATAAATGGGTTACTAATAAAATGTAAATGAAAAGAGACTAGCCTTATAGGAACTTGGCAGGAGGGAGTATTTTTTATCAGTCTTGATCACAGGGTAATCAAAATTATCAAGGAGAACCGAGAGAAACTGCCTGAGATTCAACAAACAATAAATACAATAAATAGAGCAGTTTTCTAAATGACAGATAATGTTTATCACATTAGTAAAAATAGTTATTCGTCGATGTTTTCACCGGCATCGTCTTCATCGTCAGTTTGATCGAGGACGTCTTCCACCGCGGCAGCGCAAGGGAGTCTGAGGTATTCTTCCACATACTGTTGGGGAATTACTCCTTGATCGCAAAGTCTTTTGAGATCTTGAAATTTCTTCAGTGAAATGGGTAGACGATTCTTGTAGAGAGACGAGGGCAGACGGACGTTGCGTGGCTTGGCTTTTTCCATCTATTACGGCTTCTTGGCTTTCAACTTAGAGTTGAAGAATGTTTTCGCCGACGAGGACGTGAACTTCAAAGGCGAATTCGAGGGACAAAGGCTTCTTGGACCCATTCTTCTGACAACAGGGACATATGTTTACATCATGTATACTACATGGTGAGATTTGCATGCACAGGGTTCGCAGCATCTTATTATTATTGGCATTTGTTTAATACGTCGTAGCTGAACCTGGATTTACATTGACGGCGACAAACTCCTTGAATTATATTCCTAATATATATAATAATAATAATATCTTCCTCATATAAATGAATAAATAACTTCGTACAGAAAAACATAATTGGTTTGGTAGGTATTTTCTCCTCGACCCGTTCCACTTGACACCCCTGCTTTTTACTGTTAATAGTGTGGGAGGTTACCTACTGCTTCTACTTCGGTTTGGCCTCGCTTACTCCAGCTCATCGTTTGAGTTAATTACGATTGTTTTCTCTGTTACCAGATGTTCTCTCTAAAACTCTGTTCGTAAAATCTGTTCTTGCCAAAAAATATATTCTTACAAGTTTGTTGTTTAACGTAAATGTTTTGTAAGTCATTCCTTCACGTTAGACACGTAAACTAAAACGGCGACACTAGAACGTCCGAAAAAACAAACAAAACTCGTTTGATTAAAAATTGATCCAGAAATGACATGCTACCTATTGGGACCGTCGTCACCGTCCAAATTCAAATCTCCAAAACCAAGTAGCGCCAAAAAAGTTTTGAATATGAGCCGTTTTGAATAAAAAACGTTATTCGTTCTAGACAGGATACGTTACGTTTTGATCGAAATGAACTGAAAAGTTGATAGGGAATGGATATGTTACCTTTAGATGGAAAAGTCAAACTTTACGCTTAAAATAACCTAGGATTTGTTTCCTATCAAACTGAGGGGATCGATTAAGCTCATTTTAAAGATACAGACAATGCAAAAAACGAGTTTCACCAAAAAGTGGATATGTTTATTATTTATTTATTTTGCACATAACTAAGTTCACATAAAAAAACATATAAGAAGAATAGAAAAAGAAAAATACAAAAATCTGTCCAAATCAATTATGTCATCCTCAGTAAATTTAAACTGTGCCGGCGGAAACCTAAGTTCTTAATGAACTTGTGTCTTTCCATTAATTCAAAAATAACTAACTATTCCTCTCGGCAATGAAGCTATAAATAATGTACTCAAGGGAATCCTGATGATGCGAGTTCGTTAATATGTATGTGACATGTCTTTTTAAGGATAATACATCATTAAAATCACTTGAACTAATATTATTTTCATTAAAGAAAAGCGCAGATCAACAACATAAGCGGATCTCTTATAGAGTTCAACATTTATCTTAGGGAGTCTTATATTAGACCTTTCTACAGTTCTCGTGACATGTGTGCCTGTACAGGTGTTTTCCACATCCACTCCCGTTTTATATACAAAAGTACATGCCTGCCGTACAAATAAATCAGGGATGCACAGTGTGCCGAACTCTCTATACAGGCAACTTGTGTGGTACCTAGGGGGCCTCCCTAATATAATTTTAAACTTCAGTCCGGAGGGAAGATTTGAGCTCTCAGGAGGAGGGAGCGGTCAAATCGACTTCTGTCCCCAAGATGAGTGAGCGGTCATTCAGACCGCTGGTGATTCTTCACTTGGAGGTCATTATATAGGGGTAAAAATATGAAAATAAACTGTTAGAAACGTCAAAACGAAATAGTGTTGTACTTAGAATATAACACAACAAATTTTATTGGCTTTCCACACGGGCATATTCATTTTTCAGCCATTCAAGTTGCGTAAGAATGTTTCTCTTGTTTGGCAGGCTTTCATTTCTTTTTTATCACAATAAGATTTATCTAGGTAGGTTGAACTTTTCCAAGCCACAAACAATACGTATATAAGTTTAAACAAAAAAATTGCTAAACTAAAATATCAAAAAACTTCGAAATTTTGTGAAAAAATTGATTCAAAGTTGTAAGGTATGTATCAATCTACAATTAATTCAAAGGACAATAAGAAATTAAAGCGAAGGTAATCAATCTAGGTAATTTACATTCACTAAAAAATAAAAGAAGGTAAGTAAATTTTGTCAAAATATATCAGTTGACTTCCGGGAATTGTAACTCAACAATAACTTTCAGAATTATCAGGAAATACTAGGCATTTTTACTTGTTGTCGACGCCACCCTTAGTTGCATTATAAAAAAGTATTAAGTATCTCCGGTTTCCCAGTTGTACTGTCAATTTCATTGGATTAGTGCACCGAAGATAGCACAATAACAGCCTTATTTGGGATCATCAGGGTTAATATTTTTCCGTGCCATGTCGAAAACTTACGGCTGCAGGGGGGAGCGGTCTAAAAGACACTAGCCTGGGGAAGGAGGGAGCGGTCTGAATGACCGCGAAAACACGTCAGGTGAAAAGAGTTTGGGAAATTAGGGCGGGAAAAGAGTTGAGAAAGATCTCAATGACACACACATAACGTAGCTCTTCCTGAACGCGGAGGATACTGAAGATCTTAAGGGGACGACATACAGTTATCACCATCCCCCATTCTACCGAAGTTAGAGTCGCGGTCTAATCGACGTCCCTCTCGACTGAAGGTTAATAATAACATTTTGTACTGTTCGAATGGCCCCCAACCGAAGAAACAAGGCCATAATATACCATTTTCAAATAATATGAGCTCAGAATACCACCCAAAGATTTGAAAACATGAAACAGTTTCCGCAGTTTTTTCCCTTTTGATAGATTACATCTCATATGATTTTTGTGTCTTTAGGCAGTGAATGCCAAATCAGGATGGTCTTCAGTGAACGGATTTTGGTGTAAAATCCTTTTTGAAACTTGAAGTTTGGAAAATTTTGGGTCGAGAACAAAAGCTTTTTTTTTAAATTCGTTAAAATTATAGTCGGCACATTTCGAAGGTATTTTTGTACACGAACAGGGTGAGATTTCACGGGGTTGAGGAGGTTACAGTGTGAAAGGTTACGGCTTTCATTAAGCAATTTGAACAATCAAGTGGAAAACGGGTGGGGGGGGGGGCATGAGGACAAAAGGAGTGAAAAGGGGGCAGTGAGGGGTGTTAGTGAGGGGGGAATCCAGCCAACTAACCCCCCCCCCCCCCACTTACCACCCCACCACGTGACCGCCCCTTTCGCCACCGCTAACTCTATCTCGCTCCCACCGGAACGCCAAGACCACGCGGCACACTCGATTTAACAATAAAGAGGCGCCGAAGAGAGAGGGAATGATAAAGGAGGTGGTAGCGGTGGGGGGGGGGGGATGATGGGGGTGGACTTGGAGCATTGAACTCTGAGTAGCCTCCACCCCCGCCGCCTCACGACTCCCGCCCTCGCCGCCTCTCGACTCCCACCCCCCACCAGCCCCGCCCCATCCGCCTAATAACTTCCCTCTCTCTTCCTCATAACACTCGCCGCCGCCGCCTCCATTCGACTCTTAAACCGCTGCCCCCACCACAAACTCTCGTTTATCAGTTCCTGAGGAGGCTCCAGTCCTCACCGACAAACCTCATTACGAATAAACCTCACAATCCATTAAAATTAGACTACAACGGAAAAACTCTATTTATCATCATCTTCGCACAGATCACCCTTCTGCCTCGTGGGGCCGACGAAATCCCGAAACACGCCCCCAAAAGTCTGTTTACGGTCGGTTGTAGATATTTATTTATTTATTGGCACAAACATAAAAGAGACAGACAAAACGAAGTAATCTAATTAGAAATTAACAGTTGTGTCCACAAAGGACTAAATTCAAAGAATTTTTATCCCCCTGTGGAGTCGCTACTCTTCAAGCTGCCGAACAAAATACAATCAAAAACAGAATAAAAATATAAAAAATACTATCTATACAAAAAAAAGAAATTAACATCATTCCTGAGCATCTACTACTTGATCAAGTATATATTTTTTAAAATGATTAACATTATTAAACTGCCGAACATCAATCCCATGATTATAAAAGAAATAGAGAGCCACAACATAAGAATTTCTCCTAAAAATTTCAATATTTACCTTAGATAACCTAATATTTGACCTGTCTGCCATTCGAGTCGACTCAAGCTTTGATACATTATTGGAATCAATTCCTGTCTTGAATACCTGCACACAAGATTCTTTCCTAAAAATATCAGAAATTCTCAGGAAACCCAATTCTTTATAGAGTAGAGCTGTATTACTCCTGGAAGATCTATTTAAAATTATACGTAATATGGTATATTGAACAATTTGTAACGGGCGAAGAGCACTAAGATAAGACAGTGACTATATTGTTGTCAATCCATTTGCAGATGAATATACCGTCATTCATCTCAATGGCATAATCTGCACTGCCTCTCGCTCTTTTTCTCATTTCCACATTTGAAGAGCTGGGCCGAAAGGGGTACATGTTCATTTCTGCAATTTCACAGGAGAGCCAAAAAACCAATCCTGAATCACCTGTTCACGAATTGGTTCATGTACCCCTGTTCCACCAGATTTCCTACTGGGGCTAATGATATAGTATATTATTATTAATGGGATGGTATTACCATCCTATTAGGTCCAATAATATAATACAACGTTGAAATTTGGTACCACTGTCTGGTGTCACCATGACGCCAGGAAATGGTGCCTTAACTTATAAGGTACATTGACTGTTCATCGTACGTGAGAGTGTAATATTTTTGAAAAATGATCACTCTTCGTTCAAGGTGAATGTCACCACAAGAACAATGACATGACTCACCACAAATGCCACGTGCGTGGCATTTGTGGGGGAATTTTACGTGGAATCGGGATTTTCATCTTCGAAATGTACGGCCGCCCCGAGTTTCGCAGGTTCTTCCTGGAGATGTCCTTCCAGTTGGAAAAGTTGATTGTTCGAGTGCGCGATTTGTTTAACCTATTCACATCATTGGTCGTCAAAATAACTCTGCCCATTCTCATAGAAAAGGCAAAAATAATCTAATGGGCCAAAATGACTAAACGACTAGAAACATTAGCTAGAATCTGAAGAAAGCGACTACTCATCGGGTGAGCAACCTAGCAACGGGAACATGTATCCCTATTCGTCTACGGGTGGCATCACATTTTCGCTTGTTCTCACCGCAGAAAAACAGACATGAAGTTGAAATTATCTTACATTAAATTACAAATGAAGAGCTGGGCCGAAGAGGGGTACATGTCAATTAAAAAACAAAAAAAATTTTTTTGCGTCAAATTGAAGCTTGAAGTTTCCTCTACATGATTATAGGATAAATTTTATCCTATAATCATGTAGAGGAAACTTCAAGCTTCAATTTGACGCAAAAAAAATTTTTTTGTTTTTTAATTGACATGTACCCCTCTTCGGCCCAGCTCTTCATTTGTAGGGAGAGGGCACGACTTTGGAACCCTGTTGTGACGAACAGTGTCAGTCCCATTGTACCCACGTTCCTTCAAGTGCTTCAAAAGGTTGAACGATGTGAACAAATTGTCAGTGTGTATGTGGTATGGATTGTTTGTTCCGTCGGGCATCCTATCCAAAAACGTCAGCAGAGGAGCAGTGGCTTTCCCAAAAGGTTCGCTGTATCTAGGATCCAAAGGTGTGGATTTTCCCTGGTACATATCGAAATCTACCAAATAACCCCAGTCTGTATTGAGGCACCACACCTTATATCCAAACCTAGTGGGTTTGCCCCGAATGAATTGTTTGCACGGGTGATGACCTAAATACTTGACCATGAACTCGTCGTAAGAGAGTTTTTCTCAGGGAACGAAGTTATTTGAAAATCGGCTTTTCAGAAGATTGATGAGGGGTTGTATCTTTGACATTTTATTTGTCAAGTCAAGTTTAGAATTATCGGCAACGTGAAAATATTTATCAATCATCAAAAATCTATCTCTGCGCATAGCTGAAGCAGCGAACGAATTATGAACGTCAGCTTTAGCTTCCCAATACATTCTCTTCCCTGGCAAAACGCTGTACCCAGAAAGTATGAGTATCCCTCAGTAAACTTTCATTTCAGTCTTTGTAACAGCTACCGTGGTATTACTTGCTAATCCATACCGATTAGTTTCTAAAGCAAGCAGGTTCAACACTTCCTCGTCCAAAAATATTTCAAAACATTGAACAGGCGTCATATTTTTATATTTGTCGAAATTTACCTCCTTGAAACGCTTATAATCTATATGCGTCATATCACCCTTTATCCAACGTCTAGCTCGGTTTTTATCTAAGCCTTTGAAATCACACTGATCCCCGCTTCTAATATTATTGGAAAATGTGACCTCTGCTTCACCTATCAACTGGTTCCAGTCTTGTATATTCTTTGTAGACAAATTGTGAGGTAGGAAACCTATATAATTTATGAAATCTTATTCACTTTGTTTCAGTCTCAAACTTGGAGATTATTCTATATTACTAATGAAAACCCTGCTTAGTTTTTGGTAACCCTTATTGCTAAATTGTACGAGATCACAAATCAAATAGGTAACTGCAAACTCCTCATGCGTAAAGTAAAGTAAACTAAAATCGAACAAACATCACAATAGTTTATAGGAACTCTGAATCCAAAGTAGGTGTCACTCAATAGGTTATTCCTTATTTTAATTTCAAACCTCTCCAATCATTTCCTCAGCCGCAGGCTCTGGATTCTCTGGGTCCTCAATCATTTCACCTTCAATAAGTATTGGTTCGGTTTGCTGTTTCTGCTGTTTTGTATGTGTTCGACGAGCTGGTAATCTACTTTCGGTGTGGTAACGCAGAAAGCAGTTGCGTTCTTGACGCAGACAAAGTCTGACATCGCATTTGAGGCACAAAATCGTGGTTTGTTGAGTCATACACAGATGGCATCTTCCCCTGGAGGTAAAGCTAGGATAGTGATTGGCCCCATCTACACGGATATCGTTGGATGGTTTTGGCGAAGGTAACTCAACATGTTTCTTCGAAGGTTTCTGACTTGTTTCTGACTCACACTCAATTTGAAAGCAGCCAAGGGCATTTTGTCTTGTGGGTGGTCCCTCTGATACAGAAGCCATGAGGCTGAGGTCGATTAGGTGAGCGAAGACGGCCATATACCATTTGGAGGTACGAAGGGGCGTTTTGTATAGGGCAACCAGCATATCAGCCTTGCCAACCCCACCCCACATAAGACGAACCCAAAGTAGTCACTTTGGTGTCTGCCCATTTTACCACAGTAACTTTATTTCCCTCGTCAGATACGGTGTCACAAGAACCTCGGCCTTCAATAATTAATGATAATTCGTAATAATAATTAATACATCATTTAGTTCTTTGATGTTTCCAACCCCCAGAGCTCCAGTGGAATTGTTTATTTATTTTCAATTTCAAATAGCCCATCGTGCTGCAATAATTTGTATGGAACTGTCTACATGTAATTAGGCTCTACGTCATTGATTTTCACCGAGAACATTTTCATTGTTGTTTTGTTATTTCATTCTTGGATTTACAAAGCAAAATAATGATAGTTTTTCATCCATGTATATTTTTGTTATAAAAGCCCTTCATAACATCAATGGATTGTGCGAATCCCGCACGAGCCATCGATTGTAAGCGTGGGTTTCGATATTGACAATGGTATTCTTTAGGAAATAAAAATGAATATTGTTTGCAAGAACGAATATTGATTCACAATATTTATATTGATCGAGTCATCTGTCACCATTTTACACATTTTAGGACCCTTGAATCATAGATACGAACTCATACCAGGATTTTTTAGCAATTTCGATCAGTTGATTCAATAAATTTAGTGTATTGAAGTACCAATTTTAGTAGTGTCGTGGTTTTTTCGGTGGGTGGTGGGGGGATGGCGGCGTTCGAAGCTACTATACCCCGCAGAGCCGATCAGTCTTGCGGGTCTGGGAAGCGCATCAGTACAACCTGCAAGGCGCACATTGCGACAAAAAAACTTTTCTTATCAAATTGAATGAGTATCCGGTCGAAAATACCCTTCAGATCAAACTACCCAGGAAATATAATATAAAAGTACCTATACTCATTATTATTCACAATTTCAAAATATTTGTATGGCGGTGGTGCGGTGAGGGGGTATTAAATACCCATAGCAACATTTCGTATTCTTTCAAATTTTGAAAGAATACGAAATGTTGCTATGGGTGAAGTATTTTTGTAGTTCATGATTTTTAAAAAATAAATGGATATTGATTCCGTTTCGGAGCATTCCTGGATTTATAACAATATATTAAATATTCGGTTAATTTAGAGGAAACGGAGTCAACCAGAGAGGAAAAAATACATCAGATGCCGTGGAGTATTTTACAGCTTTTTTTTTTTTTTTTTTGCTATCTTGCGTTCATAAACCCACTACCTAATTTTTCGATTTGGCAACTTTTGGAGGACCTGTTATGTGATTAACAAAGGGGAACTTGCAAGGGTCCGAAATTCTAACTTTGGATCAGCGTTAAGAGGTCATGGGGTGGCTACTGCTCTACAAGAAGGCTTGAACTCCTTTGGTCCTTAATAGGTCTCAGATGGTCTGGGGTTTCGTTCGGTTGGCTGTATTCAAACGAACACTCGAACTTGAACTTCTAATGGTCGAGTTCGACTTTTCTGGTCTCCTCGGATCGAGCTAAAATATCAGGAAACGTACGGTTTTGTTCAAACTCATCCGTAGCACATCAATTTCACTAGCTCTTGAAAAAGTAGGTTCAAACTATACCCACAACCACTCAAAAATGAATAGGAAAGAGTTGATATTTTCCGGCATGTCCATAGTTTATAGCGATTTCATCACATTATGAGTCTAACGTCCGTGAACAAACCTCCATCATTACCGAACAATGATCAAAAATAGGTTTTGGGGGGCGTGTATGATTCCATTTCAATGTCACCTAAACTTTGAATCGTACTTTGAACTTTGAAAACAAGCAGATTTAAAATAGAGCCTATTGTATAGAAATTCCAGATCTTGAAATGGGTCTACTGCGGTACTTCATATCGTGATAAAATGACGAAGATCTATGTGTATTCTATTGTTGGAATAGGGACGGTATATTTTCCCTTGGTGAAGTGCCTTTTTATGTTTAAAATAGGTTATGAGCCAAACATAAATGAGCCAAAGCTGAAATACATAATGAGAACGTTGGATGCAATCCTGACTCATGGAGAAGGTCCACTTTGGATGGGGGGGGGGGAGGTCTTTTACCAGGGTGTGACTAAAGGCTTCAACTCTATATAGAAACTCCTTATAGAAATGCTGATGACTATGAATTTCAACTATAGTATAGTATTACTTTCATTAAATAGGCAAAGAGTTGCCTATCAAACCGTGAGGAAAAGAGTTGAAATGGTCATCGCCAACAGAGCGAACTGATAGGAGGAAGTGAAAAATAAATCGTCAAGCAACCGAAAAGTTCGAAAACTGAGGCCCATTTGTCGAGAATTCTGACAATTCTGCAATTCTAACTTCAACATCGTGTTCAGCGTTGAAAAATCTATAAACTGTGTTGTTACTTGGCAAAAAATGTATAGAAAATGTTTTTTGAATACCCGAAGAGTATTGGGTCTTCTGGTATTCAAAATATTTTTGATTCCTCCCCCCCCCGCATTCCACCCCAAATTTTACTTTGCGTAAAACTACTCCTGTTTTACTTATTCGTACGAATACCTACCTACTGCTTCTAAAATTCGCTCATACGATCATGCTGCATGACTGGTTCATATCTCACATGGAATTGTAGCCACTCTCTGTATGCATCTGAATTTCTTTTAATTAAATGCTTTACAAAAATGTATAATTAGTAAAATAATGTATAATCATTTCGTTTTGATTGACTTCAATGGAGGAGAAAGATCTGTTATTTTATCAACGTTCAAACTCATTCCTAACATTTCAATGAATGAATGAATGAAAAATGGTATTAACAAGCTCGTATGTTAATAATACAACAAATCGTGATCATATAATAATATTGATAACAAAATTAGTTTTTTCTGTTCTGAAAGTAGGTGATTATACCTGGTATCGATATACCAAGTCGTTTTACATTAGGAAACGACGGAGTGGTAACCCGTGAATTTTTCAAGTAAACCTGCCGTTTTGACGAGCACTTGATGTCCACTTGAGACGGCGGTGGTTATGAAAATTTTACGGGGCCGTTGTCGCCTTCAATGAATAGTCGGATTCTCTTTCCGCGAGGTTTTACGGGACGAAGCCTCGTAAAACTCGAAGTAGAACAAATTGAAATGTACGCGCCAAGTTTTTCATTAACAGCCAGATTGAGTGATACGTGTTTTTGGGGACACGGACAAGCCGAGTTTGAAAAAGCGTCTGGAATAATTTGGAGCCACTGCAATAGCTTATTTTCTTTGACAACTCCCTAAAACTTTTACATGATAACGGAAACCCAGGGCCGTCGTCATGGGTGAAGGGGGGGGGAGCATCATTATTATTATTATTTGTTAAATAATATATTACCTATATAGGAACCTTTCATTTCATCTTTTTTTGAAAGTTGGGAAATTTGGTTGGTGGAGTTAGGGAAATTGTGTTCCCCCCCCCCCCCCCCGGTTTTTCTTCTTGCTACGGCCCTGCGGAAAGCTTCATCTTCCTTCTTAAGTTTGCTTCACTAATATTTTCATACGTACGTAAAATCGGTAAAATCCAAGTTAAAACGCTTCTAACAAATGATGATCCCAGAAAGATTACCAGTTGGTATGTTCAACAAACACTACCATTGTGGGACAAAAAAATACCTCAGTCCGCCTTCGACTTGGACGTGCCTTGAGTGCCAACTGTTGCAAAGGAATCTATCACTTTCCTAAGCGTATCTCATGGGACTGTAGGCAAGACTATTGTCAACCTCATAGGTGGCTCTCGTCCTGGATATGATGTAATTAGATCACAGCTGTAGATAAAATGGAAAGGACTGTTCAAACCGCTTTTGTTTATAATTAGTTGGTCTTTAAAGGAAAATACATTCCCAAACGTGTACACAAAAGCTCTTATGGTTCAACTATTAATTGAAAAAAATAACTGGTTTTCTGTAAAATGTCTCCATTTTACTGGTTTTATGAGATGATGGAATAGTTTTGTGATGACATTTTATTCTCATTTCTATCATGCACCAAAGGGTTAAAGTGGACCAACCAACGTCAACGAGTGTTTTTGATTATCACATTATCAAAGCTATTGTTTTTTTTTTTTTTTTTTTACAAATTCAGTATTTTCGGAGTTTTGATCCGTCGCCCAGAAGATGAAGATTTGGACAGTACCGTCCCCGCCACCTCTTCTCCCCCCAAGAAGTCAGCCAAGTCATTAGCAAACAAAGCAACAACTGCGGCGAGACATTACATGCTTGCTTGACCCCTTCACCACTCGTTGGATAGCTGTCGATTTACCCAATCGTATTACGTAAAACACTCCGTTGTGCGTGGCCAAAAAGCTGCGGTATGAGCGTGATTGTTTAAATGAATGTTTACGTACATACCGTTTTTAGCGACCTTGAATCAAATTCACCATCGTCTGCCAGTAGAATTTCGGGAATTACATTCCGTCGCTTACCAAGGATCACATCCATTTCTTCTTCATATTCAAAGTCTTTACGTCTCCTGCCTGTCGAGTTGTTATTATCTTTAACGTCCTTATACGACCTTTCCAGCGATTTGTATTTGTTGAGTAACTGTAACGAAGGAAAAACCGTGGAAGTGAACACATGTCCTTTCTACGAACCTAGGTAGGTCCCTTCTCAAGATCAAAGGGATAATAGGGCACTGGTGAGTCAAATAGGATTAGCTACTAACAACAGGTGATCGTGCTGCTTACCTGCTGCCACGTCAAATTCAAATGTAACATTTGATTTAATTCGTGGCACATTTTTATATACAACGCCTTCTGGTCTCAAAATTGCTTCTTATGGTGGTCCTTGTAGACACTGAGGAAGGCCAGAGTCATGGCCCGAGTCCAATGGACTGGTCCATCACTCTGGACAGGACCGTTTTCGCCTACAATTATGTCCTCGCTCAAATCTGAAACAAAATCAAATCCTGCGGTTATCGACTAACGCAGCGTCAACTCGTAACTATGGTTTGAAAAACCGGCCTAGAACGGATATCAAGAAAGTTGCACTGGAACGTTAACCACCCTCCTAGTACTTATTACGTAATGCCGTAATACCTACTAGGTATTACGTAAGTCGAATAGCTGTTTGTATAGCTAGAAGTATTATTTTGACTTGAGTGTCATTTTACTTACCAAACTCGTCACTTTGCATTGTGGAGATAACTAAACTACGAGAAACAATCAACCGTAGAAACAACTGCAGAAACAAAACTCTTAAAAATAAACACCGTACTGAAACCAAGAAACAAACAACCGTAGAAACAACTGCAGAAACAAAACTCTTAAAAATAAACACCGTACTGAAACCAAGAAACAAACAACCGTAGAAACAACTGCAGAAACAAAACTCTTAAAAATAAACACCATACTGAAACCATACAATTAACTGGAAACCAAACTGATGATCGTTCACGTGAGAGCTGAAGACAGAAAACTGGAATCACACACACGCTTCCGAGCGTTCCAGCGGTCCAGGTCATGAACTGAAAATTCCCTGCTCTCATCCCCACCACTTCAGTTCTCACACTGTTCTAGGTCATGTTCTGCTCGGGTCGCTGGAACAAAGCTATTAATCCTCTTGGATTTATGTTGGCAGGTTTAACGCGTTGACAAGTGTCACAACAGCGAACATAACATAAATCTCAGTCCAGTAGTACAATCGACCGATTCGCCAATGAGTTTCAGCAATACCTAAGTGGCCTGCTTGATGATCATGACATCCCCAGGACATGGGTTGGAAGGTTGTGGAAGGATATCTTAGGATGTGATTGACTTGTACTTGTGAAATGCGGGGGAGTTTTCCGCCACTATAGAAGTGCCAAGACATCCAATAAGAAGCAGGTTACGAGACATTTATCGAAAATTCGAGAGGAAAAAATCGAAATTTATTCGAGATCCTGCTCGCTCATTTTACGGACATTTAGAGGACGTTCCGTACTGTTACAAGGTTCTTCGATTGAAATTGTAGCAACATCAACTTGGGATGGTATTCGAGATAGGGCATCTGCAACACTGTTAAGTTTTCTTTTCAGATATATAGGGTTGTAACCTCAATGTCCATCGGGCTAACCGACCAGTGGGATTTTTCAATACCAAAAGCCATTTCAGGCAAGAATGGTCAGTAACCACCATAAAGTCATTGACCTATAGGTACCTATTGTCTATTTTTCTCAATTCCCCAGATTATAACTAGACATTCTGTTACAGAGTAATTTATTTCTACAGCAGAGAGAATACGGGAACAATACGTTTTAAATTGTAAAACGTCTACATTGAAGAACATCTCAAGTATCAACCACGTTTCTTCATCTTCAAAGTGCTCTGGTTTGAGAACGGAATAGGATATCGCAATTCTGATTTCACCATCGTGTTCAGCGTTAAAAAACCCCTTAAAATGAGGTGTCACTTGTTAAAATGAGACTGTTCCATTTTGGGAATTGATAAGGAATCCCCCCCCCCCCCTGAAACTCCCCAAAACCACCCTCAGCTTGCAGATTTTTCAACGCTGAGCACGATGGTGAAGTAAGAATTGCGATATCTCATTACATTATAGGTTCATTTCAATAACGATGTGCTATTCCTATTCCTAAGGCAACTGGACCAGAACGAGATTTGGAGAATTGAGCCAGACGCCTTCGAGAACCTGACAGAACTGAAACATCTCCGCCTTGACTCAAATCGGCTGAAGGAAATTCCAACTGAAGCTTTGTCTCTGATTCCGTCGCTAGATGCATTGTAAGTTGTAAGCAGATTTAAGGTGATTTATTAGGTCCCTGGTGGTGACATTCGGTATCATCAAAGAGGCGCTCTGAGAACATGGTAGTTTTTAGAGGCATTTTTATGTTTTAAGTTTCCTCTCCCTACTTTGATTAAGCGATAAATTGTTTACACGAGACCTACCGTGGTGAAAACTTCTCTGATGTACCTTTCACGGGGCCGAATGTACCAGTATAAATTACTAGAGGCAAGACTAAATAGGTAAGTACTACCTACGTAAGGAGAGAAGCTGGTGGCCGAGTTTGTCTCGTTCGAACCCCCGGAGGGTTAACTTGTTTTAGCGTCATTAAAAACCCTTTAAGGACCAATTGTCAGGTCAAAACTCATTCTGGTTAAAGTGAAAATTCACAAGAAAGAAGCGAGCGTTTCAAATACTCGTATTATGTAAGTACGTATATTAATAAGTTTCAGGACTCCTAAAAGCGTCAGCCGTATAGATACCATGCCGAAAAATTGCATCGTTATCAATCCTCATTTACCCGCAAATTTGTAAACTGCCTTTTTTTATTTTCTGTAAATTCAAGAGAAGGTAGTTTTCGGGCGTGAGGTCAGTTTTACTCGGCAAATGGCTGACTCTGAATCTACATATTTTGAAACTTAATTTTGAGAGGGTTAAAAAATTCATTACTAATGATGTTTCACCATAATCCGGCTGTTAAAAGTTAGTTTTTTGTTAAGATTATTACTTTTGCTTAAATTTATTTTTTCTTACCATTATTATTATTATTAGGTAATTTTTTTCTTCATTGTTTCTTTTTTGAACAGACGATGAAAAGAGAATAACATTAAACAAAATTTCCCTCACAACTTGGTTAAAAACCGCACATTATTTAAGAAGGCATTTTTTATATTAAATGATAAATTTTATAATATAAAAAGTTATAAATACTATATAAGTAACAAAGGTGTGGTTTCAACGTATCTATGTGAAATTAATTATGGATACTCGACAAAGATTGAAGTGAAAATGAAAATCAAAAACAAGGAATGCTCAAACAGTTCTTGAATTGTTGAATGAGAATGATTAGGTTTTTGAGCCGAATTCATCGACATGATGTTCTGCTTCATAAACACCGCAAACATAAGAGTGGCTAATACTGGAAAACGATTGATCCCACTTGGCTTTGCTAATAGGCTAGTTTGATTCAGCGTGTCAAAAAACATTGGAAATTACCGTTTTTCTGAACACTGTGCGGTTAAATGATATTTTTATTTCAATTTGCAGGAACATTGGGAACAATCAGATCAGACACATTCCTGTCAACGCCTTCTCCAGTTTGGCAGAATTACGAATATTGTAAGTACCGCCTTCACTCGTTGTATTCAATGTGCAACCCATTATGGGGGAAAACAACAATAACAATCAGTCTTGAATTTTATTTAATGGCCCACTTTGTTCTGGTCATGTAAGCTCGGTCTCTGTGGAAAGGACAAAGCATTTAGCTGTAATCACGACTGCTGAAACAGCCAGTGGGTCACTTTGGTGACCTGATGTCTCCATGTAGCCAACCACCTTCCGGCAGGCGGTCCCTATAGCTGGGTTCACAGGCGTGCGGAAATGCGGCAATGAAGAATCAGAGCACAATAGAAATCAAGCGTAAACAACCTGTGCAGTAGTGTACAACGCAGGAGATCTTTGCGGAATTCCAAAAAATATCTGATTTCTCTGATGTGTACAGCTGGTCTCAAAAGTGCCTCACCGGAAAAAAATCACCACCATCACCCCTAGCGCCAGCCAATCGGCGGGCAGATCGCAATTCCGCACGCCTGTGAACCCTGCTTGAGGCCTACTGTGCATGTTAAGGGTTTAGCCAAAGCAGCCAGCTAAACGGTATATCCTGTCCCCGAACTGTACACTGAGGTCTCATTCGTTTCATGCTGCCCTGTAATTTTAGCTTCAAGCTAAGAGGGAAATAGTGGGAATATCTTGAAAACATCAATGCAGCCATGTGAGGATTCACTCACCAAACACCACTAACCCACATCCTCTTGACCATATCTTCCCTGGAATCACTTCTTCAGCATTACTTTGGAGAGGAGTCGATCACCCTCTTTTGATGTCTTCTCGCTGCCTTCAGTTATCTTCACCTGGAGAACGTGTAGTCCAGCTTTTTTTGTTTTGAGGATTTGGACTATGTAAGACGCAATCCTCTCCCAAGCACCAGGGCGTCGTGGTATGGTGCATTGCAGTTAGCGGTGCCTGCTAGTATCCTCCTGTGTAGATTGTACTGGAAGTATCATGATCCATTGTGGTCCTAGCTCTTCTTCCAAGATGAAAAAGTAGCATTAAGGAGAGCCGATCCGCACAGGATTACGCTTCTCCCCCCACCTGCAAGCAGGAGGGAAGATACACATCCCGCCAGTTGAACCTGGGGGAGGTAGAGTGGTCTACTCGCAACTCAGGAGCCCTGACAGCACCGTAAGCACCGCAGGTTTTGGTGGAACCCTCTAGCCGGTTCTACCAACTATGGATATTGGTCCCGAGTTAGTAGCATAACTCCCATGCCGAGGTACATTTATGTTATAACCAGGGAATCACGGTACAAGGGGGTTCATAAGCTTGGGATTTGGCACTTATTAGACAAACTTCATAAGTGTTCACCATCCTAAACCCAAATCCAAACATTGCAAGTGTCTTTCAAATATAAGGATATGTACGTAGTATATCAACAGTTGATAGTTACTATATTAGTGGGAAAAGATTGTATTTTTTCAGTTTTTTATTCTTCGATTGAACTGCATGAGCTGACAGTTTCGTGAATTGATAATCGAGCTGAGTAATGCTGTTTTTGATATTTCATAAATATTTAATCATCTCTATAATTTATCCTTACCATTCTTTGTGATTTGCTATTGCAGGTACGCCAAAAGGAACCAGATATCCACCATCCACGATGATGCATTCAACAACCTCACTTCCCTTAGAGTTCTGTGAGTTGTTCTCAAATGAATACCAACATAACTTATATTTTCTAAACTTCATATTAGTGGGATATTAGCTACTTCTTTCCATAATTCTGCTAGTATCTTATTAAATATTAATGGATATAACACATAAGTGTTTTGAATAGGCTTAAACGTTTTTCTGAAGATGATGAATTGGAAATTTATCCAAACGCAACCTATCAATATTCCGGGCATCTGCGCCAGAAGAACATATCACTATCATGAGTCTTGAGCAGTGGGGGATTCAAGGGGGGCAAGGACCCCCCTCCCCTCCCACCCGTCGTAGTAGTTGTCTGGGCTTAGCCCAGTCTTATTCCCCTATGACCACACACTTTTTGGCAGGATATCTCTATTTTTAAGATAGTGACACCTCCCAAATTTCGAGAGGTTTCTCAATAGGTCCATACTAAATTTGAGTTCGAGCATGGACGTCAGTGGCGCGCAAAAAGTGTTTTATCAAAAAAATTCGAAAAGCAAAATCGCTTTAAAAAAAATTGATTTGGCCATGTACAAGTAGGAGTTAGGAAGAAATTCAGTTATTGTCAGTGATACCCTAAACGCTCTATATGCCATAGAAATAATTAACTTAGTAATATGTGCATATAAGTTGGGTTAGATTATGAACCACGTGCCTCCCCCCATCCAAAGATCACAGTCTGGATCTGCCCCTGATCTTAATTAGTTATATCAATTTCCTCGAAATTGGGTCCTCCGCATTCAACGATTTTGCCTCTTAATGAAATTAGAAATCACAATAAAGTTCATTCAATGGCTACGGTAGGATGAGTAGGGTCTGTACAGTTAATACCACAGACGTCAAGATAAAAGATTTTCGTTCATTTATATGACCATTACTACTGATGGTGGTGAGGCGCTTTTATGGGATTGACCTCGTTTTGTAGTAGGTAATCATCAGGAATAATTATTAGTCTTCCCACATAGCGTGCACAGTTCTGGATGTATAGATGTTTGGGACCTTTAAACAGTCGAACTTTGGTCTGATGACCCACCAAGCTTTAAAAAAAACTGACTTCTTAGAACAATTTGAAAGTTTTGTATAATTTTTCAGCTATTCTAAAATAATTTATTAGTCCTCGTTTCTTTTTTCAGAGAGTTGGACGACAACCTTCTGACTCACATACCAATAGCATTGACAAAATTAACAGATCTTCAAGAATTGTAAGTACTAAGTTGTGGTAATTCGTTTTTGTGCATTAAGTAAGAAACACTTATGTAATCTCAGCTCTACTTGTTCTGCATCAATTACTGCATTGCGCTAAAATGCCCCTTGCTGTGCACAATTTTTTTTCTTTTTTCAAATCTATGTATTAGGTTGTAGGTTGCGTTGGTCTCAAATCTCACTAAAACCTCACTTACCTTTTTCCGTGCCGGACTCAGCCTGGAACTGAAGCTGGGTTGACATGTATCCAGAAAGTCCGGATTGCGGATCGCGTATTGCTCTGTGATTAGTCAAGGCCATGGAAGTACACTCCCAACCTTCGACGCTGACCAATCACAGAGCAATACGCAATCCGGACTTTCTGCTCCATGTGAACCCGCCTTCAGTCCTCGGGAATCCTCTTCAGTCTTCCTCCCTTGGTCGATCCACGCCCTCATTTCGTTGTCGCTCCAGTTCAAGGAGCATCTTTCTCCTCAAGACCCTCTTCACATATTTTGACATGTGAGTCCGGTTCCGCTCATTTAGTTCTGGCGACATATTGGGAGACGCCTGTCCACTACTCCTTGTGTGGATCCGAAGAATGCGTGGTAGATATAATCTTCTCCATGTTAAGAAAAGACAAGAGTATTTGAAAAAATCGTATATTTCCACTGAAATATGAGTACACTGTTAGACCGGTTTCGGCGATTAAACCATCGTCAGTAACAAAACAATACTATTAACTAACAGTATTGTTTTGTTACTGACGATGGTTTAATCGCCGAAACCGGTCTAACAGTGAACTCATATTTCAGTGGAAATAGACGATTTTATCATATACTCTTGTTTTTTCTTAACATGGCTTTCGTCTCCATCCTGACAGCTGCGGCACGGTATTCACATTTCTCATTCTGCACATGTAGGCAAAGAAAAGCCCATGTCCTGAGAAGAACTGAGTCTGGAAATACTTCACTTCTCCATGATTCTGCCAAACCTGAAGGTCAGGGACCAACCAGGCCCGTCCACAACTCTTACCATCTTTTCATTGTACATTCTCTTCTCTTCCGTGGAAATTTAGGATATTTCTCTTTCATCTCTTCCTTCGTAAATCCGATTTCTTCCTGGCAACAGCAAGCTGTATGGGTATCACACTAGCAGGACGATTGTTGCCTGTTCTAATACTGACCTGTGCACAATAATCCCCCTGGTCAAGGCAATACATAACGCCTTGCTATCCACATAGTACTTAGTACAGATAGGGAAATGTTGTAGGTATTTGTATGAAATTGAAGTACATACAGTTTTAATTTGAACATTGCCCTATCCGCATTACTAATAAACATGATGTTTACCTAATACAAATAAATTACGAGTGCCTTTACTCACTGAGAACGAATTTTACTCCCTAATGGGAAGAGAGGTTTGAGTATACTTGTATAGGTAATTCTTGGTTGGTAACCTTTCATTATGGTATAGACACCTACCATTATTACTTACTATATTTGAAATGAAGTTTTCTCATTGATATAATAAGAAGTATTTATTTTATCCCTGGATTTAAAAGAACTCCATTAATTTCACTATGTTTCTTATCCCCAATGTTAGTTGTCTGTATGTAACAGCATACCTTGTCTATTATTGCTTCAGATCAGTCTCTGGAAACAAAATAAAATACATACCAAGTGGGATTCTTCAAAAATCGCAAGGTCTGGCTTATTTGGAATTGAAAGGGAATCCTTTGGTGGGCGTTGATCCTCACGCCTTCTCTTTCCTGCCTAGACTGAGAAAACTGTGAGTATTTTCCTAAACGTTAAGTTAAACTGTTACGTTTTCTGTACATTACTACTATTCACCGCACTCTTTCTTATGTTGGTTTTTCAGAGTTTAATTAAAGTTTCTAAATTTTGAAATATTGAGTGGATATATTCCTTTATCTGAACTCGATGAAAGTTACTCGTATAATATATAATTTAATTAAAAACTTATTTCATCATATTGCTCAAGGGCGCTAACGTGATTGACGAAATATTTATTTATAAAATTTACAGTTTGCAAAGAAAGCAAGAAAACTCATTTAAAGTTCGTGTTTGATAACAAAAACCTCTGCAAATTCTGGAAACAAGTTTATTATCTTCTTCGAGCAGATCACCCTTCTGTCTAATCATGAAATGATTAGATGAAACTCTGGCTCATTGTCCAAATTTAATTTGTTTAAACAAATAGATCTTATTTAAACAATTTTACGGACAAGGAATCGAGTGAATATTGCATTAGCATCCAGTTTCGACCTATTTTTAAAATTTTAAGGGCCGGTTCATCAATGGCATTTATTCGACGAATAGCGCCATCTTATTCGGCGAGTAGCCGTATTCTACGAATAGATCTCATATGACTGTTCATCAAGTTGAGTTATTGGGAGAATAGGATGTATTCGGAGTATAAAGTTATTGGACCGTTGAAACCTCCGAACAAGGCTTTATTCGGCGAATAGACGAGTCAAAATGGCGGCACTTTGAGTGCAAATAATGTAATAATTATGCTTATGCCTATTATGTATAGGGTTATTTGTATATTATGTAATAAAAAGTACTAAAACATCATGGCTTGAAAGAATATTGGAAACTTTATTCATTTTAAACTTCTCCTCCTGTAACAATTTGATGCGAAGATCGGCTTCAGCAGCGAGGAGCTGGCTTTCGATTTGTTCGTTTGCGCGTCCGTTTTTTTATTTTCAAGGATAAAAGTGGTGGTTTATTTTCGTTTGGTGGTTAGTTCGTCGCGAATAAGTTTTAATTTTGAAGGAAGAGAACGAGAACACGATGGACAAAGGTAAGTAAATTGATGTTATCCTGGTCGAGTCGCCCTGCTCCGTGTACAATTACCTACGTAATATTTCAATAAATAGGTATTCTGCTTGGCTTTATTCTAGCGAAGTGGCAGAGATCGGCAAATTTTTCAGAGGCTGATTCGAAGCTATGCTTGAACTGGTTCGCCAATTCAACTAATAGCTTCGAATCAGCCTCTGAAAAATTTGCCGATCTCTGCCGCTTCGCTAGAATAAAGCCAAACAGAATATTTATTGAAATATTACGTAGGTAATTGTACACGGAGCAGGGCGATTCGACCAGGATAACATCAATTTACATACCTTTGTCCATGGTGTTCTCGTTCTCTTCCTTCAAATTAAAACTTTTTCGTAGCAACGAACTAACCACCGAACGTAGAAAGTAAACAACAATCTACTCAGAATTCACAGAAACTGGAAGGTAACACTATGGTTACAGCACCTTCTCGATAAAAAAAAATCGATTCTGACCTTATTCGACAAACACTTATTCGTTCAATAAACTTCGTTGGATGAACAGTTATAAACACTGCTACTATTTTATTCGTCGAACAGTGTTATTCGGCGAATTGTTACCCACCGGTTTATACGGCTGATTGATGAACCGGCCCTAAGTCGCTAGCTCGTCGGGAAGTTTGAAAAAAAAAAAAAAACTTTGTTCAAACTTCAACTAAAAGTTCAAAATTCATTTTGAACCCCTTCCCCTTGACCTTGGATTTTGAAAAGTTTCAAGGATCATCGTGGGACTTGTTCAAACCCTTGAACCAAATTTCGTAATTTTACCACAACGCTAAATGGGCCAAGTGTTATTTATTTATTTTATTTTTTTCGATTTTCTACATTGTAACAGCGCTGGTAAAAGCTAGTTAAACCTTGTGGGATCTTAACAGACGAAATGCTGTTTGGACTACAAAATGCTCTAAACGCTCTGTTGTTACACATCCCCCTCCCCACATGGCTACGTCCCTGTCTCAAGGATTTTTGAATTGCGCTTTAAAATTTTTCATTATGGTTCCAGGATTCTATCAGATGCGAGAGAGTTGACGGAATTCCCGAGCTTGAACGGAACATCTGCTCTGGAAATACTGAGGATTGATCGTGCGAGCTTGCACAGTGTTCCAGACACATTGTGCAAAACGTGCCCCAGAATCAAAAGTTTGTGAGTACCATCCCAAGTTTATATATCAACCGTCTCACGGGGAGGACCAATGCCACTAAAACACAATTCGTACGCTTAAAGGGCAGTTTTAGAAGCCAAAACTCCTCAAAAACACCAATATTCATAGATGAAACGGCTTGGTACTTCGCTTGTGCATTTATCGTACACACCTGTTCTATATATTACGTATACATTCGTACGTTTATTCGTATTTCAGAGACCTGAAATCTAATAATTTGGTTCAAGTACCTCATCTCTCAAATTGCAAGGATCTCAGAGTTCTGTAAGTTCTTTCAATACCACTAAATTATTATAACTATTATTATTCATCCTGTCTCATTGCACTGCTGTTCAATAAAAACCAGTCGAAGATTGGTTTCACAATCTACAAAGTGGAAAAACAACCTTGAAGAACTGTAAAGTCACAAGTGATCTCAAATGACGATATTATAAAACTTCCCAGTCATATTTGTTGTGAAAACAATTATTCTTCAATGTTTAAGACCTAAATCGTAAATGTGTTTACTCAATGTTTCGATGTTATTTATTTATTTTATTCATTATTTTTTTTTTGCCCTCAGAGATTTGGCTGGCAATAAGATTTCCACTATTGATGGCGGCTTGTTCAATGGGTTGGGTCAAATACACGACTTGTTGCTCGCTCATAACGAAATCACGAGGATCCCCAAAGACGCGTTTGAAGGCCTCACTCGGCTACAAGTTCTGTAAGTTTGTTTTTCCTCGACTTGATCTAGATTTGGGTGACAGAAGAATGCAACCACAGACACATCTAGAGTATGATGTTCTCACTCCTCGTGTTTCTGGTATTTTTTTCTGGAATTAAGGATGTTCCAGGAGCCATGTAAATTTTACCTGGACTCAATTCCAAATTGTTTGGGGATGGTAGAGGGTATGTTTGCTAAGTTTTCGAATACGAGGACCTTGGGCTCTTTGGTTAGGGGGGGGGGGGGGTTAGTCCAGCGGCTCAGACGCAATCGTCAGTCGAAGATAGGTTATTTTGACCAACTTTGCTAAAAAGTTTACAACCCTCAACTTCTAACGTATGTAGGTCAAGAATGACTGCTCCGATTGAAAAATGCCATGAGCCCAAAGTTGTTGAAAATCTGATTTTGTATCAGATGCGTTTTGCAATTTGAAATTCGCTCACTCCAGTGCTGAGATATGGATTATAAACCAGAAAAGGTCATGGTCCCAAATTTTCGCGTCCTATCCCTCAAATTTTCGTTAACTTTGGATTTGAGTCCAGCACAACCTGGGTTTTTTTCTTTTTTTTTGCGCTACGACCTTTTCTGGTATATAATCCATATCTAAGCACTGGAATGAGCAAATTTCACGATCTGTTACAAAATCCAATTTCCTACTGCTCTGGCCCTATGGTATTTGTCAATCGGAGCAGTCATTCTCGACCTACAGGCGTTAGAAGTTGAGTGAGAATTGTCAACTTTTAAAAGAAGTTGGTCAAAATTGTTCTGTAAAAACGAAATGAGTGATAATTTCCGCAGGATGCGTACTTTTCAAATTATACACACTTTGTTGAAAATTTGATTCTGTAGGTATCAGATGTGTTTTGAAATTGGAAATTCGCTCACTCCAGTGCTGAGATATGGATTACGAACCAAAAATAAATTGTAGCGCCAAATCGGCGTGTGTTGGCCTCAGTTCCAAAGTTAACAAATATTCAATACTCATATTCAAACTCAGCAAATATACCCTCTACCATTCCCAAACAACCCCTCAAATGTTCATCAACTTTGGAAATTGAGTCCAGCTCACCTCAATTATTTGTACAAGGCTCCTGTACTGTATGTTCAATGCTTTTTTTTTTTAATCCCATCAAAAACGTTTCTATGTTATTCCATAATTCCTTGCTCTATTCTCAGGGATTTGGAGAGCAACCTGATAGAAGACGTTCACCCTCAAGCATTTGTGAAAATTAAACAGTTAGAGGATTTGTAAGTTATTCCATTATTTCGTCATACCACATAAGAATACATGTATACGTTTTTGGAGTATCGAAGTTCGGTCATAAATAAAATTACTATTTCAACGTTTTGTCATGGAATCTACAAACAAATATAAACATTCGCAATTCTTAGTCCAAGTTGGATAGTATTAACAAAATTGGTTTAAAAATTTGAAATGGAATGATGTGAAGGCCTAATTGGAATTTGCAAGAAGGAATAATTTATGACGGAGCCCACAATTGTACATTTTAAACTTGAAGCTTTTTATTGCTATTTGAGATATACCAAACATATCTATCGATATCTTACATGAGCAGGCAGGTTGCAAAACACAGGTAATTTATATAATATATTATAATTTATTGTTATATTATAACCATTTCTGTTAAGGATGTCTACTGCACAAATGAGGAATCAGGGAATTGAGTGACGGTTTTATAGTAGGCTAGGAGTTGATCAAAACAATAGGCTCACAACAGCGAAGTACTACACATCTTCATGCGTCAACATCCTTTCTGGAAATATTGATGAAATCCTCACAATCAACGCTCCTAATCGAAAATTTGCCTGCAAAAAAACAGAAACTATTCACTATTCACGAAAGTAAAATATCAAACTCCCAAAGAACTCAAGTCGCACCTTGCCAGTCCATGTAAGGTCAAGTTTTGTACACTCACAATTTCATGTTGGCTATAATTTTAACAAACATGTTTTCTTTGCCTTAAACTCTTCCTTCTAGTAATACATGGCTTTCAAGTTTAAAATTTAAAATTCTCGCTGACTCAACTTATATATTGTTACATCAATTTCAATTAAACCGATTTTGCGAATGCTATCCAATTTGGACTAACAGTGACATATTTTTGGTTCATTATCGATGAAAATAAACCTTATATAATCTTCATAATCTTCGACAGTAAACCTTTGGAATCGCCCAAGAATTGGTACAAATTATCTGTAATTAATCCACCATCTCTATAAACGTTTCATCTATCATTTTGTGACGTAGACAAAAGGCTGATCCGCACGAAGGGTTTAATTTTTATGTAAATTCCTTGATAATGACGAAATAACGCAACAATGTAAGAAACAATTATAATTATAATGGAATTATAATTACTTGATAATCATGATCGAAAGTTGCTACCCAAAGAACTCCCATAGGTATATCAACAGTCAATCACACCTCTCCAATGTACGTACATATATGTATCACTGTATCAACGTCACCTGATCGTTGAGTACAACTTTACCCTACTCTTTGAATTCATACCTAATTTCACTTAGTGGCAATAGTTGCATACAATGATTTTATTTGTATTATTACAAGGTAGTACTCGAAAGTATGTAATGCTGTCATTTCCAATTCCAACTCTCAATTGAACTAATTTCATACTGTTTCAGGAATCTGGGCAACAATATTTTTCCGACTCTCCCTACTGAAGGTCTTGATCGGCTTCTACATTTGAAGACATTCAATAACCCTCAGCTCCGTGTTTTTCCATCTCCAGACAAGTTCCCTAGAGTACAAACTCTGGTGCTATCATACGCTTATCATTGCTGTGCATTTCTACCTCTCATACCAGCTGAACCTCCACCCAAGACCCCCGTTCACGAATCTATACTCTTTCCCACTGATAACGAATTCGACATGAGTCTATGGAATTCAAGTATACCAGACATATGGCCTCAACTTCGTAAGTATACGTTTCAATAAAATAATAATAATTATTATTTATTATTAATTCATTAATTAATTATGAATAAGTATTCAACACTCTTAATCCATCAGGGACATTACATGTTTTGAATGCATCAATGAAGAAGTAGGGAAAAGGGTAGAGTTTGGAAAGGGAGGATATTCTACTGCCAAATAGTATATATCTGCTTTCTTGTTCTTCATTGGCGTGCCCCTAATTACAACTTCTCGCTTCCACCCATGAATTAGAGGTTCAAGGAAGAGCTGTCTAACCCAATGGGGAGGGTCTCCTTTGAATTTGAAATCTTGACCTGGTGGAACCGCCGGAGTGACTTTTTTGTCCAGTTGCTTACTGCTATTTGTGTGTCCATTTTTGGAATCTATGTACTGGTTCCAGAGAGCAGGGTCCTTGTTCCTTAAGTGGTAAGGAATATAGGGGGTATCTGGTTTTTGAGTTGGGAATTGCGGTGGCAGATATGGTTTTTTGTTTATTGTTCCTGGATGGGATCTGTTGGATCTATTGGGATCTATTGGGTTGATCCTTATTAAACTGACCATATTGGTTGTTATGGGGCGGACCAAATTGGTTCCTTTGAGGTGGTCCTGATTGGGGTTTATTATTCTAGAATTTGGGCTTGTTTTCCAGGAATTTTCTTCTTAACAACGTGGAATCGTGGGACATAGATAACAACGTGGGGTGTCTGTACACCCCACTCTGTTTTTTGCGTTTAAAATTTTTTGGCGCATTTTCGAGTTATTTTAATGATAGGAAGACGTTGTGAAACAGTTCTTTATTGAAAATAGGACGTTTGGAAAAAATTAGATATAATAATAAAACATATAAGTAATAATAATATTAATATAAATCATAAAACTCCCAACAAAATAATAAACATTCCCAAAGCGTTATGTCAAAAATCATCACCCAATAAGTATCACACGAAAAAATCAGTCTCCATCCATGAGTAAAAACTAGTAGAGACTGATTTTTTTGTGTGATACTTATTGGGTGAGGTAATAATGTGACTTAATTATAACTAGTCTTCACCCTCACTGACGTTACCACGCTCAACACACAGCCTCTTGATTATTTCGTGCCTCTTACAAGTTGGCTTTTCACACATTGCACATGTATTGGAGGTATTTTTGTCATCCTTACGTTCACATAGCATAGATAGCATCTTCTTTGAGTCCGTGGCTGATTCTGATTTGGAGGGGCTGACCCAGAATTATTCGTTGAGTTTTCTTTATAACCTTGATAAACACAGACATCTGCGAGAGCAGCAGACTCAATAGTTAGTTGACTTGACATTAAACTGAACTATAAACGCTATAGGAGTGGAAAATAATGTATAGGAAAAATCGGAGAATTGTGTAACTTATAGAACAACGTGGGGTGCGGATACACCCCAACCACGTTTTTTTAATGATTTCTTTGAGATTTACAAGGTCAATAAACCTCCAATGACTGATCCTCGCGTGGCAAGGGCTGGACGGATACTGATTGGGAAGGTACTCAAAGCGGGGAGCCTCCCGGCCACCTTTGGACGGCGCATGCGCGTTTTTCGTCGCCTTGGGGTGGCTGTACACCCCACGTTGTTATTGAAGGGGGGAATTGGTACTCATTAGTCAATATACGGATCGCATCGTTTAGGTGATTAATAATCTACCGTCTCCATCATTACAGTAATTACTGAAGAAAAGGTGATTTGGAAAACCAACCAAGTTTGAAGTACAAGAAATGAATTGATTCCTGTTTTTGTGGATAAATAAATACTTTGAGAAAATTTGTTCACATGTATCTGGAAATTACCGAAAATGGTTTGGATTTGTGGTTATAGGCAGGAAAACATAATTTTATTGACCACCAGTTTTTTATTTCAGAAACAAACTCTACAGACGTTGAGTTCTTTCAAGTTGGAAACTGCAAAAAATTAGAACTAAGTTCAAAAAATGAACAAAAATTAAGAAAGATGATTTGATTGATAATTATCCAGGACTCACTCAATCAATCCTTATCATCAAATAACGCTTCCAAATTCGAGTTTGCATGTTTCAAATATAAGTAATTCAAGATACGAGTTGGAGTACGTTTCTTAGAAAATTCGCTCATTAGGTCGTGAGCTGACTGGACTTTTTCTCTGTAATGTAGCTATGTATGTTATAGATGAATAATACCACTATAGATATTACAAAAAATAATATGATACATGAGAAATATTTCTGAATTATTTTCATCCCTCAATACTTGTCCTCAGAGAACTTGAGCAAGAAATTTGGTCCTCACATCAACCAGTTGCTAGAGAACTTCGGGACGGATTTCACTTATCCAGGAAATTTACCAGCTTATGTCGAAGAGTATTTTGAAGAGCAGGAATTGACCAAACAAACTGATTTGCCTCCTGGCACCATCCACTGCTTGCCTACTCCAGGTATTTAATATTTAAATTTAGTAATATAGAGAATAATCGCTACTTCTGTTCAATTGATAGGATTCAGGGTGAGCTCCCCGAAAAGATTTCGTCTGATTAGTATATGGGGTGAAAGTAGGTAAATATCTCTTTTAATGTCACTGTCAGATAGATCTATACTGTATCTATACTGTGCCATCATTGATGGCCCACTCCGTCCAATTGCGCTCGCAGTATCCAAATTCTGTGAAGATCTCACTGTTTTTCCCTCATTTTCCGTAGCACACGACATTTTGAGACAGATTTTGAAGACGGAGGACTAAATTAAACTTGAGAGTCTCAAACCTTGTGTTATCCTTCTATTATCCACTTCATTGTGATTAATAACTATGTTCCAAACTCTGTTCCAAATTTTAGATCAAACTTTAAAATCAAAATGGTTTTAAATTTTCTCCTCAGAAAATATTCTCCCTCACACCCCTCAATTCAAGGGTCAAGGCATTTAAGCCACGCCATTCCTTGCTGGCAAATAAAGTTTGGAATTTGTCCACCAAACGATGTCGATAGAAGTAAGAAATGTTCGGAACCATGACCTTTTCTGGTTTATAATCCATATCTCAGCACTGGAGTTGGCGAATTTCCAATTTCAAAACGCATCTGATACAGAATCAAATTTTTCTACAACTTTGGCCCTACGGCATTTTTCATTCGGAGACGTCATTCTCGACCTGCAGGTGTTGGAAGTTGAGGGTTGTCAACTTTTTAGCGAAGTTGGTCAAAATTCCCTATCTTTCACGGGCGATTGCGGCGCTGAGCGGCTAGACCGATTTCAATGTTTGAAATGCCATCCGGCGTTGAATTTGATGTTATTTAAATCGAGTGACGATTTCTGTAGGATTTCTGTAGGTTGCGTACTTTTCGAGTTATACGCGAAAACTGGAGAAAAAACCCATTGGAATTGATTCCAGGTAGATTGTGCATCGCTCTTGAGCTATCAGTTCTTGGTGGAGTCGAGGGGTTGCGCTCCCAAGGATTTAGTAGGGCATTCCACCTCTTCCCCTTCTCCTCAACTGCTACACTTCATTTACATTATGCTTCAAAAAATCGTGATTAAGAAAGAAAAAGCAAAAGGATACAATATATTTTTAAGGATAAAAATGCCACGTCAGTGCTAAGTACTTGGATGAAGTGTAGCACAATGTGTAACTGTTGATCGAGTTCCCAGGATAATTCATTGATTTACCTGTATTTCAATTTGTTTCAGGTCCCTTTCTTCCATGCGTTGATTTATTTGACTGGTGGACTCTACGATGCGGAGTTTGGGTGGTGTTTCTTCTTGCTATGCTTGGGAATGGCACAGTTGTGTTCGTCTTGGTGTTTTCCAGAAGTAAAATCGATGTCCCCAGGTTTCTGGTATGCAACTTGGCAGCTGCAGATTTCTTCATGGGCGTATATCTTGGTGCGTATATTCAGGGCATCGGTTACTAAGGATTTAAGCCAAGGTAGAAAACGGAGTACTACTAATAAGACATTCAATACGGCACCATAAGCACCAAAACCTTCTTGTTTTACTCTTAGTACGATGGAGCAGTGAACTACTTGGAAAAACTAAAATTAGAAACTAAATTCTCTGAGGTGTCTCAGCAGCTGATTAATAACAATAAGCACTGGTCTAAATCACATATTTCATGTTAGGTATCAATACCAACAAAATTAACTCATCAAAAATCCATTTTTAAACCACTTTTTTCTTTTAGAGTAACTTTAGCTGCGCCAAAAATGGTTCTAAATATGTTTTAAGTGTGAAATCTTTAAATAATATGCAGTAATGGATCATTCACTTTAGAAATGAATCATCTGATTGAATACACAAAACATGTGATACTTCCGTTATCCTGTAAATGCAGTGTTGAATCCAGAATGTAAGGTAAATGTTGATTAATATTCATTACTTGTATTTCAGGGATGCTCGCTGTAGTTGATGCTTCAACCCTAGGAGAGTTCGAAATGTACGCCATCCCCTGGCAAATGTCAGCAGGCTGCCAACTGGCGGGATTCCTAGGGGTTCTGAGCTCGGAACTTTCAGTGTATACTCTTGCAGTGATTACTTTGGAAAGGAACTACGCCATCACCCATGCAATGCATTTAAACAAGAGGTTATCATTGAAACACGCCGGTTACATAATGCTATGTGGATGGACGTTCGCCATTATCATGGCCACCTTACCTCTATTTGGTATTTCTGATTATCGAAAGTTTGCAACGTGTCTCCCCTTTGAAACAAGCACTTCGTGGAGTCTGACCTACGTTGTATTTTTAATATTTATAAATGGTGTAGCATTCTTAATCCTGATGGGTTGTTATTTAAAAATGTATTGTGCCATACGAGGATCCCAAGCATGGAATTCTAATGATTCTAGAATAGCAAAGAGAATGGCGCTCCTTGTTTTTACAGACTTTCTATGTTGGTCTCCAATTGCTTTCTTCTCACTAACTGCAGCATTTGGTCTCCAACTTGTTAGTTTAGAGCAAGCTAAAGTATTTACTGTATTTGTCTTACCATTAAATTCTTGCTGCAATCCTTTTTTGTATGCGATACTTACCAAGCAATTCAAGAAAGACTGTGTGCTCATTTGCAAAGCTATAGAAGAATCTCGAGTGACAAGGGGTATTGGAAGATGTAGACACAGCTCAAACTTCAGCAACAGGCAAACTCCTGCCAATACTAATAGTTTGGTGGATAGGTCTTCTAGAGATAATCAAGCTCACCAACCTTGTAGCTGTAACGTTAAACTCCTAGGTGAAGGAAGTATTCCAAAAAGAACTCCCACAACATGGATTGTTGGGAAATTAAGGTGGGTTGCACTATGCATACAACGAGATTCTGGGTCTCGCCATAGAACTAGATCAGATCAATATGCTTATCAAATAGCTGAAATCCAACAGAAACAACACAAACGAACATCATCAGTTTCTTCGAGTGAGAACTTCAGTTCTAGCCGGTCAGACTCCTGGCGGCAAAATCATCACCATTGCGGTATACCCATGCGGCTCCTTGACCCGAAAAGGCGGGCATCATCATGGATTGTTACTAGAAAAACATCTCAAGACTCTAATTTATCCAGCTCTCGCAATGATTCATCAGGCTCTGCCACAACTAACAGCACAACCATGTCACGAGTGTCGAGATCTAGTAATTCGAGTGAGATCAGACCTAAGCCTCGCCTCACTAGGCAGAGTGCGGTCCAGGAGGACACTGATATCCCTGGATCCCCTTCGAGGCTCACCGTTAGATTTTTGACAACAATTCCATCAGCCGCTGAAACAAGCGTACAGCATGAAGAAGAATCGCCTTGTTACGCCATTTTACATGCCAGTGCTGAATCATCTCCAAATCCTAGTCACAGTTCTTCCCCTTTCTTCAAAGATAAAGATAAAGACCACAATAGAAATAGAAAATAGAATGGTAGGTACTTAACACTATTGTTTGGATAACAATATGATATTGGTGTAATATTTAAACGAATGGATACCTGTATTAGTCATCACGTATACTAACCTTTTCCTTCCTGTAAAGCTGTACTTTTATTAAACAATTTATAACTCGGTGTCAACTCCTAATAGTTTTTGCATGTAGAATCTACCTTGGTACCTATAACTGTAGTTGAATGTTGTGCCTTAATGTTCATTGTCAAATCTACACTTACCTATCTACCTGTTTCTAATGTATAGTTGTCATAATAATATTTGAAGTAGAACAGCTATTGTTACAATTTCCTATTAATAGGCAGTTTCTTATCATTTCCGGATTATGTAAGTACTATGATGTACATGTTATGTTCTACCACGATAATAATCAACTAAATAATCGGGGAAATCGTTAATTGTTACTTTTTTCTCACCTGCTAATTATCAAATTAGGTTACCCCAAGAATATAGGTGATGTAAGTGAGATAGGTGAGTCGAAATTAAAGTTTTGGACATGTCTGCTTATATATTCACCCATTCACAGTGCAAAATGTAGAAACCTTGAGTTCAGATAATACAAATATCATAGGTACCAGCAAGTGGAAGTCAGCTCTTTCTCTGCTTAAATGTCTCTACGAGGGAGGAGACAATGCCTGAGTCTGCATTAGAATGCTTGAAGCGATGTTAACTAGTTATTATCTTTCATCATGCTATACATTTTTGTTACTACCACACATTTGCTGCAGGTATTCATTTATTAATTTTGTGTGTGTCCCTCACACACACACAAGTGGTCGAATTCCTATTCCTCCTGGATTTTGCAAACCCATTTAATAAATCACTCTGACTTTTATTATAGGGAAAAGTCGTCTACCTTGGGACAAATTTTTAGTTTTCACCTTGTGAAGCGCAGAAAGACTCTGAGTACTCCAAAAATGAATTTTGCAAAAACCATTTTTTTTTCCTCATACTCCTTGGGACACCTAGTTTTGTACCTTGGGAAAGAAGGGGTGTTTGACGTGAAAATGAAATGCGTGAACGTATAATTAGACAAAATAATAGGCAGAACTATTTATTGAACGAATAGACAATTGTCAATTATGCCAACCATAAAAACGTGTCATGGTTGGTTACATTCAAGAAAATACCATGTGATGACTGCGACAACCCAACTATTTTCAAGCATACACGTTCCATGTCATCTCAACAAGGCAGTGAATGGCCTCAAACAGGCTGGTCGCCAATGGTATGACAAACTTGATTCGGTATTATGCCAGATGGGTTTCAAGCCTTCTTATGCTGATCCCTGCATCTGCGTATGCTTGAAAGAGGGGGAAAAAAGTCATACTGGCAGTTCATGTTGATGAGATCATCCTAGGATTAAAAAAAAATACTATCAAATAGCTCAGAGTCTTATATGCATGCTTCGGGAAAGCTAATGAACAAAAGCGTGGTTTTGCCGCAGTGTTGCCACCACTCAGCGTGTAATTTTTTCTAGGGCTTGTTCAAATAGACATGAGCGCTGCCTCAAGGTAGACGACTTTCCCCTACCTGCTTTTTATTGGCTGTTTCGTTGGAATCTTTATACTCTTTATGATCCTACGAGATCTCTCAAAAAACATCAAATTATCTGTATAATTTCGGTAGGTACGTTATTGAAATGTGAGATAGTGATAGTGAATTACTCATCTCGAAATATTTTCCCATTGATGCATAATGTGTTCTGTCCATGACAAAATGTTCACATTACATGATTTTCCATAATATTATTCTCACATAATATGATTTCCTTTCATTGTAAACCGTGAATGGTTGAGTAAAAATTAATAATTAGAGCACCAAGAAATTTGAATTACTTGGCAGGTTGGTACAAGTAGTACTGGTTGTTGAGATTCAAATGAAAATATGAACTATTGTGACTGCTTTCATTAGAGTTTCAATGGACCGGACCTCTTCATGTTCCCTAACTTGATCACTCGACCTGCTCGTGAATTCCATACTTCCTTGGTATTCTGACTCTAAACTTCACTGTAGTACTTTTGTTACTATTCTAAGTAAATCAATTGGCCACGTATTCCATGCATGTCACATAAAATTTATAAACGCTCTCGTACCTACTATTCAATATTATTACACGAGGTGGTCTCTACTCTAGGAGGTACTCTAAATCTCTGCCGTAAACTTTGTTATGATTCCAAAAAGTCAATTAAACAAGTACATTTCCAAAGGTTTGATACATTGAATGCTGCCACACAGTACCCACCTTCTCAGTTCCTATAATTATTCACATAGTCTTTGAACGGTGATGTGTAAGATTTAATTTATTGCTAATACTTTGATTTGTTCATGTTTAATAATTTTTAATATTAGCAGTTGAAATTGCGTTTCTTATGTGATATACATAATTTTATATATTATGTAAATACAAATCATGTATTAATATTAGAGTTACATCTGAAGTGCTCTCAGGTCACATTTCCACCATGTTCATCTGAGTTGCTAACTTTTGTACAGAATAGGTGGTATCCAGTCGCAGTTTGTGTTGTAAATGTTTTCTTCTCACATAATTTGTGTTATTTTCTCTATTTCATACAACAGTGCGCGTCCAAAGAGTGAATTGTTTGTTGAACATGCAACAGTCTCAACTGTTGCTGTTAATCTTCTCAGACGATTACACAGCCTCACAAATCTTTAAAATGAGGTGTTACTTGTCACACTGCTTCATTTTTGGAATTCCAAGGCAATTTCACTCCCCCCCCCCCCCCCCCAAACTTCCCTAGCGAATAAATTTGGGGGTGTACGATTTTCATTACCTCGGATTCGTGATCAGCGATCAAAAATACATAGGAAAGTACTTGTGTTGTCAGTAGGGCAGAAATTCTTTTTTGTGAGGCTGTGTTATTGACTTGTAAATGTTTGTACCAACATACCTCTCATGCAGATTTCTGATAAAGTACCATTGTTTGGTGTCTTTCTCGAGTTATTCATATTTCAAATGATTTGTTGATAATGGAGTTTGATACTATGATTTTGCATTCGTTGTTAGTATTCTGTGTTATCTTGTCATAGATCCATAAAACCAATGTCCCACATTTCCCACTTTCGAGTTCCTCATTGTCAGAACTGTAAATTCAACATGATTTCGGAAGTTCCTATTTGAGCATAAATTGTAGATAGGTATCCACAATCTTCCAAACTGATATTCCCACAATGATGTAATGCCACAGATAAGTGAGACAAAAACAAATAGTAGGCTCATGTTCAAAACATAGATAAGTATCCTCTTAATACAGTTCCTTAATTTTATAAAACGTTCAGGGAAAAGAAATTGATTGTAGAGGTCTGTCAATGTCCATATTTCATTAATTTTTCTAGTAATTCAAAAATCATTTCATTATTCGTTCACTTTTTTGCAATTTCGATTCTTCTGAACTACCTTCTATGTATCTAGCAGTATTTTGAATTATCCTTGAACCGATCCATTCACCAGTCGTTCTTCTGAGTAGGAACAACACAATATGAAAAATAATTCAATGGAAAAACTGCACGGGTACCAAGGCAGTGATTCCAATGAGCATAATTTATGTAGGTGCCTATTCACAGTCAATTATATTTTCGATTTTCTTTAGTCAGGTATTTCATTATACCTCACTGAACAAAAAACTAATAATTGGTAAAGTAGCTCACCTGAGCATCAATGCAGTTCTACGTTTGCAAGCACTTGAATTCATTTGTATAGAACTTAATGAGTGTTTTTGGTAACTTTTCGATCAGTTATGAGATGAAACTGTTCTATGTGTGTTATGTGTATAATGAAATTGCGTTCACTTTCAATAATTTAGAAGGTGCTGTTTCAATAAATGTTGTGATGAATGGTTACGATAGATAGGGCCTAGTGTGTACTATTATGAGCCTCAATTCAAGGTGTTACCAATCAACTGCCAAGAAGAGATAGAAAGGGGCCAATAACAATGGGCACTTTATTGTAAAGAAATTATGAATAAGAAGTAAGTGGATAAAATCCAAATTGGTTGTCGCTGTGTGTTAGCTTGCTTTTCATTTGAGAAAGAGTGGCTCTGAATGTATTCGAATTATAACTAACACCGACCGAGTCAAAGCATAAACATTTTATTAAAGTTCAATTGTGATGTACGTACCTAATAACAGTAAGGTACCACTTCTTTTTATATTTCCACCTTGTTACTGTTGTAGAAAGCTAAGTTGGTTATAGACGCTGAGATGAGTACAATGGCAATTTATTTGAAAGAGACAAAAAAAGTGATAGTCATTTTTTTTCATACAACTTATAATAAGCGTAAGATTCAATTAGTTGTAAATAATCTACATAAATATATTTTTCGTGTAAATAAAGTTAATTTATTTGTTGATTATACGTTAATGTTTGTTATATATTCTGTTATTTATTTCAATAAACAGTAAGTTATTATTACTACTGTTTTCCATGACAACGTTTGTTAATAGTGGTTAGAAAAGTTTTTATTTATTTTTGTTCAAGAATATTTGCAAGTTGGTACCTCTGCGTTCTAATTCTAGGATTTGGTAAATATATGAAATCATTCAATTTCACCCATTCAAACTAATGTGGAAGTTTTCAGTTTTATTTTGCCGTTAATCTGGTTGTCATGTCAGTAATCCATTCATGGCCACAAACTTGCTTTCCTGTGATAAAATGAGTAGTGCACAATTTTCTATTTTATTCTTCCTTGTTCGTATTTTTGTAAAAATGAAATGTGTTAGCTTTGAATAGCTATGTTTTGAATGTGTATAACTATTTTCATATATGTATGATTTGTAAAAGTTGTTTGTACAATAACAGATTTATTCTAAATGCCAATAAATATGACTGAGTGTTAGATGGTGTTTTAATTCTGGTACCTGTGGAGTGTTGAGTGGAGCCAAACGTTTACCAAGTATTACCTTGGATTTCCTATATCTTCCATTTAGTGATCTAGACAGAAGGGACAACTGCAGGGGATAACTGCTCAACGAAGATGATAAACCGTTGTGTCAAGAATTTGCAGAGTTTTTTTGTCCATTCTATTTTCTGATTGAAACGTAAACCCTCGAATTTAAGGTTTTTTTTGGGCGGTTCCAATGGTTCATTATCGAAGAGTGAGTGCTGGCATGGGTATTTTAAGGGACTTGATTAACATTTCATAAATGAATCTGAATTTAAAATTAGCTAGCCTTCAAACAAAAAAAATAAATTTCGGATCGGACGAATAATTTTGGGCTATCGCCAAAAGAGACTGACAAACGTGTTTTTACCCAATCTTTGAAATGAAAATAATTTATTCCTCTAATATAATAATTCCGTGCTAAGTGGGGGAGTTGGAACATATAGTAAGTTATTAAAATTATATTAACATTTGTTTTACAAGTGGGAGTGAGATTCAGAGTTACATCTCATAATCTAATTCATCTTATTAACTAATTACATAGACACTAGAAAATAATTTTTCGCACTCTCGGTGCCCTTTTGCTAAAGCTAAAAACAGATGTTTTGTAATTGGCTCGGCTCAAATTGAAAGGCATTTTTAAATTACTGGGCAGCTTTCTGATGAGTATCGGTAGGCTAAAAAATACATGTCGCGTGGTACATTTCAATCAGCTCGCGGGAACTGGGTTTACTCTCAGAGTGGACTCCCGTAGCCCATAAGAGGATACTGTCTGTGCATAAATGAAATGTAGCGGATGTTTACGAAAGTACATAAGAGCGGATTTAATGTACAGCTGGCTAACTGAGAAGACGGGAACCAACGAATACAGCTCGTCGAAGGAAAATCTTCTCGACTTAAAAGTAGGTAATGATTTTTAAAATCTTCAGTGAATCACGACCTGTCACTATTATTCGATTGGCTGTCTGCAAACACTCTTACCTTGAACTTATCGAAAACAAAATACCTAGTTTTCTCTAAATCCCCAAGCAAAGCCCACATCCAGCATTTTGTAAAATTACATTCCTGTGACCGATTGAACAGAGACGGGTGTTCGTGTCCGACACTTTTGCAAGATACCTGGGTGTATACATAGACGAAAACCTTCGCTGGGATAGACAAATCTCGTTTTTAACCAAACGTATTTTAAAATTTAAATATTATTTCTACAGGTTGCGAAAAGTGGTGACATTTAAGTTTATGCTTGTTTTGTATAGGTCCTTGGTGTAAAGCATAATGTATTTTGGAATCCTTGCATGGGGAGGAGCCTCTCCAAATGTAATAAGGCAAATAATAATGCAATAATGTAATGAACTAAGGGTGAGAGGGGGTTGTGGGAAGAAGACAAGGGAACAGGAAAACATTGGTGGCGGAGGATCAGGTTTCTATATGCACACTCAACAGCGAGGTGCGAAGCACCGAGCATCCTATATAGGTACGTGGCTGGCGGGCAAAATGGATATCATTCCTTTTTGCGGCTGAGGAGGTTTTTTGGCGGGCCAGTTTTTACAACGGAGTTGTTTTTTGAGGGATATCACATCTTTTTGCATTGGTACAGGGATAATTTCTTAACATGATAGTGGTTTGAAAAAAATTTGAAAAAAATTGAAAAAAAAAGACTTGACAATCAAGTCATCAAGTGTGTTACACTCATTCAAAAGCCCATTAAATTTTCTATCGATCCTTAAACAGGCGCAACTCTACAACATTTTTCTGACCACCGTTCAACTTTGATGTTTTCGGAAATTAGTAGATCTACTGGTGCGGTTGGTCCTAAAATGTTCGTTAAGATGTCTAGTAGGTATATGCTCAATGATTTTGAACTAAATCTTAATCGATTTGGCTGTGGATTAGCCAAATCGATTAAGATTTAGTTCAAAATCATTGAGCATATACTTGACATCTTAACGAACATTTTAGGACCAACCGCACCAATTTTGAATAATCTTTAAGGTAGTTATCGTTGAAAATAGGAAAACCATCATAACTCCTTTGTTTTTCTTCTTAGGAAGCTCAATTTTATTTCAAATTGAAGGGTTCAGTAAGCTGAATACGACTGAAAAAGAAAATATGAAATAGTTCCAATTTCGAAGAAGTTATGACCATTTTAAATTGCTGAAAAACCATCCCCAACTTGTTCCGTGGCGTAATCAGTGTCTCAGGTTTTCAGGGGCTCCCGCGTCCCTGGATTAGTAGATTTTTTAAATAGTAGCGAAATTGATTTCTTAAAATAAAAAATTGTTGGGAAATCTATGTTAAGTAGTTGGGAAAATTGAGGTCCTCCCCCCCCCCCCCTCCCTGGAATTTTATTAAGCACCGCCACTGGTACCATGTTCAAATAAAAAACATAGAGAAAATTAGCTTTTGGAACAGCAGAACAAGGCACACAAGGAAGAAGGGTTCACATCATGGCTGCCGCTCGCTAGTCCCGCCTCCCCACCAGGTGGTCCTCTTTTCACGCCAGCTGGGCTTCTCCATGTTCTATTATAACCTCCTTGCATGTACCGCCCCCACATGGATCATCACCACTATAGCATCCATACCAGTCTTGTCATTAGTTGTCAAAGTAGATGTCAGTGGCAGTGTAGACTCCGTCCTGCAAAGTTCAATTGATGTCGGTTCGTGACGTTCCCCTTCGCGTATCCCAGTGACTTTCCTGTTGCTCGTGGCAGCCGCCTTCGTTCCCTCTTATTAATTTTTTGGTTCTCAAAATGAGTGAAGTATGTGGGATCCGTTCCGGCATCAGCGTCCAGATTCGGCGGACGGACGGTAAGTTCTAACGCCAACTCGACTATCTGTAAATCAATAATCCCTTTCCGGAGCTTCATCGCCTCTTATGGCCCGATCCGTCCCTACATTCAACCGAGTTCCTGCTTCATCTAATTGTCGTACATTGAAACAATCTAAAACTATACATCTGTATTTATCGCACACCCTGTTCAGTTGAGTAGGTTTTGTAACCATCGAAGACCCGCTGCTCCGACCACAGTTGTCAATTATTTATCCCCTAGTTTTTGATTCTTCCAACTCCAGCCTTTCCACACTCCACGATCTGTGGTACATTCGGTCATTTACTTTGACAAACGTCCGATTGTCACATTTTTGTCCACACCGCCTTCATAAAGTCATCTCCATCATGTCCGTAGACAAGTCTGCTCAAATGGGTGGGAGCTGAATAGATTCCTTGTCACCTCACATTTTACCGGTACGTCACCCAGACTTGTCACTGTTTAACGCGTTGCCATGGATATTTAAATTATGAGTGGACCCTATGAATCACCTTTGTTTTCCTAACTCGTCTGCTGTTCTGTTTTCCCTGTGAGTTGAACTGAAACATATGGAGAAAAAAATTATTACCTATTATAACGATCTGTCAAATACGAATTTCATACCTTCAAAAGGCCACACATGTTGATAGGTGCTATTTGCATTATTCGTAAAATTTTGCAAAATACATTACTCCGCCCAAATTGGTACGTGCTAGTTACCAAATCGAACTAGGTTGTAATGATGAAAGAGAAATGACATTAATAGTATTAACCCTTAATCTCGCAACTCTAGAATATTGTCAATAAACATTTTGTGTGTGGTAAAAGTTGTAACGTCGCCTAATCAACAATTTGGCCAAAATAAATTTGAGAAGCTTTCTTATTCCAAATTAACCGGATAGCATGGCGTAGTCAGAATTTAGGAAATTGGCCGCTAAAAGCGCCAAAATAAATTAAAAATTTTTGATTTTTCTTGAGGCGGAACTCCAAATTAGCAGGAATATACATCAAAGACTGGAACAATTGATTGTTATACTAGTTTACCAGGTTTATACCAACTGTCGCCTACGATTTTGGCTCAGCAAAACCCTTAAATTCTTAATCTATATAATATATTGGTATGGACAAATTGGCGGAGCCAATTCGGCAAGCTTACACAGCAGTTGGGAATATTGGGAATAATTATTATTTATTCCCAATATTCCCAACTGCCATGTAGGTAAGCTTGCCGAATTGGCTCCGCCAATTTGTCCATACCTATCGCAGCCAGCGTGTTTGAGCGTTAGCACAATCGGAGTAGCATCATGGGCGTTTTAATTAGCAGACAATGAATTTCCAATTTATTAATTTAATTTTAATTATTTAATTTGAGGTTTGTTGGCTGCAATAGGTATGGACAAATTGGCGGAGCCAATTCATTTTTGTTTTTTGTGTTTCATTTTCTTTTTGTTCATCCTAACATTTTCTTTTCTTGTTCCTATTTCATTTCTTGTGTTGTCATTATTGTGACCATTTTGCAGTAATTTTTACATTAATGTTTCAAGTATGGACCTGTATAAGTAGGAAACTCTAAAAATCATAATCATTTCACTATAATTTCAACAAGCAAATTTATATGAAGAAAAAACTCTTGTAGCAACTCCACCAATACCACCATTTCTTAAGCCAACATCACCCAACCCTCACAATTTTTTGATCGTAACAGTAATTCATCTTAAATCGCTTAGGGAACTTCTGGAGAGACTACTGCAAGCTAAAAGTAGTACCTAATAAAACAGTATTTTGTCTCTTCTGAAAAGTTGAGGAAAATGGGTTGGGCGGTTTTGTTTCTAAAGCCACGTTAAATTCTATGCTTAGGTATCACAGATGATACTTCGCAAGGATAAGGTGTCATTTGGTGTTACCTATATAATATATCATACACACATACATATTGTTACATCATCATGCATATTATCATACATACGTATCATCATACATGTTATTATTATAATAGTAATAAGTATATTATATTACTTTTATAATAATAATATGTATGATGACTAAAAGGTGCAAAGCTCCAAAGTAATTCCACTCTTTAGAATTATAAAATTATTACGATATGGAAATGCAAAAGAAAACAAAAAAATATATGTAGAAGTGAAAATTCACAGTAACATTGGCAAGCGAACTTCTGAACACTGAAACAATTCCATCGTGTTTTTATGTGAAGTTCATCAAGGTGGACATATTTCCCTCATCAGTGATCCCAAGGAGAACAACAAACTCATTTTAGAACCAAAAACTCTGCAAGTTCTTGACACAACGGTTTATTATCTTCTTTGCACAGATCTCCCTTCTGTCTAGATCACTGAATGATAGATTAATTATTTTTATGAATTTCAATAATTATTGATAATTGTTATCAAGGAGTGTAAATTAATAATAACTAGAGCTGTCGGACCCGTCGCTCTTACCTGTCGCTTTACGGATTATACCTCTTACATGTTCCTTTACAAACCCTTATAATCTTAAATACCAAAAATAATATGTAAGTGTGTAGGATTGTTTTCACAAACCGAAATAAAACGAGTGAATCGATGAGTGATAAGAGACGGCTAAGTAGATCACAATCATAACAATAGATCACTTGAGCTAAGGGCAACAGTAATAAAAGAAACGGGTTCGATCCATTGAGCCGTTTTTGCGTGATTGAAGCACAGACAGACAGACACCGAGGGTTATGCTTCATTATTGTTGTTATGCTTCATTATTAATAATTATTATTGATTATTATTTATGAGCTCAGTATCTGAAAACCAGGTGCTATTCGAATCAGCTAAGCCAGTTTGAAGATTTACCCGACAGGTTGCCTCACTATTCACTCTCATGTTGACGATTTTCGATTAAAAAAAAAACAATCAGCAGTATAAACAAAAATTGTCATTAAGTCAAGTTTTCTTGTTTATTGGTTTATTATTTTCGATAATGAACCATTGGAATCGACCAAAGGAAAGCTTTTTTTACCCCCCCCCCCCCACAAAATTTAAGGGTTTACTTACATTTCAAGATAGGTACGTAGATTCAGAAAATCAAGAAAAAAATCCGTCGGATTTTTTCATATCATACCATACTGTACTATACCAAATCATACCATACAATAATATACCATACCATACTCATACCATGTCATACAAACCGAGTGAATATTGCATTGTCATCCAGTTCTGAACTATATATAAAATTTCAAGTCAATAGCTCATCATCAAAATTTAATTTGTTTAAACAAATAGGTTTTATTTAAACAATTTTACAGACAAGAAACCGAGTGAATATTGCATTGTGATCCAGTTCTGACCTATATTTAAAATTTCAAGTCAAAATTTAAGCTCACCATCAAAATTTAATTTGTATTATTACAAAAAGGTATTATTTAAACAATTTTACAGATAAGAAACCGAGTAAATATTGCAATGTGGTCAATCCCCGCCTCACGGTTAAAATTTCCAGTCTGTGGTTCACCGGGAAGATGAAAAAAAGGTAGTTTTATGTTGGGCGGCTGGGGGTTGACCGACCTAACGGCCGCTTTAGACGCGAAGTTTAGTGTTTCTCCTAAACCTTTGCGCGCTCCCTGTAAACGAACGGCTGGTCGTACAAAAATCCAATTGATCTTAAGAAATTCGTAATTTTTCAGGTCATTCAAAAGTGAACGAAAAATTACACCGTTCAGTTAAATTTTCCAAGATATGACATTGTCGACATTTCAAAGTTCGTTTTGAACCCCTTCCCATTGAACTAGGGTTATGAAAAGTTTCAAGGATCATTTTGGGACTGGTTCGAACCCGAAAACCAAATTTCGAAATTGTAGCTCAACGCTAACTGGGCAAAACGGCGCGTACGGCGGACGGACGGATTTTTTTTAATTCGATTTTCTGGAACTACGTATCTTGAAATGTAAACCAACAAATTTTTAGGGGGGGGGGGGGGGGGGTTAAAAAATTTGTTTCTTTGGTCGATTCCAATGGTTCATTATCGAAGATAATAAACCAAAATCTAAGTTTTAGAACATGAAATTCGTAATCCATTGTACATCCACCCTTGGATTTGAAAGAAGTATTATGTTTTGGGGTTATCTCCTTCAAAATGAAACATCGGAATCAAACGAGATAAAAAGTTCCAGTCATGCAGCATGGCGACAAGAGCGAATTTTCGGAGAAATAACTGGTATTATGTAAAATGTGATGTTTGGAACAACTCATTTCAATATGGGTGATCTTAAACTTATTGGGTAATTATAGGTATTCAAGTAAGAATATGCCAACTTCATCTAACTCACGGTGTTATTGGATTCGTGCTAGGGAATGGGAAAGTAGGATCAAATTAGGATTTCAAAATTTCAAAATTCATACTTTTTTTCTACGCTGAACACGATGGTGACGAATTTGAACTTTTATCTTAATTTGATCAAAGGTTATCGTCTGAAAAATTATGCTTTTTCGTGTCTTTCGGCCGTAAATTTAGGATGGCCTGGAACGGATTTAGGTAAGTACACAATTTTCGGAAATTCGAGTTATACAATTTTGGACTGAGAACAATAGCTTCTTTTTCTTCAATCATCGCGAAAACGATTTTTAATCCCTCGCTTAAAATTGGTTGGCTTACGTTTCAAGATACGTAGATTCATAAAATAGAAATAAAATGTCACTTAGCCAGGTTAGAATTGTCCTAAAATTTAGAGGATGATTTTTGTAACTTGAAGTTCAAAATGAATATTGAAATGTTGACGTCATATATGCCCAGTATGAACATTGTTCCTAAGTTCCACAGTTTTATTCACGCTCGTGTCGACGTCTCTAAATCAAAATAGAGACGTCGACATGAGCGTGAAGAAAACTGTGGAACTTAGGGACAATGTTCATACTGGGCAACATCTGCTTCAAATAACATTGAGATGTCGAGTTTTATTGTCCTGAGATACTTTCGATTTATGAGATTTTGAATAATTGTTGGTAGGCACTTCTTGTTATAAATTATCGCCGTGCGTTCAATTCGCGGTGGGTACTTAGTTAAATCCCCTGAATCATATGAAGGAAAATCAACGATAATTACAGCAGATTCCCGCTAATTCGAACATGGCAAACAATTAGTCTAAATTTGGAAAATTTTAAAAGAATTACAACACAGTTCTTTGTACACACACACAGTGTTGATTTGTACAGTACACTGTGTGGCTTGGACTTGTTACCATGGTGTTCAAAATGATCTCCTCGGTACTTTTTTATTATAAAATGAACATATAAACGTCAAAATGTCTGATACATATTTTAAAAAAATAAAAATTTATTTATATTAAATTCCTAAAATGAAACAGTCTGACAAGTGACACATCATTTTATAGGTATTGTTATGCTGAACTCGATGGCGAAGTCAGAAGTGCGATATCTCATTTCGTTCTCAAACTGGAGAACTTTGAATATGAGGAAACGTGGTTATTACTCATGATGTTCTTCACAGTTCATCTGCTCTAATCTGACGACAGAATGGGGTATCGCAATTGTGACTTCACCATTGTGTTCAGCGTTGAATAATCTATGAAGTGGGAGGCTTAAGATTCCGCCCCGTGTAGTCATTAAAGGATCAGAGCAGCTTAATAGAACCTTAAGATTCCGCCCCGAGCCTAAGATTCCCCTATAAACTCAGGTGTTACTCGGCAAAAAATTGAGACAAAATTTGTTATAAACCAGTAAAATGGAGACACTTTACATAATACCGGTTATTTCTTCGAAAATTTGCTCTTATAGCCATGCTGCATGACTTTGGGATTTTCTGATAGCAATGGGACTCACAAGGAGATTGTATACCGAACAGTGACCAATAAAGAAGAAGGAAAAACGTTGCGGGAAGATTTGCAGCATTTTATCCCCTCCCAAAAACATCAACACGAAAACCAACGTACCTACTAAAAACAAACTTTGGATACTAAGCAAATAGATTTCCAAGAGAAAGAACCGATCATTAGAAGACTTATTTTGGAAAAATCTCACATTTCAAAGTTAGTGAATTTTTCATGTAGAAATTTTATCGGTCTTTCCAATGGTGTTCTTATTTTACATTACAACCAGCCAAGGGAGTTGGGAGTTCGCCCAAGTCGCCAAAATTAGGGCAAATTAGGGGTTTTTAAGAAAATTCAATTTGTCTAATCGGCTTTTGGAGTTGGGTGAACCTTCTAATCTGTATACTTAGTATAATTTAATGGCATTAAGTGTTGATGTTTCCCGACGCATAGGACTTCTCGTGTCCATGGGGTATAATCAGGGGATGATCGGTGCTTCACAATAAGCTAGAGATTGGACGATGATGAAGGGCTGAATCCATCGTGCGAATTTAAAATCAGTCGCACTGAATGAGGGAGGATGTTGTTAAGCGGTGAGTACCCGAGTCAGGTCGCGTGTGCACGCAAAGAGATCTGCCTAGAGATACCCATTTGCTCGGTCGATACCATCGACTGAACGGAATATCCCCTGCAAAGTATATCCAACAGATGTCGACGGTATTTTCCGGGGTTTCGCGTGTTGGTCGCTACCTACATCTACCTTCCCTACAGGATATACGAGTAGATTACCGAAGATGTCATCCGAAGTTTAATAAATTGAACGGTGACTGCCGGTTGCGTAGAATAATCAATAGTATTCAGTGAGATTGTGTAAGTTACCCAAGAACACTTTGCCGAATGTTTAATACATAGATCCGTAACACTCATGGACTACGAATTCTGTTTTACAACAAATCACTCCCGATGAAGTCTTGAAACCTCATTTCAAATGTAGAATCTGAATTGATGCATCACTGTTTTATCCTGAATGTTAATTATATTATTTCATTTTTGGCTTTTCTACCCCAAAATCAGAATTTCATCATTTTTATCGGAAACTGACAATTCTAACTCCTATGCGTTTCGGGAAAGTTGGGTTTGTTTGTTCAATTAGCTACCGAGTTTTATGGCGCGCGCTATTCAGGAATAGGTACCCCTCAGGTGATTTCGCTCTAGGTTACATAGCAATGGATTTTCTAAGGCATCAGTCACGACGCTCAAAAGGTTCTCTTACTAACTGAGGCATCGGTACGACTCGCGTAAATTGTGTAAATTCGCTATGCAGAGCCAGTCGCTGGGTAAAGGCAACCTGACAGGCGCTCTATACCCTGATCTCCCTGAGGTTTATATTCTTGAAAAGGATATACACTGATAGGTTCCTTCCACAAGAAACCCTAAGCCCTTCCGGTTTCCTCACTAGCACTGTGTGGTTTTGAAATCGTGACATGGAGGGAGAGTGTTCTGGACTGTCTTGGAGCTGAGAATATAGTTTTTATTACCCCTACCTCTGCTTTTCATTCTCCCGGTTAAGGTAGAGCTGTAGGGTCTACTGCTTCCCCCTTAAGGGTAGAGAGTAGGGTAGAGTGTTCTGGAATGTCTGAGAGCTGATAATATGGTGTTTATTACCCCTTCGTCTGCTTCCCCTTCTCCGGGTTAGGGTAGGGAGAGCGGTCTGAGAGCAAAAGTTAACAATCAACACATAGTTGAATGACACAATGTCATGAATTACAGGAAACCCTTATGTATACGAGTATATATCACTCAACTATGAATAAATTTGTTTATGAAGTAAATTTTCATAATAATTATGCGATCACATATGACTCTAAATCAAACCAAACATGGATTCTTGTGCCACCGTTTTTCCCCAATAATCAATGTATGTTGATATACCAGTAAGTTAACTTCCTATAATATTATATCAACAGTTGATATAATATCAAACAGTTACTGTTTGTAGAGTTTGTAGCCCAGGGGCTGTAACTCAGGGGAACACTCAATCGCTACACTTGTCACAAGATCGAGAGGGTTTGTTCCATTCAGCCGCCTAGTCACGTTGCTGTTGTCTAGGAGTCAAAGAACTTCCGAATGTATTCATGGAGCCGCTCTTCGTATTTAATCTCATGTTTCCATCTCATGAATTCCATTTGAGGTCTCGGTGGAGGTCATAATTTCTGATATACGATGGGCGCTGAGAATACCCCATGACATACATACATTGTATTACCAACTAATACTCCTTGTAATACATTGTTCTGGAAAGTTGGTATAACCTTGCTATTTGTTTCTCTAGTGCAGCCCTATAGCTGGATACCAACACAGGTCCATAAGTCCACACGGGGTTTAGGATTTGCTTGTAGATGGACAATTTGTTATGTACCTACTGATAGTTCAAAATACCAACCAATGCAATTTTGTGAACTTTATATTTAATTTTTCTTTTTTAAATTACACGCTCCTTCCATCTTAATTTGGCATCAAGAGCAACCCCTAAATACTTTTCAATATTAGCGTAGGGAATATTTTGTTCATTCATCGTGACTGGTATCATTGTTGTTGTTTGTAAAGTTAGTATGAGTCGATTTTTTTAACGCTTGGGGCGCCAAAAATAGTCCATCAAAATCTCAAGGCTTACCTAATGGGCTCTTACTGATGGTGAGGCTTATCGAAACCAGGGATAACGAAAATTGCGAGTTTTCGACACTACCCCTTGCAATGGGGTCGTAGAAAGTCGCTCGTTCTTAGCTACTAAGCCCCTTCCTAACCACCTCCCAACGCGAATTCTAATGCCGGCGATGTAGTGCACAACTGGAAGGATTCCTGAGATAAACGAACACAAAAAACGACGTACCTAAATGTTTCCACAACGGTTCATTATTGCCCGTATGTATACAGCAACAATGGTGGATTCAGGGGGGTGGGGGTCATATCCCCTAAATGTTTCCACAACGGTTCATTATTGCCCGTATGTATACAGCAACAATGGTGGATTCAGGGGGGTGGGGGTCATATCCCCTCACAGTGCCAAAAATCGTCCATATTATCGTAGCCCAGCCTAATGGTCCACAAACTTTTTGACAGGGTTTATCAATATTCAAGATAGTGACACCTCCCAAATTTCGAGGGGTTGCTCAATAGGTCCACACTAATTCTGAGTTCGAGCATGGACATCTTTGGCGTGCAAAAAGTGTTTTATAAAAAAAAAAATTTAAAAAAACTCGGCGCTGCGCGCCTCGGCGGGGGCTTCGCCCCCTGCACCCCCGGATGATTTCCGCTTAGAGCCTAACGGCTAAAATGTGACGTACCTTGAAAAGGTTTTTGCTCCCTCTCCCTCTTTCTTCCACCGTATTATTTAAGATACCTCCTTATTAAAAAACAGTTCGCGATGAACTCTTTAAATATTGCTTTTTCTAACGAATAAAAAAAGATGCGCATTATTAATAATATCAGGTTGTCAAGCACATTTGTCGTCAAGCATATTTGTCGAATTCGTGATCAGCGAGAGTGTAATTGGTTTTTAATAATTTAGTAGTTAGGTGTTACATCAGGATCATTTTCGTCTTAGGTAACCAAGCCAGAACTTCACTCCAATAAGAAGTTTTCGCAACAAAATGAACTCGTAACCAATGGTTCTCCGGAATGTAAGGAGGGGGAAATTGGCAGCGTGGCATGTGGTCTGGTGTCAAATAAATTCACAGCTTTCCAAAAAGTGGTGAACAAATTTTGTGCGATGAATAATGGCGAAAATAAATTTCCTTTGCAACGATCGGTTGTACGTGAAAATCATAATAAATCATAGCGCTACTTTCATGTCACTTTTTCCTGTCGTTTTTCGGCGGGGGGTCCCATCGCAAAAACCTTTTTAAGGTTAAAAAAACACATCTAGGATTTAGGTAGAAATTCAGTTATTGTCGTTGATTCCCTAAATGCTCTATATGCAATAGAAAGAATTGACATTGTCTATGTCCATCATTAGGCTAGGTTTATGAACCTCATACAACCCCCCCAATTAGCATTCACTAACATCCTTGAAAAGTCCACTGTTCGGCGTTTTGAGATGTGAGGATATTTTCAAAATTTCTCTTTTAATGATCGATTCACACTATTTTTTGTTTACATTTAGACACTCAGTTTACAACGTAGGTACCTTCCTCGATTTCTCAGCTTTTAAACGGTATGCAACGTTTGTTCTTTGTACGTTGGGTTTCTTGTTGTTGTTCTAGGGGGAGGAAAAATAAGGTGCAATAATTATTGCAAGAATTATTCTTCCCACAACGGTTTACTTTCTTCTTTAATGAACACTGCTTGGTATGCAATCTCCTTGTGAGTACCATTGCTGTACGACATAATTGGCGCAATGAGCTAAAATATAGTGTGTTGACAAGATACTCGATGTCACGAAGCCACGTGTTGTTTCAATCCTTAACATGAAAATGGGCCTGAAGTTCCGCCGTTTTATTGACGCTCATGTTGATGGTTGTTTTTTTTTTTTTTTTCTTGGTTCTCTCCTCGAGCCCTTGTAAACGAACGGCTGGTCGTACAACTCGCTGCGTCGTCTTGACAAGTTCTCCAAATCAAAATCTATTCAAATTCGCATTAAAAAACACTACAACGTCCCATTTGAAGTTTCCGGATTATGGTGTTTTGATGAACATTCTAGCGTCTATTTGCACTCCTTCTTATTGACTTAAGGTTGTGTAAAGTTTCGTGGGTCTTCGATCTGGTGTAAGCCTGTATGCCAAATTTTATAGGTTTTGGTTTATTTTAAATGCGCAAAGTACGGCGGACGGACGGATAGTTTAAAATATGATATTAGGACCTATGATGGGAAGGAGTGGAGGGTTGTGAGGAGTTCTTCTTGTCGATTTAATTGGCCCATTATTGACATAAATATTAGAATAATAAACCTGCTGACAGTTCGGGAGCTCAATTAGAATGCTTGTATTGCAAAAACAATCCACTCCACTAATAGTTGGCAGGTTCCATTGCTAAACTAACTTCACGGACCATTCAAGAGACTCAGTTCATCTGATGATTCTTCGAGTTGAGTTGGAAAGGTCGTACGAGTACGTTCGATGTGTGAAGCATTGTGTAAATGACTGCAATGAGCAGGCAGACGCGATAGTTTGACGGACATCGTGTAGTTCGCGATCGTGAGTCATCTCCGGTGGCGAAGTCTCTCGCCGTGTCGTCTCCTTTTATGGGTTCCCCGTCCTCAGATCACCGCTCAACTCACCTTCCACCTTCGGCCCACAGCCCACACCTCCAGCTCCAGCTTGCCAGCCCTGCTCTACTTCCCCCACCGATATCCCTCTCAAGTGGAACTGATATATCCTCTCAGATAAACCATCTCACTTCCTCCTGATCGCTCTTACTTGCGCCGTATTCACTGGGATTCCAACCCTAGAAAAGTTTTTCCGAGCCCAAATATCCGTAATTTTGAGATTTTGCTGTCTTTAAGACAAAGAAAATCGAGAAAACCGCCATTGCATCAGTCTGTATGTAGATTAAGACAACGATATTTCATGTTGCTAGGGATGGCAACGATATATCTATATACTTCCTAAACATATCGATATATTTATACTAGTTCGTCGGTACCGATATTTCGATAGAAGTATCGATATATTTTTAAAATATCGGTAGAAAAATTAAGCGGGCTCCAATGAAAATGCTGTTAACACAATATTTCTGTCGGCCAAGAGAGAGTTATGAGGTGACCCTGCTGTCACACACTGCCGAGCAAAGAACGATAGGGTGGGAAGTAGGATCATTTTCTGAACAACCACCACCATCTTCGTTGTGATTGTGGTGACCACAGAAGAAAAAGCGAACCCAAACCCTGTTCAATTACATTCGTTCAATGATGGACCAAACAGCCTCTGATACCTCTTCAAGTTCAGAGTCTGACTCAATCGATCCGGCTGTTGATTTGTAGGCCTACCACACAACGTTGGCCAACGGGTCAAAAAAGGAAAGGGACACAGGATGAACTGGCTAAATATTTGGAAATATCGGTTTGCAATTTCTCCCAGAATCCCATTGATATCTGGGAAGATTATAAATCGGTATATCCAAATCTACACAAGGTCACTCTGTATCCCTGCGCCCTCATTGCCTTGCGAGAGGTTATTTTCGAAGGCAGGAAGTACCCTCCCTCAAGCGAGGAATTGACTGTCCCAAAAACTCCTCTCTAAGATTTTATTTCTGTCTTCTATGCCGCCAATATTCTGGTAAAAATTATTACCTACATGAACATGCATTAATTTTTTAAATATTAATCACGTTACTCAAGTTAATTTTCCCCAATTTTCATAACCCTGGACCGGACCGTTTTGGTATATGAAACCCACGGGGAACTCCTTGAATTGTATATCTCACTCTAAATCTAGGAACGCGGTAGCGTTCCGCCCCGCCACGCAAACAAGTTGAGCAGAACGAAAGGTACCGCGTGTATATTTAGTGGACGTCACAAAACGCGTTTTCCAGGTATCCATATCTCGGCTCATATTTGACCGATCAACTTGAAATTTGGTGTGGATCTTCTTCGTGTGGCTAATAGAAACCCCTGAAAGTTTCGAGTCGGTAGCTCTAAAGAGAGTCGACTTATATAACTTCAAACACCCTGCTTTTCGCCCTTCCCTTGTTCTTCTTCTCCTTCTCCTTCTTGCTCAGACAGGCAAGGCCTCTCCATCTTCACCGATTTAGGAATAGGAAACTGAAATTTAGGCTAATTTTGGCCATTTTGAAGGGTCAACTTGAAATTTGGTATGGATCTTCTTGGTGTTGCTAGTAGAAAGAAGCCCTGAAAGTTTCAACTCGGTAGATCCAAAGGGAGCAGAGTTATATATCTTCAAAAACCAATTACCATGTTTTTCTTCTTGTTCAGTTAGTCAAGGCTATGGCCTCTCCATCTTCACCGATTGACTTGAATTGTTGCACAGAGCTTCGTTTCAACTTTAGCCAGTGCCTTTTAAAATATTCAAGTTGCTAGGTCCAAAGGGAGGAGAGTTATAAACTTAAAAAACCCGGTTCTTCACCCTTATCATGTTCTGTTATGATACCCAATTTCCCCGCCAGCCCTTTTCCTACCCGTTTTGAAATCTCCCCATAGACGTGTAGTAATAGCAACGTCAAGCCATGGCGCCAATGGGAGATTTCGAAACGGGTACGGTGAACATCTCTTTGGTTGGAAGGCAAAGGGCGGGCGGGGAAAGTGGATATCATAACTTTTTCCAGCTCCTGTAGAATGATAATTGCGAGGCGGGGTGATTTTTACACGGAGTGCTTTTGGGGGTCCCAATTTGGCTTTACGTGATCGAAATCAGAGGTGAAGAGCGATCATCACCGGCCAAGTGAGCAAATGCGAGCTTATGTCAGTGGTTGGATGCCCGCACGTGAACAAATTTTAGGTACCGAATTTTCACCCCATACGGATATGGAACGAATTCCGATCCCCATGTTTCCTAATATTTTCAGATGTTTATACGCTCAAAGTAGAAACTCAACGCGATTTTCATTCAAGTAAACACCAAATACTTTTTTACAAATTTTCAATGCTAATGAGATTTTAACACTTGTGACATTTGGTCATTAAAAAGTTGCTGTTCAAGTTGGATTATCCTGTAATTTATTCTCGTTATTTCATGTTACTTTCAATATTTGCTCAAAACTTGACCATGCTAAATTTAGAATAATATGTAAGCAATAATGCATACAATAATTTACTCTTGTTATTCATGTTACTTTCAATATTTCTTCAAAACTTGACCAGGCTAAATTTAGAATAATATGTCATAACAAGAGTATATTATTAAACAATTATTGTTCACCCACGCTACTCTTGGCCCCCTGTGATTTCTTTTTGTTCCCCAGACTTTAGACTGAAATCAGATCGAATAGTTATTAGTTATAGTTATAGCTCCACGTCAATCAGCGTAAAAAAAATAATGTTATTTCATGTGCCACACTTGGGGTTACCTACACAAAACCTGAATTTTGGCCCAATCTTGGCCGGCTCACAGCGTGCGTTGTGTGCGACCCAAAAAATCGGTTGAGGGCTCAAATTTTCATGAAATTTTACGTAGAATCCAAATCTAAAATGAAAAAAAGGGGTTCCCATTTGAAAAAACGAAGTTGGTGTGCATTGGGCCAATTTGGCCTAGTCGGAAAAAATTTAAAATAGCACAGTTGAATGCAGGATAAAAAATAGGAAACACGGGTTTTTCAGTTTTTCCAAAATCCCTCACAATAAAGAATTAAAATTCATATCCACTAGTTAAGGACCACCCTGTATATAATATATACTGGTTGTATATTGACATGGATTTGTCTATTGTCTGGGGGTCAGTCAAAAATTTCCGTCATCAAACCAAATTTAATTTAAAAAAAAAAAAAAAAAGTAAAGAAAAAACATTGTAAGTTTTTTGGGACACTTCCGGTGGTTGGAGAGGGTAGCGAGTATCGTGAAAGTTTTCTCAAAAAGCAGACGATTCCAAAAATTGGTGAAAGATTTCTGTGCGATGAACACTACGGAAGTTCCATTTCCCTACCAACGGCTTGGTTGTACGTGAAAATCATAAGAATTTTTTCGTTACGGTTTTGGGTGGCTCCTAAACCTAATTAAAAGTGATTGTAGTGAATATTAAACGACCTATTGTCATTTGGTATGTAGCCTCCTTAGGAATTACAGGCCCAGGATCCGCTTAAGGGCCCTTAAAGCTAAGAGAGTCTCTTAAAGTGACATATCCATGATCAGAGGTTTTTCCCAGTAAGGGAGAAATTTATATATCAGTTGTATATTATACAACTTACATTTCAGTGAAATTTGAGATTTTTAAGATGAAGCCACGTACAGATTATCATCACCATTAGATCCTTAGTTCGACTCATAAATATCACCAACGTTTTGCTTTCAAGGGGGGTCGTGTGCACCAATCGAGCCGCTTCTAACGTGTTGAACTCCATTTTTTGTTCAATAATTATCAAGTATAGGTCTTCTTTTACCAGCCACCCTTTTTATTTTCAAACGGATGCTTGTCATTATGTAACTCATATTTCCTCAATACGATTGTTTGTTTATTGTAGGTACCACATTGAATTCGTTCTAAATTGGTCACAACAAGCAGCGACTGGTACTGCATTGTCGGATAAAATTTGGATATTTAATTCTCACTAAAGGTGCTGTTTGGGAAGAGGGTGCTAAAGGTACTAAATATTGGCACAAGGCTCTCTGAAATTACATAAATATTTGGGTATATATACACAAAGTGCGATATTATCTGTATATATACAGATAATATCGCACGAAATAGTCCGAGTGCCTCTTTATGTGAACTATCCATCAGCTCCGTCCACCCCGATAAAATCAAACAGCCCGAATGAATTACTGTGTTTATAATGTGACTGGGTCGATAGATGCGAGTGTGCTACTGGCGTATTTTCATTCTTCCGTTTGTTCCAGGTCGGACACACCCAGCGATTGTTTCCTCCGTCAACACAGCTCTGAGGAGCGTCACCGTCGAATGGTTTGAAAAAGGAGAAACCAAAGGGAAGGAGGTGAGTCTTTTAAGGATTTAAAATGGTTTTCTCATGATGTTCCCAGGCTTTCCCGCCTCGTAAATTATTCCGATCAATTTTTATTGTGACGTGTCATCAAATATCGAAACATAACAAACATACGATTTTATTTGTAAAAATTACGTTTGAACCCATAAAATCCGTATTTTGATGTTCACCTTTTTTCCGGGTTCATTATTTCGTTGCACAGGATCACCTGTTCCAGGGTGAAGCAGGTGGAGTATCCTGATATCACCTCAATTTGGTTTTGGATTACATGGCTAAGCCCAGTTGGTGTGGATATGCTGCTTTGTCATCATCTTGGTTAAATTAACGTCGAATATTAATGATGGTTGTCATCTCTCGTCAAATGCATCCAGCCTTCTAACAGATTGATTTTTTTAGTTTGATATTACATAGAACTTGTTTTCCCTTCATTGGCGATATATACCTACACTCTGAACTATTTTTTGAGGACTTCTGGTCGCTTCAAGGGAAACACGTTTGCGTATGGGCAGAAGAATGTCACTGCCGTCATGTGATGTAGGTGACATGGACTTACTTGTCCTAGTCCCACTTAGCCTTAGGTCGGTTCACATTGGCACTATGACCAATTTATTTTACTATGAGATTGAAGGATTCCACTTTGGCATGCACTGACGATAGTCAAGTCCAACGAGTGGAAAATCGTACACCCGAGGCTTTTCCCGCTTATGTGGGACTGGCCCTTAAAATCCGCATTAAATCGGTTAATTATTGAAGGGGACTTTACTGGCTGATACCTGGGGCCGCAGTTCATTTGGCTTTTCCTGAAGTAAACTGCCTCTGCGAACCACTTCGGCATGTGGCAACAGCATTGTCTGAATAGCTCCACGAACTGGCCTTGTGTAATCTACTGTGAATCTAGGAACGCGGTAGCGTTCCGCCCCGCCAAGCAATCAAGTTGAGAAGAACGAACGGTACCTACCGAGCGTATGTTTACCGGACGTCAAGAAAAGTATCCATATCTCAACCCCTATTTGATTGATCAACTTGAAATTTGGTGTGGATCTTCTTCTATTTTCTATCTTCTTCTATCTTCCTCTATTTTCACGGCCGAAGCCGATGCTATTCTCGCCTCGCTAAAATACACAAATGATTTTCAAACTATTCCGTCTACAGTGGTAATAATTTCTGATTCACAGAGTGTCCTATCTAAATTAGAAAATATCAATCCAAACTCAAAACTAACGTACATAGAAAAAGAGATTTTGAACGAAATTGAAGTGCTCAGATCAAAGTGTACATGTACACTTTGATCTGAGCACTTCAACAAATTGTGCACAAACAAAGTTCCTTTGGATAAGAGGCCACAAAGGGATAATAGGAAATGAGATTGTGGAAAGAAGCTGTTGAGAGTATATAAATCCCCCAGCGTGTATTCGACCCCCCCCCCCCCCCAGTGTTTCCATATTCGGACCTTCGCGCTACTTTCCACCGACAACTAATAAAAGCATGGGCGAATTTTCATAGGAATCATCCCTTTGGAGACAGGTACAAAGCACTATTTCCCTCACCAAAAAACGAGCCTGGTTTGAATCCTTTAGTAACAAACCCAAAATATTCTTCTCTACTATCTCCCGTCTATGAACAAATCATCTCCTCACCAACCAATACCTCAACAAGATTGGATTGTCCAATAACGACGAATGCTCCGCTTGCTCTATGCTGCCCACGCTACAACGAAGCCCGATCCCGTCTTCTTGAAGAAATGGCGGAACTCAATATTCAGAAGCCATTCAATCTGGATAACCTGCTAGCTTCAAATCTAGAAACAGATGTGCTCGACAAAATCTACGAATTTTTCAAAGACATTGACCGTTTTATATGATCTAGAAAATGAACCTCTTATACAATATGAATACCTCTTATAACTACAATACTCATAAAACGAGTATGAAATTTTCATATAACTAAATTAACTATGTAGGCCGAATGTATTATTTTTATGACGCCAATAAAGACTTGAAAAAGAAAAAAAAAAGTTTCAGATCGTTAGGTCTAAAGGCGGCCCAGTTATATAACTTCAAACACCCTGTTTTTGCCCTTACGGTTCGTCGCCGTCTCCTTCTCCTTTATGTTCAGACAGGCAGGGCTACAGATTCTCCACTTCCTCCGATTGACTTGAAGTTTTGCAAAGAGCTTTGTTTCAGCTTGAGACAGAGCCTTTTAAAAATATTTAACCCATTACCTCAACCCAAAAAATTTTTAGAAACAAATAAACAGACATTTTAGGCTAATAATCTCCACTTTGACGAGTCGACAGCCTGGGTAACAAGACCAATCGACTTGCAATTTTGCACAGACCTCCTTTATACCATGACCCAGTGCCATTTTGAAAGCTTTCACCCATTATCTCAACCCAAAAAAACTTTAGGAACAAAAACCCTAAATTTAGGCTAATTTTGACCACTTTGGGGAGGCTGATGATTTGCGAGAATGATGATTTTTACACGGAGTGTTTTTATCGCCTCGTAGCCACCACACCCACTAAAGCTCCCAATCGACACATATTTACTGTATTTCTATTTCTATTTCTTGCCTCTTATGCAATTCGACACATATTTACTGTATTTCTTTTTCTTGCCTCTTATGCAATAGAAATTATTGAAATACTTTTGAAATTAGATCTCAGGAAAATATCCCCCACCCCCTTGTAGTTTAAGAACTTTTCAAAATAACGGTTAACTCAACTGCACCTGTAACTCAACTACTCATCATCCATAACTTACGCTCTCCAATCATTTCATGTTCGCAGATTGAATTCGATACCATATTCGCTTTGAATGCCAATCTAGCGCCGGCATCTCATCAAATTAACGACTCTCCAATGGAACCTCATAAGCTTTCAAGGGTAAGCAGCAATTCCACATTTCCATGCGCATCTGCATAGGAAGAACTAACAAATTTGTCATTATAGGTACATAAATGAGTACCTTTTCAATATTATACATTCGATATTATATTTAGTGGATTAATATAGGTTGCACTCTAGTGTTTCTGTACCTTTGCACTTAGAAGGCTAAACAGCCTGAAAATGTAGTGCACTTTTGTAAGACCTCGTGAAAAAAACTTTCACTAACAAGGAATGAAAGCATTTGCTTATGACAAAATTTGACCTCAACTTTCATATCGTCGCTTGAGAGGCAGCACCACGTATCTAACATTTGCCAACTTTTCAGGAGGACGAAAAAACATGTTTTTGTCTAACATGTTGGCACTTTTTTCATTTAAAAATTTTTTCTCACCATTTTTTATTGTCTAGGAGGTACCACACAATTTTTAAGAGGTTTCGGAAGTCTGACATCGAAATTACAAAAAACCCGTTGGATATGTGGTATTGCCAAAAAATGTTGGTAGATAGGTACGTGGTGTTGATGAAGACCATTTTTTCACCTAATCATCGATACATTTATTTGTCTTGCTCTTAGAAATTAAATTTTAGTTTTTTAGGTAACCAGAGGACATTTTGAGTTCATCAACTCGATTCAACTCGGAAGAAGCTTAATAATTAATTATTCAATTCATTTTGAATGAACTCGACTTTTAACAATCAACTCGATTCCTAAACAATCAATATCAATTCAGAGTTATAATAGATCGACAAGTAAAGAGAGCGAGACTGAACTTTAACCACAACCAACGAGTGGACATTATGGAGTTATCCCTACTTTTCACCAAAATTGATAGTCTAGTAAGTGTTTCATATTGAGGGTGAAGTGGCAACAAGGCCTACCTCAAGTGGGGCTGAACAACATGGCCTAAGTGTTTTTATATTTTTATAAAAATTTACAGGAGACACAAAAAACTGTTTAATTTTACGATTTTGGAACATATACGTGAATGTTTGCAACTATAGACACTTCTGGGAGCCAATATACTATACAGAAAACTTACGGGATGATGAATAATTGTAATAATTACAATTAATTAAAATTAATTATTAATTTTAATCTGAATCCCGCTGAATAAAAAAAGTCAATATGCCCAAAAATGTCAGTTAGGCCATGTTATTCTGCACTATTTGAGGTAGGCCATGTTGACCAGCCCCATTTGAGGTAGGCCTTGTTGCCACTTCACCCTCGATGTATAGTTAGGTATTATAATATAATACCTACTGCTTCAAAAGCAGGTGAGTTTATTATAATATTCAGTATTAAATCAATTCCTCCACTCGAGTTGGACGAACGGCGAAACCGGTCGAGGCAGATGACAGGGCGGGATTGTTAGATACGAGGTATTGATTCATCAATATAGATAAGTGGTGTTCACATCTAAGCGATTTTAGCGCTCCAAGCATTTTTTAAATATAAAACTGTGATCACTGGCCTACCAGGCGCGAAAATTTGAATCGACTGGTGTAAAAAACTCATTTTTGACAAAATGTTGGATACGTGGAGCGACGATATGGCGATTTATGAATGGCAATCATACAAAACCATTTTGTATAACCTCTTTTTTTATTATTTGAGTTTGGTTGATCAGATTTCCTATAGATATCAAATAAATTACGAAGAACTAAATGATTTAAGATTATCCAAGATGAGAATTCACAGTAGGGTAGTCTTATTGATTCACAGACTAGGTATTTAAAGGTGCTTATTTTAAACTTTGCAACAACTCATCCACAACCTGAATTAATTTTCCATTTCTCTGAAAGAAATTTAGTTTTTCAATTTTGTTGTCTCATGTTCTCTTTTTTTGTCATATTGTGTCTATCTGTATCTCTCCTCCATGAAAATGACTTGAAAATTGTGAGGGTATAACCGTTAGTTTCTAGTTTCATATTTTTCTGAGCGTAGTAAGTTCAAATATACCCAAATCTCTTGCGAAGCTCTTGGTTGACAAAAACCACAAGTTTCTCGAGTCCATCTCATACCTCTTGAAACCATGTTTTGCTACGTGAAACTAACATCTTGTAGTCGTTCGAATGTTCATTCTGAAAACTTTCTGACACTTCCCATTCCTACCCAATCTCTTCATTTGTTCCATTTAAACTTGAGGGTATTGTTGATCTTGCAAACGTCAAAATGATTACTGTAGACCACCATTCAAGTTTGTAATCGAAATGACAATATTCGGTCTCTATCAAAAACTCGCGTCCTTATTTCACTTACATCCCCACCCACAGGGATATTTGCCAAAAAATCACAGATACCCCTCATTTTTCAATACACGGATTCCGCTGCCCAAATTCCACTACTCAATCCTGTTACCACTCTATAAATCCCACATCAACTCCACTACCCGAAATGCTGGTTGATTAGATTTATTTGCCAAAATAAAACAAGAATTTTTGTTGTTCTACAACGAAATTCTAGTTAGGACAATATACCAAATAACATCAACAGTAATTTTAACTCTATGATTTACACTGACTTAGAGTTTAACCTACTACAGCATGCAGTATACTCACTCTATAGTAGCCCCACTCATATGCCGGATTGGCTGTTCTTACGGCACTAACTGTAGGATTGTTTTCTCTAATAATACTTGCATGATGCTAAATAACATTGATTATGTATATATTCGTGTAATACATGTTGCTTGGTATTGGATGAAGGACTCTTCTACTTCTTGGGATGAAGATGAAGAAGATGACGATGAAAGCCATATCGAGGCTTTTTCTACTGATTGCGACAACGGAAATATTAAGGATAAACCCTCCTTGTCAGTTAGTAGTCTTCCTAACCCAAGAACGGTAAACACAACAGTGATCTCCTGTTTGGTTTTTTTTCTCCTCTTTGGTTTTGTTTGGATTAATAATTTTCTTCTTTTTTTTCATCTGTATTTACAAGTCTATGGTCATCGTCAAGCATGTCATTATTCAAGCATTGGTGTGTTCTGTTTTGTTGAAATTAAGGTCAGTAAGTTCTACGTTTGATTTAGATACGTGTGTGAACTTGTTTTGTGTTTTTTGAAACACCTCACTGACTAACTAAATTTAAATCAAGCTCCTTGTTCCCCAAGAAATATGAGGACATGTAAAACCCCAAGAAACCCCTTAGGCTGGTATTAATTAAGAATGGAGGTCTCATTAGCTTTGTTTACGGTGGCCATCTGACTGTCTCCAAACTGTCAGATCCCTTATTTGCCGTTCAAAGTGGTCTTGGGGACTGGTTTCAGACTTAGGATACAATTCGTTGCATAATCTTTGAATCCAAGGTTCATATTCCAATTCTGTTTCCACTTTCAATTTGTCTTTTTCGAGGACAACATAATATTAACCGAAGTGCTAAAATATTACTTTTTTTTTTTTTTTACTCTTCCACAATGTAATGATTCCAACATAACCTCACTACAGTGTAAATGACGCCGACTTTTCAAATAGACTGGCAGAGGTAAGATTGGCCAGCAATTAGTTTCCCCAGTATAGCTTTAGGGAATCCTCAAGGTACTATGGATTTGATTGTTGATCAGTGTGCATTTAAAAAACTGTTTAAAATTGTAATTATTGTTGACACATTCATTCTACAGTACTTACAGTTTTTTAAGAGCTCATCATTCTGTGCACTAACTACCAATGCAATTTATGGATTTCTGGTGCTGGCATCTCATGATACGTAGTTAATTGAATGCTGCATGTTGAAGCTAATGTCATGATGTATGTTATAAAATGTTTATATTTGATCTGTGATTTTTACAGAATGCCACAAAGCCTCACCTTCCTGTGCATCCCAAAAGTGAGTCTGATTGTAATTCAAACATTTGAGATAACTTAGTGATACTTAGTTGATTTTGAATACTACGTTACAAGTGGCCGTATGTGTGAGCTGGGCCTTGATTTACAATGAGGCTGGTTTAGTGGTTGGAAAAGGATACAACACTACATTGGTGGGACTTTCCTCGTATTATTCTTGAATTGATCTTTTAATTACAATACTGACATAGTAGGTTTGATTGCTTAGTTGACTTTTGTGATGGTTTGCTGTGCCCTTGTTCTCAATGTTTTTGTTCGACCGCTCTGGGGATTTACGGTTCTGTGGAAGCACAGACCAGAGATACCTCTGGGCGGGCATATCGCCTAACCTCCCTTGAACAGGGGCACTCAGCAGCCATACATTACATGGTAGCAGAGCGTGGTTGGTAGGTACGTGCCGGCGTTGCCTCGGTACCTCCTCCACTATTTTTTGAAATTTGAGGAGCTTTCCCAGAAGGGTCTCCTATATAGGGATCAAACCCATTTTGCGTATAAGCATTTATATTGGCAATTCAAATTCTTGACATTGTTCAATTTCGTTCACTTCTTCAATCTTCTATATTTTAATTTCTATGTTTCTAAATTTCGTTAGGTAAACTTCTATATTCAGATTTCTATATTTCTATAACACCCCTGCCAATATCCATGCTTGTAGGAGCATAGTTCTCCACAAGTAGTAAATTACAGTAGTACCATTACGATGGAGATTAATCATACCTTGGAGTTTTCCAGTTGTTCTTCCTGGATTGTAACTCCATACTACTTTTGGTCCCCCTTTTTCTATCAACAACAGGTGTTGTTTGAAGGTGGGAGTGTGATGGTTTACTGTGCCCCTGTTCTCGATCTGTTTGTTGGACCGCTCTGGGGATATGCGGTTCTGTGGAAGCACTGGGTGGGCATATTGCCTAACCTCCCTTGAACAGGGACACTCAGCAGCCATACATTACACTTTGCAGGCTGCACGTGATAGTCTCTTTGTGTAGTGAGAATTGCATATACTTCTGTTCACCTATGTTCCAGATCGACTTTCGTCTATCAAACCTCCGCAAGTATTACCCAACGGCTACACTCCTGGAACGAATAATAGCCGAGGAGTTGAAAACATTCCTCCAACCGGTGGCTACATCAAAGTACCTCAAACCAACACGATGCCAGTACCTCCAAATAACGAGGCCATAGGTAAGATCAGTGGTACCAGTGGTAACATCAGTGGCCCCCATTCGAGCTGGATTTTGGTTTTTTCTTTAGTTTATATATGTTGCCAGTTGGAAAATACCATTTTGTAATAACTCTCGAACTGTGTCACATTGAGAATCTGTGAGTGAGATGACGCAGATATTCATCCAACTATGTTATTGTTTACTGATCTCAATATTACGAATTCTCGAGCCCATCGGTGAAAATATTGGCCCATTGAGTTATTTCCAATTAGAAATGTGTGTAAGTAGATGTGAATCAATGTAAACTGTCTAACAGTAACCCATTTTACACTGAACATTTCAGAATCAGAATATTCTTGACTTTATAGAAAAGAACGTTTGAAGAGATAAAATAATATCTCCTTTGTTGCAGCCAATGCCAAAAGTCGGAAACGTAACAATGTAGTGAAAGAAGTTGAAAAACTGAAAAAGAATCGTGAAGAGCGGCGTCAACGGCAAGCTGAGAAGAAGGAAGAAAAAGAGGCCTTAATGAACATAGACCCTGGTAATCCCAACTGGCAATTCCTGGCTATGATAAGGTTGGGCATATGAAATTGTTCTTAATTTATTCACTTGACATCAGTATTTATTCACTATCAGTATAGCATTTAGCCTGACTTGGGCATACATGGAAATCATCACTACCTTGTCAGCAGAATTGAAAATAGCTACAATAGAGTAGATTTGTATTCAGTAAGAAGACTACTGAGGTCTCCACGGAGAGACCCCAAACATCAAAATACATCATTTTAAGCCAGTATTATTTCCGTTCATTTACTTTTTAGGGAGTACCAAACTTCTTTGGATTTTCGACCCCTTAGAGAAACAGATGATGTTGAAACACACCAAATAACTGTCTGTGTGAGAAAGAGGCCACTCAACCGCAAAGGTTTGTTCAAATTTGTTTTCATACGAGTATGTTTGGTCGTTCTGTTGAAATGATAGATAGATACATAGTTTTATTTGTACAAAGCCCGAGGGCCGTTACAAAGTTGGTGAATAAGTAATAAATAAATTGGTTGCTTCCAAAAGATAAAAATATTAACTGAAGGAAATGGTTACAGTAAGTATAGGTTCTGTCCAGCTCTCATTAAAAAACTGCACCATCGCTCACAGCACAAATCATCTTGTGGCAGACATAGTGCTCAGCTCGAACCTTGATTTATTCACAAGCAGCAGGCCACCACTTGCTCTACCTGCACGATGTTCTCGGGGAGCATTTACGTTCTCAGTTTTATACTCGTAATATAATATAATTTTATAATTCCATAACGGAAAAGGAATTATGGAATTTCCAAATCCAAAGCAGTTCCAGTAAACCAGTTTCAAGGGTGTCAGCGTGAGTTTTTTGCAGGTGCTATGGGATTCTTCTTTCCTGGTTGCTTGTCGAGTGGTGATGAAGGGGGGCGCTTCCTGTGGCCAAAGGGGTTACAAAGTGCAGACCTTGCTTGGACTCCCAAAACTGCCTCCTCGTCTCCCTTTCCTCAGGAGGAAGGTCTTCCTTGACTGTCGTACTCGTGCCCATAAGCGTTCGTTTTGCCGCTAGTATTTGCTTTCTAAGTGAGAGACTTCTTAAGTCAAAGCAGATAGGTCGGGTTTTTCCAGTAGTGGGTCGCCCAAGCCTGTAGAGGTCCTCTATATCCTCCCTAGCGCAGTTGACCCCCATTTGGCTCTGAATAAGCCCAACCACGGCACTCAGATCGTCCTTATCTGCCTCCTCTTTCACCCCCATCGAGATCGAGTTTCTCTTTCTTATCTGCTGTTCCAAAGAAACAATTCGACCACATGGGACATCCAATTTATTTTTAAGTTTCTGGACATCTTCTTTCAGAGACATTGAAACGCCATCGAGTTTTTCTTCTAGCGTATCCTGCTTGTCGATTTTAGCTAGGATTTGATCAAGTTTGGCAGAATCCTCTCCGTGGCCTTTTGCGCCCATCAAGCTTGGTTCATTTTCAGTAGGTAACGTCCGTAATGCGTCGTCCGTTGGGCCACCTGATTGGCTGGAGGAAGGGTATGGTGTGGGGGGACTCCTGGAGCAAGGGTATGGAGTGGGGGGGACTCCTTCTTCAGATTCACTTTTGGAGCGGGTGAAAATATCTGAAAAATTAGATATTTAACGCAACGTAAGAGTGCACAATAGCTTCTGCCCACGCCTACCCCCGTTATCTCTCGTAATCTATCGTTTTTTGTTGAATCTCTGGACTGTTTCCCCACGTCCTGCAGTTCCCACTACTACGGAACCTCACTAGTAATGACGTCATCTCTTCCATAAAATTCTTCTGTTACCTAGGAGTAACGTTAGAAGAATAGCTGACCTTCTACGCGCCTATATCTCTGCTATAATTAATTTGAGAACTCTTAAACCACAACCAAGAATGTAGTATACCTTGTGCTTATACATCCCGTATAGGAGTGATGCTCGACGAATTCTGAGTCATCACAGATGTGCTCCGTGGTATATCAGGAATTCCAACCTAGGCAAAGACATAAAATACTTACAGTACAGGAAGTCAGTCCTACAGGATTCCAATGTTGATGAGTGTCTGCTCTAACATGTAATTGACACATTTTTATTTTTATTGCAGAACTTGGCAGGAAAGAAGTTGATGTTGTATCAATCCCTCGTAAAGATGTCATTGTCGTCCATGAGCCGAAGAACAAAGTGGATCTCACCAAGTACCTTGAAAATCAACAATTTAGGTTCGACTACGCATTTGATGACACTTGTTCAAATGACTTGGTCTACAAGTAAGTTGAAGTTGCTTAATATGTCAGTTACCAATAATTTAGAGTTTCCGAGAAGTATGTGAAAGAACATAATAGTTGGAAGATGAACCACGAGGAAGGCGCAATATAAGGCCCAATCTGCTGAAAGTCGTTTTTATGTCAGCCAGGTGGATCGACACCTATACATGTGGGAGTACTACAAGTCTACTCTGAAACCAAATCCCTGAAGAAAAAAAAATCATAGGCGTGTCTCCTAAATATGTGTGTCGTCCAGATGTTTGCAATTGAGTAGGTTTTAGGTCTTGCTATGCTACAAACAACAGGAGTGTCCAGGCGGGTTCACATGGAGCGGAAAGTCCGGATTGCGTATTGCTCTGTGGTTGGTCAGCGTCGAAGGTTGGGAGTGTATTTCCATAGCCTCGACCAATCACATAGCAATCCGCAATCCGGACTTTCCGCTCCAATGTAAACCCGCCTTCACAAGGGGTGGCATAAAATGTCAATTTGTGTTTTAGTTCTTCCAAATTTTTTATCCCTTAAGATGTGGTTGGTTAGTGTGTTCAATTTAAAATTAATATTTAATTTCTTTTGAAACAAACATTTGTTTTGTTTGGGTCTTCTGGGTATTCTAATTTGATGATGTGAAGTGTGACCTGTGTCTATTGATTTCAGTTACACTGCTAAACCGCTTGTACAGACGATATTTGACGGTGGAATGGCAACATGCTTCGCCTATGGCCAAACGGGAAGTGGGAAGACCCATACAATGGGTGGAACCTTCTCTGGGAAACAACAAGATAGCAATAAGGGAATTTATGCTATGGTTGCGAAAGATGTATTCAAATACCTGAATTCACCTCAATATAAACCACAAAATCTTGTTGTGTCATGTAGCTTTTTTGAGATTTACAGTGGCAAAGTAAGTTGATCGCATGCAGTTTTTCCAATGTAACATAATTTTTCATTGTAAATCACAGCTTCCATTGAATCAATTGTATTGCAATCTTCAGGTATTTGATCTGTTGGCTGACAAAGCTAAGCTGAGAGTCCTTGAAGATGGGAAGCAGCAAGTTCAGATTGTTGGGCTCACTGAAAAAGTAGTAAACTCTGTAGATGAAGTGCTCACATTAATTACAGCAGGAAATTCAGCCAGGTAAGGCGAAAAAGAAAAATATCGTTCAAGGGGTTAATAATGATAATCAAACAATCACTATTCTTGTGGAACAAAAATAATCACTGGAATCAGATGGTTTCATTTGTGAAAAGTATGTATTGGTCCAGTCACTTGTTGAAGTTTTCATTGGACAGGCTTACTAAAGAAATTTATTCATATAAAAGTAAGGGTGTTTGGTTTGTGTGGGCAAACTTTTCTTTAGTGTACAATTTCGTCGGTTTCCCTCAAGAAGGTTACACAAGATTTCACAAGATTTCACAGGATACACAACTTGTCAATTAGGTACTGCTCTAATTTAATATGGATTTTTTTCTGAGGCCGAGTGGTGGAATGAAAGGGTTGGGAGAATGAGTTGGACCAGCTTGACGGTTTATTATTTAATAAAAATAAAAAAAAAATAAAAAACTATGGATGGAGGATGATTGGGCACGCTGACGAAATGTCCCTTATCCAACATTTAGGGGGATTTAATTCCGTGCGCTAATTAGGGCGGGGGAACAATGATACAGTTGGCGAATTCAGATAATATGTGCGGATAATATGACTGAAAAATTCCTTCCATCTATCGTTTTTTTTTTTTTTTTTTTTTTTTACATAATAAACCGTCAAGTTGGTCCAACTCATTCTCCCAAAGCTTTCATTCCACAACTCGGCCTCAGAAAAAAAAAATGCATATTAAATTAGAGCGGTATACCTAATATTCTGACTCCTTTACTTGAATTTACTTATATACTTGTTAAAAGCTTCCCAATGGAGTTAGTATGGTTTTGTAAGCTCTGTTAGTAATTCGCTTAGGAATCTGTTTGTTAGACAAATTACTAAGGGAAGTTTTTATGGGCGCGCACACTTGGAATTTCTTCGACTTCTGTACCCAAGTCTAGTCACCAATGACGAACAGAGTGGTCTCAAAGGCATCCGGTCAGACGCGCTATGATATACCCCATAAGTCAGAGCTAGAATATCCGAAAGGCAACCTTTACAGCGCGCTAACGTATGGTTCTGAATGAGTTGTTCCAAGTAGGCAACCTAACTTCCAGAGTTTACTAACCAGCTTACCTCCGTTGTTGGCTAGAACTTTAACAAGGTAAAATTGAAGGGTAAAAAAAGATAGTTTTTCGTTTTAGAAATATTAGACACTGGCACAAGGGTTAAGAGGAGAAGTTACTGATTCAAGAGCAAAAATGTAGATAAGCTGAGCTCTGATGCTCAGTGGCTTTATACTAGAATCCCTTCCCTGCTAGCGTTGGTCCGGAGAGTGGGGCCATCGTCAACAGGGAGGGGCAAGGTGAACCGAGGGGTAGGGATCGCGGTTCCCGTCCCTTCTGGAGCGAGGGGGGTGAATTTTCTCCTTGTGCTAGGTCTTGTCTTTTTATTCAATATTTTGATAGATTAATAAATGAAATATGTTTTGCTGGGGCATAACACCTAATATATTATATGATAGCTAACTACAACCGACTAAACTTTTAGGCTGGATTGATCAGGGGCCTCGATTTATTGTGAAAGCCCGTATCATTTGGTTTACTCTTTGAAAATATCAATTCCCATTCATGATTAATCCATACGTCAAAACATTTGTGGTGCAGGGTTCATCTCTGCATACCACCAAGTTGAGAAACATTTTGATATCAACTTTGGTCATTTACTACCTGCTATTCTGATGGTAACAATCTCTCCATTTCAGAACATCTGGACAGACATCAGCTAATTCCAATTCGTCCAGGTCGCATGCAGTATTCCAAATAACACTGAGGGTCCCAGGCTCTCATCGTGTTCACGGCAAATTCTCGCTAATAGATCTTGCTGGTAATGAGCGTGGCGCTGACACCTCTTCTGCCAACCGCCTTACCAGTGAGTCTAGCTATAACTCTTTTTTGTGAATCATCTCTTCCACTCTTCGATGCTTTTGGATCACGAGGTAGTTATTGGTGCTTTTTTCTTTAGGCCTCACAGTTGGAATAACAAATTAATAGGCAACTACGCCTATTGATTCTTTGGTTGGTACTTATTCATTTTGAATGAATTGATATACCTCCTGAATGTTATTTGATGAAATGTTAAACAGAAAAGAACCGGCAGAGCCGCTGACACATTGTACCGTGTTGCATCCATTACACAGGCCCACGAAAAAGAAAAAGTGATCTTTTCTTTTGACGAGACCCACCTATTCTTACGTATTTTTCGAGTTGAATCCGCATCTGACCTCAAAATATGGGGTCCCAGTCGATGTTGGCGAGTAAATCTCGAAAAACACCAAAATCCCATTTTTTCATAGTTTTTTGAGGTTATAGGAAAACCAAACGGTAATAGGATAAATTTGACTTCATATTTGGATTCTACGGAAAAAATACGTCGAAAATGCTATTTCAATAATTTTTTTCAGACATAGATTAACCCATGATATAGCTTGGAAACCAGCGCTGCATCGGCAATGTAATTTCGTATGTCTTAATGAAACTACAATCCTGTCATCCAAAAATCAACTTCACGAAAGCAATCACGAATATAATATATTATGTTAGATTTGCAATTTAGTAGCTCCGGACGGCGCTTATCGGCAGCGATGTATCAAATGTATCGGTTTATTTTAAAAATTGCCCAAAATCTGCTGAACCGGAATGAAAAAATTATGAAAAGTGATGTTGCTTTATTAGCACTGTGCCCATTGGATTGTTCTTCAAGTGAATATCAACAAGCTAACCATATAAACCACAAAATATCCCTAGCGATAAATTTCATACCTCCGTCGCTGCCGATAAGGGCCCTCTGGAGCGACTAAATTACAAATCTAACATAATATATTATATTCGTGATCAGCGATCCCAAACACCCCTGGTAGGTAATTATTACAGGACAGAAAGTTGATTTTTGGATGATAGGATTGGAGTTTCATTTGCACATACGAAATTACGATATTTCCGATGCAGCGCCGGTTTCCGAGCTATATCATGGGTTAATCTATGTCTAAAAAAAATTATTGAAATAGCATTTTCGACGTATTTTGGTTTATTATCTTCGATAATGAACCATTGGAATCAACCAAAGAAAAACATTTTTTAACCCCCCCTCAAACTTTGTTGGTTTACGTTTCAAGGAACGTAGATTCAGAAGTCGAATTTTAAAAAAAAAAACTCTGCAAATTCTTGACACAACGGTTTATTATCTTCCTTGTGCACTTCTGTCTATACCAGACTGTGTTGCAAATCGGCACCATACCATATTCTCACCGTACTCATACCATACCATACGAATTTCTTTCCTATCATACCATATTGTACTAAGTATACCAAATCATACATACAATAATATACCATACCATATTCATACCATGTCATACAAACCGAGTGAATATTGAAATGTCATCCATTTCTGTCCTATATTTAAAATTTCAAGTATCTAGCTCATCATCAAAATTTAATTTGTTTAAACAAATAGGTATTATTTAAACAATTTTACAGACAAGAAACCGAGTGAATATTGCATTGTGATCCAGTTCTGAACTATTTTTAAAATTTCAAGTCAATAGCTCATCATCAAAATTTAATTTGTATTATTACAAAAAGGTATTATTTAAACAATTTTACAGATGAGAAACCGAGTGAATATTGCAATGTGGTCTATCCACGGTTAAAATTTCTAGACTGTAGTTTACCGGGAAGATGAAAAAAGGTAGTTTTATTCTGGTCGTCTGGCGGTTGACCCACATGACGACCGTTTTCGACGCGAAAGTTTAGTGTTTTTCCTAAACCTTTGCGCGCTAACTGTGAACGAACGGCTGGTCGCACAAAAATCCAATTGGTCTTAAAAGATTCGTAATTTTTCAGGTCATTCAAAAGTGAACTAAAAATTACACGGTTCAGTTAAATATTTTGAGATATGACATCGTCGAAATTTTAAATTTCGTTTTGAACCCCTTCCCCTTCACCTAGGGTTATGAAAAGTTTCGAGGATCATTGTGGGGCTGGCCCAAACCCAGAAACCAAATTTCGTAATTTTAGCTCAACGCTAACTGGGCAAACGGCTAACCGGCGTACGGCGGATGGACGGATTTTTGGTTTATTATCTTCGATAATGAACCATTGGAATCGCCCAAAGAAAAAAAAATTTTAACCCCCCCTCAAAATTTGTTGGTTTACGTTTCAAGATACGTAGATTCAGAAAATCGAATTTAAAAAAATCCGTCCGTACGCCGTCCGCCGTCCGCGCCACTTTGCCCAGTTAGCGTTGAGCTAAAATTACGAAATTTGGTTTCGGGGTTTGGACCAGCCCCACAATGATCCTCGAAACTTTTGATAACCCTAGGTCAAGGGGAAGGGGTTCAAAACGAATTTTGAAAATTTGAAAATCTCATATCTCGAAAAATTCATATAGAACGGTATGTTTTTCATTTCATATTCAGATAGAGTTTGTTCCGTAGAATTTTTTAATTCCATCCGCAGCTTTGTACGACCAGCCGTTCGTTCACAATGACGGCTCAAAGACTGTGCCTCACAACACGATCGTGAATCAAACTGTTGAAATACAGGTCCATTTTCATACTAACAAGCTCTTTGGAACATCATATGGCTTAAGTGATGTCGAGTTTGTTGTTCTGAGGTGCGTTTCGTGCTACGGAAATGAAGGTAATTTCGAATGTTTGTTGGTAGGTACTTCTTTTATAGAAAAATTATTACCGACGTAGTAATTAAAACCCCAGATTTATATCGTATTAATTAATCATAATTAATAATAATAATTATTAATAATAAATACAAATTATTAATACCTAACAATAAATTATAATAATTTTCACTAGGTACTTGATAAAATTGATAATAATAATTAATCTAACATTTAGGATCTAGACATTTAGACCTAGTGTTTCATCTTCCAGGTAAACTACAGTCTAGAAATTTTAACCGTCAGTCGGGGATAGACCACATTGCAATATTCACTCGGTTTCTCATCTGTAAAATTGTTTAAATAATACCTTTTTGTAATAATACAAATTAAATTTTGATCCTGAGCTATTGACTTGAAATTTTAAAAATAGGTCAGAATTGGATCACAACGCAATATTCACTCGGTTTCTTGTCTGTAAAATTGTTTAAATAATACCTATTTGTTTAAACAAATTAAATTTTGATGATGAGCTAGATACTTGAAATTTTAAATATAGGTCAGAAATGGATGACATTTCAATATTCACTCGGTTTTTTTTTCTCATTGCAAACCTGTTCATTGTGTACCCAAGATCCTTCCCTAAAAGACCTGGCAGCGGGAAATATTATTCAACATGGTTTGAAAAGGGAAAAACAAGTTTTGTAAAAAATCCCAATGCTCTAGGTAGTAGTCGATACCAGTGACCAACATTTTCTTCAGTAGTCGACATGGTTTTGCACTAGTAGTCGACCTACATGTGTTAGAAGTCGACAGTATCACTTGAGTCAGTAGTCGACAGGTTTCGTCATTCCATCGTTTTCGAATTTTACGACATATAAATAAAATACATTCAACTGTGAATCGGAACTTGAAAATAGATTAATAAGATGTAATAAAGTAGTTATCAGACTTTATATTTGCAAACAGCTCATTATCAGTCTCAAATTGCAATAAGTACTTAAGTAAAAAGGTATGAAAACTATAGTCGAAAACTCATTGTCAGAAAATTGACATTACAGTTGGGCTTAGGTACCTATTTACACATTTTTTTGACATTTTCATGTCATTGTCTTGGCACATAAACTGAAACGGGAAAATGTTGTTCTCTTGATTCACCCTTTCCCTCAGATCACGTCAGAACACAAGCGACCGGCGGGCCATTACGTCAGAGCCTATGACGCACGAGCGTATGACGTAAGACGGCTGGCAGGAGGCCAACTAGTACGTCAGAGCCTATGATGCACGAGCGTATGACGTAAGACGGCTGGCAGGAGGCCAACAAGTACGTCAGAGCATATGACGCACGAGCGTATGACGTAAGACGGCTGGCAAGAGGCCAACAAGTACGTCAGAGCCTATGACGCATGAGCATATGACGTAAGACGGCTGGCAGGAGGCCAACAAGTACGTCAGAGCATATGACGCACGTGCGTATGACGTAAGACCGCTGGCAGGAGGCCAACAAGTACGTCAGAGCCTATGACGCACGAGCATATGACGTAAGACGGCTGGCAGGAGGCCAACAAGTACGTCAGAGCCTATGACGCACGAGCGTATGACGTAAGACGGCTGGCAGGATAACTAGTGCGTCAGAGCCTATGACGCACAAGCGTATGACGTAAGACGGCTGGCAGGTGGCCAACAAGTACGTCAGAGCCTATGACGCACGAGCGTATGACGTAAGACGGCTGGCAGGAGACCAACAAGTGCGTCAGAGCCTATGACGCACGAGCGAATGACGTAAGACGGCTAGCAGGAGGCCAACAAGTACGTCAGAGCCTATGACGCACGAGCGTATGACGTAATACGGCTGGCAGGAGGCCAACTAGTGCGTCATACGACGAGACCTTTTATGTCTCTGCGCCCCCTCCCACACCTACACCGCGTACCTCGTACTTCATTTTGGTTTCATAATGAACCATTGGAATCGCCCAAAGAAAAAAAAATTTTAACCCCCCCTCAAAATTTGTTGGTTTACGTTTCAAGATACGTAGATTCAGAAAATCGAATTTAAAAAAATCCGTCCGTCCGCCGTACGCCGTCCGCCGTACGCCGTCCGCGGCACTTTGCCCAGTTAGCGTTGAGTTAAAATTACGAAATTTTTTTTATGGGTTTCGACCAACCCCACCATGGTCCTCGAAACTTTTCATAACCCTAGGGCAAGGGGAAGGGGTTCAAAACGAATTTTGAAAATTTGAAAATCTCATATCTCGAAAAATTCATATAGAACGGTATGTTTTTTATTTCATATTAAATATGAATTTTAGATCGAGTTTGTTCCGTAGAATATTTTAAGACCATCCGCAGCTTTGTACGACCAGCCGTTCGTTCACAATGACGGCTCAAAGATTGTGCCTCACAACACGATCGTGAATCAAACTGTTGAAATACAGGTCCATTTTCATACTAACAAGCTCTTTGGAACATCATATGGATTAAGTGATGTCGAGTTTGTTGTTCTGAGGTGCGTTTCGTGCTACGGAAATGAAGGTAATTACGAATGTTTGTTGGTAGGTACTTCTTTTATAGAAAAATTATTACCGACGTAGTATTCAAAACCCCAGAATTATATCGTATTAATTAATCATAATTAATAATAATTATTATTAATAGTAAATACGAATTATTAATACCTAACAATAAATTATAATAATTTTCACTAGGTACTTGATAAAATTGTTAATAATTAGTGATAATTGATAATAATAATTAATCCAACATTTAGGATCTAGACATTTAGACCTAGTGATCTAGACAGAAGGGTGATCTGTACAAAGAAGATAATGAACCGTTGTGTCAAGAATTTGCAGAGTTTTTTTTATTCGATTTTCTGAATCTACGTATCTTGAAACGTAAACCAACAAATTTTGAGGGGGGGTTAAAAAATTTTTTTCTTTGGGCGATTCCAATGGCTCATTATTGAAGATAATAAACCAAAAAGCTAGCGTTGTGCTAAAATTACGAAATTAGGATTACGGGTTCGGACCAACCCCCAATGATCCTCGATGCTTTTCATAATCCTAGGTCAAGGGGAAGGGGTTCAAAACGAATTTTGAAAATGTCAAAACTCGACAAATTCAAATAGAACGGTATAGTTCTTAGTTCAGATATAGTTAGTTTATTTTTTAGAATTTTATGAGACTATCCGCAGCTTTGTGCGACCAGTCGTTTGTTCACAATGAGGGCTCAAAGTCGGGGCAGGTCTGCCCTGATAAACTGCCTCACGATTCACTCTCATGTTGACGGCTTGCGATCGATCGCAAGCAGTCACATGGGCGTGACTAAAAGTGAATAATGCACACTTCTTGATAATAATTATTAATAATTAATGATAATTCATAATAATAATTAATCTATCATTCAGTGATCTAGACAAAGGGTTGATCTCTACAAAGAAGATAAACTGTTGTGTCAAGAATTTGCAGAGTTTTTTTCCGTAGAATTCAAATGTGAAGTCGAATTTATCCTATCTCCATTTGTTTTTTCTCTGACCTCAAAAGACTATGAAAAAATGGGATTCTTTGGTGTTTTTCGTGATTATCTCGCCAAAATCGACTGGGACCCCATAATTTGAGAACAGATTCGGATTCAGCGTCGAAAAATACATAAGAATAGGTGAGTCTCGTCAAAAGAACGGACCACTTTTTCTTTTTTGTGGGCCTGTGTAATCAATTGAAGATGATGTGTAAATATTTGTTGCATAACAATGTTGAGATTGCTGTTCAGTGGTGATAGCCAAACTGGGGGTAGTGGTTTTGCAAAAAAATAATGAAATCGATCGTTGTGTCGCACATTGAAATAATAAATGTTAAATCAACTACCTACATCGTAAATGTATACAATAAAAAACGGTTGGAATTTTCAACAATGTTTCATACAGACAAGTTTTTAAATGTGGGTTTTTGTAGCTCACCATGTGAAATGGCAATAGAATGTATGTAGTCGTTTCAGGATAGTTCTCTATGAATAATGTTTAATTATTTCGTTTCCCTCAGTTTTATTGCTATAATCTTGCCCAACTCAATCCGTGCAAACATGTTTTCTTAATTCGAACATAACGTACTTGAATAGATACTATGAATGGACCATGATGCATTAACAACAATTCCACTTCTAGGAATGGAAGGTGCAGAAATAAATAAATCACTCCTTGCACTTAAAGAGTGCATCAGAGCTCTTGGTCGAAAAGGTGCTCACCTTCCTTTTCGCGCTAGTAAGCTGACTCAAGTTCTTCGAGATTCTTTCATTGGGGACAATTCAAAGATATGCATGGTAAATATGTTTCCTCCAAGTTGTTGTATGGCAATGGTTTCCAAAATTAAATGTGACCTTTTTTTTTTAAATTTTATTCAACTTTTGTATATTATAATACTGTAGTGTTGTGATGACAATAGCGAAATAATTTATAATATAAATTATATATTTGCTGCAATAGTGTCATATCTCAAAATTAGATGCTTCGGGGTAATCGAAAAGAAAAACCATTTCAACGAATTTCACGAAAGCTTGGAAATGAGAGCTTTGAAACCTCGCTTCGTGAAATTCGTAGCGGTATATTTCAAAGTTAAAATGGTTTTTTTTCGATTACCCCGAAGCATCTAATTTTGAGATATGACACTATTGCAGCAAAGGAGTGATATGTACATAAGCACAGTGAACATGTATGAGGGTGGCTGTCCAGCGACGGTCCCTCGTTACTTCAATAGGATAATATTTACAAACGTTTTATTGTATCGACATATAGTAGATGGAATGATAATTGATGGGTAATATTATAGTAGGTATGGCACGAATAAATGACTAGGGCCTGCTGGCAAGGCCCCATACCGTGCATCCGTACTGCCATAGAGGACGAACAAGAGTTAGGTAGAGTAGGCGTTTATTATCGAGAGATAATGGCGAAGTTCGGGAGAGTAGTGGCCTTAGAAGATTGGTCCTTGTGCGGAGTCCCCTAACAAGCTCGTTGATTTGAAACGGCGCTGTTGCAGGTGGATTCCTAGGTATCGGACGTTCTCAGCTTTTGGTATCTGGATGCCATTCATTGTCATTGGGTTTATACGGTAATTTGTTTTGAGCGTGAATGTGTCAGTACATGACTTGCTGGTGTTCATTTTTATTCTCCATAGCTTGGACCAATAATCTATGTCGTTTGAGGTGTTGCAAGTTTTCAGAAGCTGTTATGCCTGATGAGTCGCGGGATAGTACTTCGTGGTCATCAGAGAACATGGCCGAAGTTGTATTTTGAGCAGACGGAATGTCCGATACGTAAATGAGGTACAATATAGGACCTCAGACGCTACCTTGAGGCACCGATGCAAGGATATTTCTGCTGGGAGACACTTTACATGGAATGTTCGGTTGGTGACAAAGGATTAGGCCGGGATGCCAAACCCTATCGGAGGCTTGATGAGTGTCAAGGAAAATCCCCTGACAAACTTGCCGATTTTTGTATGTTTTAAGGGTGTCTCTATGGAGTTGTTGATGGCGGGAATGAAGGTGTCGAAACCCGAACTGAAAGTCCGGTATGACAGGAGATCATAAGGAATGAATACACTTAGGTTGAATGCAAAAACGAGAATGAATCATTTTATTGTCGTCAATCAACAAAGTCTGTAATGGTTGGTAGTCAGGGACTACCAATAATTAACGAGTACAGCACATCTCCTCTTCTTCAACATGACCCTGGAACCCCAGACTTGAAAGGGCCTAGGTGGAACTGATTGCGCTGGATCCTCCCGCCTCTCTCTGTTTCCACTAGATAAGACCGGGGTTGGTCCAGCTTCTTCAAAACTTGCCCGCTCGTCTTCATGTTCTTAATCCATACTTGCTGTCCCGGTTTCAACTCTGGCCGCTCCTTAAAAGCTCTATGCCTTTGATCGTTGCGTTTTTTCGATTCCTCCCTCAGCCTTAGTTCCTTATCCCTTAGGGCCTGTTCTGCCACAGGAGACGGCTTCAATTTGTCCAGCAACGCTGGGACTGTGGTACGGACCTTGCGACCCATAAGAAGTTCAGATGGGGAATATCCATTCTCAAGCGAGGTGGCATTGTAGTGCAGAAGTCCCTCAGACCAATCAGCACACTTCAAGATCAGAAGCTTAGCCGTCTTCACTGCAGATTCCGCCAATCCGTTGGATTGAGGATAGGTGGGACTACTTGTCACAAGCTCGAATCCATACTGCTTTGCGAAGTCTACAAACACATGGCTATTGAACGGGGGCCCATTGTCATTGCGTACCTTGTGTGGCACCCCATGTCTGGCAAAAATTTGCTTCAGTATGAGTAGATGTTGTATCATCGTGACCCCCTTGGCGTTTCGCTCGTCCTTTAGCGCCATGTGAAGTTGAGATCATAAGGAATGAATACACATAAGGTTTAATGCAGAAACGAGAATGAATCATTTTATTGTCGTCAATCAACAAAGTCTGTAATGGTTGGTAGTCAGGGACTACCAATAACTAACGAGTACAGCACAGGGTCCTTCGCTGGTTTATTCGGTTTCTGGATCATTATGATCACAGCATGCTTCCAACGAGCAGGAAACTATGTAATGCGTAGGATCGCATCATATATGTTGGTAAGTAGGACCATCGTATTTCCCTGTAGGTTCTTAAGAAGAGGCTGCGTGATGACCTGGACCAGGCAAATGTTTGGTTGGTGAGCATGAAGCATCATCATTGCATTTATCACGAGCGGGGGTGAAGAAATCTTTAAATGGTGTTAATTCCAGCGGTTCAGTAATGACCTCTTCCACGTGACGATGGAAATCGGGTAGTTCGCTCGGGTTGGGCGGAAGCTGTTTGGCCAATTGATTCGAAAACAAGAGAGCTTTTTCCTCAGACGTGGAGTGTCATCTGTTGTTATACCTGAGTGGGGGAATGTTATTAGCCTGTTTCGTTAGTGCTTTCGCTTTACGCCATAGAGCAGTTTGGTGGGGTGGGTATTCCGTTCGTTCGTATAGGGTCCTGGCGTTATGTTTTACGGTTAAGAGTTGCTTTATATAAGGAGGAGTGTACGAGGCTGATCGGTGTGTGAAATTATTGGGACGTGTGCTTCCTACGTATGCGGCGAAATGAATGTTCTGCGTGAGTTGACTGACAGCTTTGTCAATATCCTTAGGCGTTATCAGTGGGACCTATAGCTAATCTCTTCCCTCATTCCCAAGACAGATGAACATCTTGATTCCTTATGATTCTATTCAACTATTCATATCATTCTTACTCAAGATTTCGTACTCTTCTTTTGTAATGTTTAATTTTGTTTGTATTACTTTTGTTCTTCTTGAATCATTTCAACTCTTCTCTTTCATCCACACACATCTCAAATTTGCTTCATCCAGATTGCCATGATCAGCCCTGGGATGAGTTCGTGTGAAAACTCCTTGAACACCCTCCGATATGCAGACAGAGTGAAAGAACTTGCTGCCACTGAATCCTTGGACGGCGGACCATCAGGCTCTATTTCTAATTCTGAAAGAGTCTCCAATGAAGATGAGACTCGTCAACATGATGATTTAGCTACTTTGAGGTCCCTAAATGTGAGTGGTCGTGGAATCACTTATTATAATTATACCTAGTGAATATATTTTCAACCCACATGGGCTCATGGTGAACTGAATCAAAATTCGTTTCTGTGCGGATTAATTTCTGCCGTGGATTTGAATTTACTTTAGTGGGATCAAGTTCTGTGAAATCAACAATGACAGAAGAAGAGCCGGCTAAACAAAATTGTCCGTCTATTCGACCATATTCATATTTTATGTTGTCATAACATGATTAGAGATTGACTTTTTCATTTTTTAGGAGGGTGAAATATCTGCTGAAATGTACAACTTTCACGAAGCCGTCTCTCATCTTCAAATACTAGAAGATGATGTACTTGACACTTTCAATATCTGGCATGAGCAGGGAGGGCGCGAACAGGAACTCCTTGTGATGACCAGGCATGTTGATTACGATCAAGATGGTGAGCAGATCAATTACTGTAAAACCTTCATTCTAATGTTTATTAGCCCTCTTCTCTACACAATCATTTTCTATATCATGACCTGCAATAATAACTCCTTAGTCCACTCAATTGGACAACTTTTGTGATTCTCACAGCATGTTGTGTGGTACACTCAAGAATGCTCTGTTAGCTTGATAAGTCGTATAATATACGTATTTTATTTAGTCAAAAAACTTACTTGTTCCTCTGTTTTGTTGGTTAAGTGATGAGAGTTGTAATAAATGTTTTAAATGTACGCCATTTCGTTTATGTGTGCACCTTTCTTTGTTATTGCATCCATAGCATCCATTTCTGATTTTGCGTCTGATTTGCTCTCGAATTTACTTACACTGCCCACAATTCTATTTCCTCAATGATGGGGAAACTCGCCGATTGAAATGGTCACACAAACAACACAAATTAAATCTAAATGGTTGGTGCCATTAGTATCAATAGTACAATTAACATACCTACCAGAGGAACCCGTTATTACAAACTTCTAGTGAATGCTTTTGATATGAGGATATCATCATCAAGCTGTCGAGAGAATACTCAAGTCATTTTGTCCCTATTTATATCATAGAAGGAAGTGAAAAAGAAAATTGGTAATAACTAGGTAATTGGTGTATAACTACGTAATGTGATAGGCACTAGTGCCCTATATTAAGGTTCAACGGAAAAATATTAAACTCCACTGAAAAATTAGGGTTTCATTCAACATCAAAGACCATTACTCTACTATGCATGTATGACGATTCGTACATTACTGATCTCACTCTTCCCTATCCTTTTCCCATTTACCCTCCATTAACTTTCACGGTTGATATAAATAGGGACGAGCTGAATTGAGTGATCTGTCAACGGCCTGATAATGCCCTTGCGTCGAAAATACTCTCCTCCAGTACTCAACTTGGTAGTGACAACGGGTTCCCCCAAAAGACATGCTCATTTTAAAACAACCGACTGTGATGATTATCCTAGGCTAACTGATTATCCTTTGTATAGTTCTTCATTTATTTTGGAATCCTGCACTCTTTTATCTCGTAACAAACGTTGAGTAGTTAGTTTCGGCACCACAACCAAGCAATTGAACAAATACGTGTTAGTATCATTGTTTGAGATTTTTGACCTTCCAGTTGTGTTAACTTATCAAAGAAATGAACGGTAGATGAACTTTTGAGGTTAGGTACTTTTAAAATTCGCTCACTGGGTCATGTACCATGACGTTTTTGCCTTCAATCTTTAGTCTGATACAATTAAGATAAGTCAGGGATTTAATCTGATAGGTTCGACTTCCCTACCTCCTTACGACTACTGATGTACTGATGAATAACAAAACCATGTTTCTACCGGGTAAAATTGCATTAAGGTTCAACTTCCCTACCTCCTTACGACTACTGATGTACTTGATGAATAACAAAACCATGTTTCTACCGGGTAAAATTGCATTAAGGTTCAACTTCCCTACCTCCTTACGACTACTGATGTACTGATGAATAACAAAACCATGTTTCTACCGGGTAAAATTGCATTAACGTGTCCCAACCTACTTAGACCGTACAACATGTAACATGCCGTTCTGAAATGTTCAATTTACAAACTAAAACTGATTTCAATTACAAATTTGACATTTTCACCAAAATCACCATTACTTTACCTTGGGCTGCTTTTGATTGTTGTGACCTATTATTAAACAATTTAATGATGTGTTGGATTATGTATGAATTGGTGTGTTATCGTTGTTTATGTTGTGTTGACCTGGTATCTGGTTGCCAATTTTTTCTGTGAGCCCTTTGTCCTTTCCCCAATACCTTGTATATACACAATTCTGGGAAAATGGTGAGTTTTTCTATAGTCACGCATGTGCAGACAAACGTTATTGTCAAATTCGATGAAATTAGTATGGGACCATCTGGGTGCTTAACCTACCGATACTCTCAATATTTCAGCTCTTTGAAACCATTTTCTAAAAAGGTTATGGGCGTTTGCCCATGCGCCATAACAGTTGAAATTGGACGAATTTCCTACAGGACCATCTTGTTACAAACGTACTTGTATAAACTCTCATCATTTCGCTGACCACCAACATTTTTTCTTCATTGCTTTGAATAGTTATGGGCGTTTCGAGGAAAACACATTTGCGCTAGCACAGGCAAAAGTTACAGTTACCCCACAACATTAAGACCTGGTTAGTCCAAAATTTGGGGAAACTCACATTGCTGTTTGTGGCACTACATCCCAGTGTGAGCCTTGGTCTCCCAAACAACCATCCTGGAACGCACTCTTATCTCTCTTTTGCAATTTTGCACTTGCATGATCCTTAAGTCATCCTCAACATCACACATCCATTGTGAGGCAGCCTTTTTTGTTCGTTTTGGATATGCCAGTTGGCTATCTTTGATGAACTTGATTGACAATCTTTTGGTTCATTGTATCCAATTAAAAAATCCCATTCCACCTCCCAAATATATTATGAGGGCTACGTGCTCTCTGGCAATGGGCGTACTGGAGCACAGAGGAAACTGCGTGAGGTTTGGAACTAATGCCTCTGTCCATTTGAATGAACATTCAAACTTACCATTTGTCAATATACATAGCCACTTTGGAAAAATGTCGGATTCTGATTCCACAGTGAGTTGCAATTTGCAAGTCATGTCTCAACAGGACATACTGAGATGTAGCCCTGCAAAATGTATACAAAGGTCTACTGTGGTTTTATAGAAATATCCAAGAAAACCTCTCAGATCAATGCATTAGACCCTACCTGGTTCTGAGTGCACAAAGAATGCCTACATCCTTTGGGCCTCGTTGGTCGCATTGAAGACGTGTGCAAATAGACCTTGGATTTCAATAATAATTCGATTATCATTTTGATTTTGAAGAAAAGCAGTTTCTGAAAAAGTAATTTGAAGACGATTGAATAAATTGGAATAGCCCTAGCACTGTGTGACATGGTTGAACGTTGAAACCAGTCACCATCACATGAACTGCCTATAAATGGGCCATGAATCCCATATGTCCACATAATACAATATGTTCCCACTATCAGTATTTGTCTAGTAAGGTACCGGTCAGATCTCAACACCTTGAGAAAATCCTGAGCTATATCAATTTATATCCCAGGACGCATGGTTGTTTAATTCTAATCTTACATAGTATGAATCAGCATGGAGATATCATTGTCAGCACTTCAAAGTGTTCTTGCATTTCCTCTGGCCCTACAGTTGTGGTCTAATGGTTGTGGTTTGGTGATCTACTCGTAGAGGAAAATCGTCTTCACTGTCTTGTAGTTGGTAGAAGCACGTGATTATTGGAATATTTCGGTTTGACGAATTTTTTCTTTCTATTGTGTCCTCCAATTATTCAAATGAACTATTATTGATTCCTAGTCGGCCAAGGCAGTGGTAGCGCTTCAAAATTACTGTTCAAGACCTTTCCAAAGCAATTTGGTTTCCGCGTCAGTTTTGGCTGCAAAACCTTGCAATGTGCATAATCACACAAAAGAATTGTCATAACGGGCTGATAATATCATTTATCCAATCATTCCATCCTCTCCATATAGTTATTTGGATTGGTCCATGGGTTGTTCCATGTAAGTTTCATCTAATTCGTAAAGGTAGTTTTGGCTCCTCCCACGCTAACGTGAAATCCTTGCAATACTCGTCACTCCTGACCGTTCATCCAATTCTTCGTTCATTCACCTTCTGCATTAAGCTAAACCACTCAAAATAATACAAAATGATTATGTATACGATCATGTTGCAGGTACGAGAATTCTATATATCACCCCTTGGCAGATTTCATTTTTTTGTCTACCATGTTAACATCACTTCAGCTTGATTCCAGTAACCCATATTTTCTTGATAATAGACCTGAGTTATTTTTGTTCCAGCTTTCGCCTCAAGGTTGGACAGTTTATTGGATGAGAGGTGGAAACACCTCAAAGCTTTACGGGAAAAAGTAAAAGCCTTTAGGCAACAATTAGATGCGGAAGAGGAAATATCAATGAAAATGAAAAAATAATTTTTTTTAAAGAATGAGAGTTGGAAGGATTTTTTTCCCCGGTGAAATTGTAAACATGAACTCGCTATACTTACTAAGGTTTGATCAATAATATTGATGATAGCTGCCTTGCAGTTTTTATAATTTAGAGCAATTTTTAACTGGGAATATATATATTTTTGAGTTCTTAACGTACTTCATTATTAAATAATGTGAGATTAAAACGATGAACATTGTTTTTGGATAAGCCTGATATTTTGATACTGTCAGTGATATGTGATAACTGTACTATAAGATATTGTGATAATATATGTATTAATTTCGTTTTTATGATAATGTCACACTAAAATTTCCGTAAAGAGACATAAGTTCGCGTCATTCCTGAAGGCAGTCTATAGAATTAATAGTGCATACGGTTAAGGAGCACGAATGAACCATACAAAATACAAACTTTTAAACATCAGTTGTTTCCAGATTTTTTCCAACCCTTTTCACCTCCTGAAAGCTTGTTGTAATTAAATGGTCCGATCCAACATCAGGTTGTGCTTCAATACGTGCTGTTAGATAGACAATCCAAGATACACATGACCACTATTTGAATGAAAAATAATGAGAGTGTGGGAAATGAAAAAAATCAAAACATTACAACTCAATTTTATTCACAATCAATTTTATACAGCATAGGTACTAGAATTTGGCCCTAAATGGGTCTTGTAATCTAGAAATAAACGAATCATTTCAAATAACTTTCTAATCCCATTTCCACATCTTGCCAGGAACCTTTACACCTGAGGTAGATACTTCTTTTCCAGGCCTGAAAGAGTGAAAAAGTATTAGGATACGTTGGTAGTGTTAGAAACCAACATACATCAAGTAGGTAATTGGCCAGTAAATTTTCATATTTCAATTTAAGGATAAAATCTGACCCTGGATCACATTATTGGATGAGACTAATCAGTGCTCAGTATCTTTTGTCCAGACTCAACTCCAGTTGCAAGGAGTTAGGTGACCATGCTCGCTCTCAGGGATAGTACTGATACATAATAATGAACAAAGGTGTGATAGATGCCCTGGTTTTCAATATACAGAAGTGGCTGATTGTTTTCACATTTCTCGGTATTTTGTTCAAATCTAAATACGATGAAGAGGATGAGAAGCTTGGTGTCTTAACACCCAATATTGTGGAATATGACAGACAGCGTGGAAAAAGTACAGTAGAACCGCAATTTACTAGAGAGCTGATCAACTGTGGGTCTATCTGATCGATTTTTGACATTTTCATGTCTTTCATATGGCACATAAAAAAAAAAATCGTCACGAAAATCGTCACGAAAATTGCTAACGAAATTTGTCCCAAGTCGCCACAATGATGATTATGACCATCAGAAGTGAAGTTGTTCGTTATTGGAATTAGGTAGGTACTTTACAGTTTGATTTTTCTGATGATTTCCGCTTACAACCGATTCGTTGCGCTTCTTCGCCAGTTATCATCGTACAAAAATCGTTCACCACTCGTTGGATAGCTCTCGATTTACCTAACCATATTACGTTAACCACTGCGGAGTGCGTGGCCGACAAGCTGCGGTATGAGCGTGATTGTTTAAATAATTGTTTACACACAGGTGATCGTTCTCAATCATTTATATTGACAAAATTATGACCATCAGAAGTGAAGTTGTTCGTTATTGGGATTAGGTAGGTACTTTACAGTTTGATATTACTTCCCAGTATATTACTCGGTATACAAACTCTTGACGGAACTCTAAATTCGAATTATGATATGCGCATGACTTGATACGAAGTTTGTTTGCACACAACATGAAAATGTCTCAATGTGTTGCAGACTCGTATGCAAGCGTTTACTTTGGTTTCATGACGTTTATGTGCCATATGAAAGACATGAAAATGCCAAAAAGGCATTTTTTCGTTTGTTTCGTTTTATAAGACACTTAAATTAGGCCTAGTCTACCTATTAAAACATGGTTTCTTTCACTAGATTATGCATTTCAGTCAAGACTTACAAGGTTCTACTTAATTCTATCCATTCTCTACACATTTCCTGCCTAATACTCACAATGACCAGTCCACCCAACCGCCCTGAAAATCGTTTTTGGTGTGAGGTTGAACATGAGTGTATTACTTTTACTTCATAATGCATCCAATCAAATTTATATTGAAAAACACTTGGTAGGCAAACCCGCCAACGACCTACTTGGTAAGCGAGGGTCGGTGGGCGACCCACTCAATTGTTCACTAGCCTAGCCTTTTTCTTCCTACTCTTCTCCACGAGGAATGGCAAAATAAAAGGCTGAAGTTAATTCATTGAATCAAAATTTACAATCTATCGTAGTTTTACTCGCTAAAAATTCTCTACAATTACTGGTCTCGTGTATTTGACCTCACAGTGACATCCATTACTCAAAACATTCAGTTGCCTAGCTCAAGCTCAAACTGGGTATAAGTAAATACACTCAAGTTCAACCACACACCAAAAAAGAATTTCAGGGTGGTTGGGTGAAAAGGTCCGTTATGTAAAGAACTGAGAGTATTAGTCAGGAAATGTGTAGAGAATGGATCAAGGAACGTCAGGTGTGGACTGAACGTGATTAAAATCGACCTTCAAAACAATGTAGGATGATTTCACGAGTGCGTTTCGGTAATCAGCCACCTCAATCACTGAAGCTGGCCATCCCAGATTGCTGCAGATTGATTAGTGAAGGCAGAAGCTAAATCAGGGAGCTTATGGGCTCTTCTTCTCTTGTGGTTCGTAAGTCGTTAAAATTGAGCTCATTGTGTTAATGAAGTTTCCTGACTAAGGGCTGACAAAGAAGTTTAATTTCTCCTCATCCTTCCTTCTAGTACAAAAAGATCCCTAACCCGGTATGATTTTGATTGTGAAAATAATTTAAGAGTTATGACTTACTGTGAGGCAGAAATCTGTTTTATTCCAGATTCACTAGCGATAACTTTGGGTGGTGCCACTTCTCGTCGACCATCTCTCGTATAATAGTAATTATTGGATAGGATGTGAGATGGCCCACCAGGTACTTCTGGGGGAGGTTGCGTCCGAGCTGCGTAGGAGTCTCCGAATCTCAATGGTGAAGTGTGAGTCCTCTAAAAAAAAGGTTAAAAAATAAAATTTGTGCAACAACGATCTTCAAAATGTAAAATATAATATTATTATATTTCGCACCCGTCGTGGAATACTGTAACATCTCAAAAAAACCAATATTTTGGGAATCTGGTCTTGAAGGTTTTAATTTAATGCATGTAGTACTCTAGTCAGTGGATATAATATATCCGATCAATATAATAATGCCGTAACGACTAGAGTACCTACCACATGCATTAAATTAAAACCTTGAAGACCAGGTTCCCAAAATATTGGTTTTTTGAGATGTTACAGTATTCCACGACGGGTGCGATTTATCAAGGGGTGGTTTCTCTTCCAGACAGTTATTAGGAAACGAAACAAAATAGTGTTTCTTTCGCCACTATACTTATCCTTTATTTACGTTGTGACATGATGCCGGTGACCATCATAACGAAGAAAAGCTCCACAGGCTGGAGCTCACCCACGGCAATAAAGGTGACAAATATTTGAATCAGTTCATGCAGAAAGGGACTTGAGTCCGATTCCTGGACGAAATAAGAAATGGCTTGTTTTGGGGATTATGGGGGTTGTTTCATCGTATTAGGCAGAAAGGAACCTTCTACGGGCACTACCTGAGTGAGAAAACGGTGAAAGTTTCATTCAGTAATTCCGTTTTTCTCGGAAATTTATTAAGTTTTTTTCGTTTTTCTCGAAACAGCTGTCAGTGGACTCAAGTCCCTTTCTGCATGAACCGATTCATTTGATGTGACAGTACGAGTAGCAGAGCTATGGGCATAACAGTTCTCACGTTTTGTTTACAAACTAACGATCCAGTAGGGTAATACGATGACTAGCACTTATGGTGACTACGTTTGACGAGTGTATCAGGCAGCTTCGTTCTGCGCGGTTTTTCACCATTGGTTTCACGAGTGTTAACGGGTAGAAGAAGCAATTTTTCAATCAAGTGGGGGAAGTAGAAAGTTGAGTTGTTTAGCTTAGTGGCGATTATCATAATATGATAATCGCCACTAAGCTAAACAACTCAACTTTCTTATGATAAACAACTCAACTCTTCATATTATGATCCAATTTTTAACAGTTGTTATAAATGAGGGTAATTGCTAAGGAGTGCTTTCCTGAAGGGGTTCACAGACCATAAACCTGTAATAGCTACTATGTCTACAGGGAATAAATAATAAGCATTCAACATTTTAAGATTGGAGGGAAAACCTCGGTGAAAGGAGAGAAATGATAACAGCTTTCCGATCCCATACTCGTTTTTCCTAATTCGCAGTGAATCGTACGTCCCCTCGGTGATTCGAGGAAACATTTATGAAATCGTTCAAATATCTCTCCAGACAATATCACGTATTACTCGGTTTCAAAATTAGGGTTGTCAGCCATTGGTACTATTCAAGGAGGTTATAATAGGTATTATAACATCCTATTATAATCTCCTTGGTACTGTTTACAAGTGTAGGTACTGTTAGTTTAGCAGAACTGTTAAGACACCCGATTCAATCAGTATTATGTGAACTGGCCCTGACATAGATTTCATAGTTTTTTCAGTTTAACAGGCGAAACGATTGGTGATAATCGTTCATGTAATGGTGAAACTTGAAGAGCGATAGTTCGTAATGTCTTATTATTTCTTATTAGTTCACAGCTCTGTCACGAAATTCAACTAATCTCGTCCAGTTCGGTGATACTAAACCTCAGCAATAAATAAAATTCAAACTTCTCGTTTACTTACGCCAAGCAAAAGGTTTCTGATAGCGCTTAGAACCGGCGTTACGGCTCTGGGTTCTACTTTACCCATAGTTGAGATCTGGACAGTAAAATCCGTCAAATTAAGCACAACTTGGTGCTACTGAGAACGGGAAAATCAACTATTTAGGACAAATATAGCAACTGTACGATAACTGTTATCACCTGTGTGTGTGTGCTTTTCTCTTATTTTGTTGCATTCGACAAATTTAAATTAGCATTGTTATCACGCTTATCACCACGGAAATGTTCATCTTCATCTCCTCCCTCCTTCATCTCTTCATCTCCTCATGGAAGAAGGAAGGTACCGCTAGAGCAGTGGTTCCCAACCTTTTATGGGGCATCGCCCCTTTGTGGAAGATGACTCACAACTGTCGCCCCCTTTTCTTAGTACTACTGTTTACCTAATGTAATTTTAAGTAACAGGTCGTTATACAAATAATAGAGTATTTTATTCTTTTAAAAGATTTATTACTATTTACAACAAATAATTAACCAAATCAGATGTGTCCAGAATTCTTCATCTCACTATACTTCATCTCATGAGTTGGAGTTCAACCATAAACATTGGGTATCTTGTAAGCCTACCTCAACTACCTCCTACCTCAACTACCTCCTACCTCAACAACCTCGCGCTCGCGCTATTCCTCCCTTGTCTGCGCGTGATCAACAATCCCTGTAGAGTTACACAACTCTCTCACACGCGCATATTTTATGCAGATTATAGTTTTTTCCTCATAACTAAATCAAAAACGAATTTATTTGTTTGTAAAACGCTACCGTGTATCCGCGATACATAAAAGCACTGGAATGTATGAAATGAAAATGACTATTATCCTTTATCTGTACAGATGGAGTCTATTATGCCTAATTAGTTTTCTTTAAACAAGCTTGTCCTTAGAACAAAAGCTTCACTCAACCCATCTTTGGCGTGAAAAGAATCTTCAAGATACACAGGGTGGTCATTTTAAGACGGCTTAAATGCATTTCCTGCCTAAATGGTTGATTGAATGGGTAAATGGTCGCCCTTGAGCTTTCTTTTCAAAAACGACCACTACTTGACGTTTCAGCCACGCATGCGCCTCCGGCGCAAGATCGAAACTTGGGGTTCCCAGATGAGAAAACACCCGCAACACCCCCTATCGACCCTCCGTACTTTCTTTCCTATCGACCATTTTCACGAAAATGATGTTTTGGCAGATTCTTATTCGACTTCTCACGCTGGATAGGTTCCTTAGCTCAAAATCGCTTCAACTAAATTACAGAGTTGAGGAAAAATTATAACATTATTGACATCGTTGAGACAACAGCCCATATCAACCAGCTGTGTGGAAAGAATTTTTATAGTTTGAACATGCTAGGTGTTGAATAAAAATATAAAAAAATTACAGTCATGCAGTATGGCTATAAAAGCGAATTTTCGACGAAATATTAGGCGAAGTGCAATTAATTACATACAAAATAGTTTTTTTAACAATCAATTTAATTATTTAATTGCAAAATAATTACCTACTGCCTAGTATGTAATTTACCTCTGTCAATCCTTTTGATGTTAATCCTTGCCAATCTTGATGACTTCACTCCCTATAAGTTCGCTTCCTCTATTTTAGGACTGCTCAAAATGGAAACAGACAGCGATAGTGAGTACGTCTCATCTTCGAACAATGACTCGGACTCCGTGGATGATTGTCACAATTTCATGAAATCAGTCCCGGTGCGTGAAACAGAAATCTCCCACCACGAGAACATCAAGAGCGCCGTGTTAAACGATATCCCAGAACCTGAGGTCGTTGAGGAGCCTGATGGAGCGTTGACCACCGCAATCGATGTACCTCAGGCCAACTCCCTTGAAACCGCTATTCATACTGAGGAACCAGCTGACGGATTACCAGGAGCCACCTTGACAGAAGAAAGTACTCACCGAGATGTTACCAAGAAGAGAAAGAGGGTGTCTGACTGTCGGGACTGGAAACGAGCTGAGTCCAAAGCCAAGCGAATGAAAGGCGAATCGTACGTTGGGTTTCGTCGAGCCAATCCCAAGTGTACTAAGAAAATCGTTCATGATGTTCCTCGAGAGGCTCGGGAAATCGGGCCAGCCTGCGTATCACCTCTCTGTGCCAAGTGGCAAAAGCGAATGTGCAACAACATTACTGAAGAGGAAAGACAAGATTTGTTTGGCAAATTCTGGAAAGAGATGACGTGGGAGGCTAAAAAAATGTTTGTCTGTGGTTCAGTTAACGTTATGAAGTGTAAACGAAGTAGAGTTGGGGAAGATTCACGAAGAAACCTTAGCTATTTTTACTTTCTCCAAATCAATGGGGAAAAGGTCCCCGTATGCCAACAGATGTACCTCAACACGCTGGGTATCACAAAGGACGAAGTGAGATACTGGTTAGAAAATTTCCACGTGTCCAACATTCATAGCGCCAATTTTTGTCAACCTGTGTTACTAGGGTAACACCCCCTATCAACCTCAATTTCCAAATGTTCTTACCTTCTACTGTTTTCAATTTCAACATTGGAAGGCGTCACTTGTTGGCCTAGAGTGTGAAAAATGAGAAGAAAAGGACACATGAACGACAATTGGTCCATCATTCAGTTTTTCCCTTCACCAGAAACGTCTAACAAAATCTGCAGTGAACACACAGAACATCCTAAGTTCCAAATCATACATTTTTCAGGAGGTGAAAATGACTTCTGGAAATCCCTTGGGCTCGAGGATTGCAAATTTGATACTGACCAGGTTTCAGGTTTGTTACTTTCTTAAAATCGTATTTCTTGGATGGTCTGCCTGAAGTCATTTTTGTTCAAAAATTTTGACAGTGAGTACAGATAATACTATTATCTTATTAAAATCATGATCGTGATTTGATTCCTCTGTTTCCACATCGTCACTTTATTTTCTATATTATTATTTCAAGTCTTTAATGTCTATATTAACTCTATAAGTATAATATACTTATAATATACTAATATTATATATATCATATTGAGTCTGATGTTCTAACTTGTCATAATTTTTTCTACACTGAAAATATATTCTACAATGAAACATTTTCAATATATTATCCCCCTCCTATAAAACAATCGATGTATCAAAACATCGATGTTTTGTTCATCGATACCCATCCCTAGTACCTACCTAACCTATACCCGCGATTTTCAATGAATTCTACTTATTTTAATCAACTTTACCTATTATGTACTAAGCGTATATAGTTTGAATTACTTCAAACATAAATTGTAGTTAGACTGGTAAGAGATTAGAAAAAAAAAGAAAAGTGAAATCACAAATTTCTTAATACCTAAAATACCAATTGGATACGAGGATTGAAGAAGTAACTTCTCACAGCTGAAGGTGCATGAGAAGTTTAGGAAATGACTGATTCCAGAGAAAAATGTGATCTAATTGAAAAATTGTACTCATTGAACGCAGAATTTGGCGCTTATATTGCTTACGTCAAATCCGAAACGAGAGAGAAAGAAACATCATGAATTCACAGGGTAAAGGGTTAACATTTATATATATAAATACATATCTTTTTTTTTTAATAAACATTACTGTTATATTTCATTCAATTTTATATTACAGCATCATTTTAACGCAACAAACCTATTATATATATATGTTTGCAGTGAAAGCACATTAAGAAAGATGGTCATACATAATAAGAACCCTCACACTTTTATAATAATGACACAAGGTAAAAACAAGAGATAAATTAGTCAATTAATAAGGACGACGCAGAATCTCACAAGCTTTCAATGATTCATAACTCAGTATGAATCATCATAGGCAATATCAACGGCTAACATGACAATTAAGACTGACTCAAAAGCCATTAGGGGAACACTGAACCTGAACGTCACAAAACTTTTCATGATGAGATAAAGCATGAAGAACTGGGTTTTATATACGAGCATACTCTACACGAAGAAAGAAAAGAAATACACCGAATTGCAAAAAGGCTATTGCTAATTGACAATTCTCGAGTAAAATAAATTGTAATTCACTTAAAATTATCAAATAATGTAAGAAAATCACCAGGCTAGTATGATTGCAGTTAGGCTCACCAATGAAATTGAAAGGGAAACTAATACTAGAAGGCTGTAGAAGATGTAAAGGAAATGCTAAAATTGCACACGTAGTTAGGGATTATCTAACTATAAACGACGAAAAAAAGTATTGGAACTAGCATGAAATAATATAATGTGAAAATTTGTGTTGTCAATAATAGCCAATCATAAATTGGATAGGATAGCGTACCAATCTTCACATTATGCCAAAATGAAGTCTCAGTTTTAACAAATTCACTCGATTTTAAAATGAAGAAAACCTGAATACTGTTTCATGGTGTTCATTGTCCATCTCAAGTTCCTTAATATTACTTCAATGTTATAGAAAAAAATAAATTAGTTAACACATCGATAGTCAAATAAAAAAATATCAAATAAATAGCAAAACCGTTGAAAACTAAAAAGTATGGGGACTTACGTTATATTCAGCCTTGAGTATTATATCACCATAATGTATATGCAACACCAGGTTATACACTCTTTTTTCGATTCATAATAATGCTTTTTATAACAAATTAGAAAAATGAACAACCAATCCGAAAATTATATGTATCCCAACAATTAGTAACAATAGTTTTTAGTAAACAATAACTTTCACGACAAATCAAGACTGTTTTCACTAATACAAAGCTGTTAATCGCATAAAATAACTGTATTGTAACCCTGAGTACACTCTAATTTCCCGTTTTCAATATACCATCGTGTTTTCTTTGTGTTTGAAAATAATTTTGAAGGGAAATGCAATCAAATAGTAGTATTCTAGTAATTGAGTGCACATTCGACTAATAAACGTAACTAAAATTGAAATATCATGATACAAAAGTAATAGTGAGAAAAACTTTGATCAATAATAAATGAAAGTATCGAGCCTCCTTGTGCCTGATGAAGCTGTTCACAAATATTATTTTAGATAATGGGTAAAGACTTAAAATGAATTAGACGTCTTCATGCTACTAAATGTTTAAAAAAAAAAAAAAAAGGAATGCTCAGAGTTGATGATCGTGGAATGGGTAAATAATTACTATCCAATTCAAAAACGATATGGTTTGACGTGAGAAAGAAAAACGGAATGACTTGAAAACTATATGTAATTTTTAAGAACAATTTAGGGATAGAAAAGAAATGTGGTTGAGCGGAAAATACATTGTCAGTTCAGTATAATAAACCATTACCCTTTACCCAACCAATGGAGGTGGTCTCAGGAGCTCACGATAAAAAAAAAAGAAAAAAAAAGTTAATCAATCCATAATAACTTCAATATTCTTCCTCCCCATCTGGGCCTTCAGATATTTCTTCAGGGGCAGCAAAACCTTCCTATGTAACAGTAGAAAAATATCGTTACTTTGTGATAGATCAAGAGATGGAGGTAATGCAGTGGATAAGAATACATTGAAAGTAGCGAATCCCTTTTGGGTCGTTCTGACTGAATTCAACACTGGATATTTCTTTCAACCAATATTTGACATTGGCTGCGCAATAAAAAAATGCCATGTTTTTCCCAGAATATCGGTCATTACCAAAAGAAGACCAAGTTCAGAGAGCAGCTATTTTGGATGTCGAGACAAAATGTATTAATTTTGAAAAATCATAACATTGCGTAAATTTGTTTAATGGTTTCCCACATTTTCCCTTAATGGTTTCCCACATAACTTTAACAGATTCAGAGATTTTCTCCGCAAAAATGAGGGTGAAGAACCTCACCATAACTGATAGGTTACAGGCCCTTAAACAGTCAGTACACTTCAATTGAAAGACGTTGGAGCGAATTAATTTTCTCCATTTCATTTACTATACAGGGTGTTCGACACTTGGAGTAAAAGAAAAAAAAAATGGGTAAAACTAGACTGAAAATGGAGTAGAACGCCGCCAACCGCACCTTTTGATTTCAAAAGATATGATTTGTTCAAGTTTTTTTTCCCCCAGAAAACCACGTTTTTTGCCATAAAAACCCACGTTTCTTCATTGAAATTATCAATCTGAATCATATCACTACCACGGAAAACACAAAAAATTGAGAATCCGTTCGTCAATTTTCGGGTAGGTAGTCGTATTTTTGTAGGTGCCTACTGTTTTTCCGCACTCAAACTTACATTTCTGCATGAAATCGACAAGGAATCGCAAAGTTGACAATACCATTAGAAACCTGAGCAAATTTTCAAGTTTTCATGAGATTTGCCAGCTTCTAGCACGTTTTTTTGTAAATGCAGTCAACACACAAGTATTTTCAAACATTTAATTTTTTTTAAATTGTCAATGTTCGAACTGCAATTGCGGTCCTTAGGAGTTCGTTTTTATTAGGCATGTGCATCAGGCGTATGTAGAAAATAACGCTGAATCCGAAAATGTGGTCAAAAGTAGAAAAAAGTTGTTTTAAAGTGAAGAAACGTGGGTTTTTATGGCAAAAAACGTGGTTTTCTGAAAAGAAAAAAAAAACCTTAAAAAAATCATATCTTGGGGAACGGATTGAGATAGAAAGGTGCGGTTGGCGGCGTCCTACTCCATTTTCAGTCTAATTTTACCCTTTTTTTTTTTTTTTTTTTTTTACACCAAGTGGCGATCACACTGTATTATGAATTACTAAGGGGAAAAAGGCTATGTGCTGGAAAAAAGAGTAAGGGGACTGAGAACAGTCGAAATTTACGATTCATCACAATTGAGAATATCAACACATTGACAAAAGTAAATGACTTACTTCAGTGGCATACAGAATGCTCAATACTTTCTGTAGAACTGGCAGATCTTCATTTTCCTGACATACTACTTCTATATCTCTCAGTTTTCCAAAATAGAAATCTCTTTCCTTTTCTAGTCCGTCAATGGTTGCCTTCAATTCTTGTACCTGTAGATAATGAATAACGTATAATTATAACACACTTGAAACATAATAAGCTTGGGTCGTGTAGATGAGCTGCTATACTCCCAATTCAGTATCTACATACACCTACTTGATTAGAAAGCTCTTCTATTTTGTGAGCATCGTTTCCAATTCTTCTGCCATCAAGCTGATTTGAGGTGCTCGTAGGGGAAACAGCAGCGCGAGGAGGAGGCTTGGCCACTAAAAATCAACAGAACATAAAAATAACATGTAGCATTAAGAAATTATAGAACCTTCCTAAAAACAATAGAAACTACATTACATTCAGATTCTACCTCTAAGATCCAAATCTATCATTCTGACTCATTAAATGCAAGGAAAAAAGATTCAAGATTTAAAAATGCAATGATATATTTTATCATGTTTTCCAATATATTCTCCAAAATTGTTCAACTGCAATAATTATTTTAAAAAACTCTTGGAGCGTGAATTTCTTGTAGTATCAAATTCACACTTTTTGGCCCTCAAGAACTGTGAATTGTGATTCATTCTCTTCGTGTATCTGTAATTGCTGGTCTTTGAACTCATTTTTACTTTTTGTCGAAATTTTTGTGAAATGAGGGACTTTTCATCAAGAAGCCAAGGCCATCCTACAAGTAAGTTTTGGTGATTTGTTCCTGGAATTTATCTTAAGATTGGCTGCGAATCCGGTCGGTTACAGTCTCCCTGGGCATAGAGGGGGCGACCAGCGACTCCTCATTTGGGTCCATGGTTAGAGTCATGGGGTCGACAAAACCCTATGCGACTGGGTGAGAACCATGCTAGAGCAACGCACGGTAGAAGTGTCAATGTTTGAGGAAAGGCTCGTGGTAACAACGACTGAGGGGTGTTCTGTCACCTCTGTTGTGGGACCTGGGCGTAGACCTCTTCTGGTGGACATGCAGGTATCCTTCATATGAGGAGCGACTAATTCCAGTATTTGACTTTGAGAAGAAATTAAAGGTCAGAATGCCCCATAGGGATGAGTGGACGGGTACCTGACCCTGGATCGGACTGGAGACATTGTCATGTTAACATATTATGGCTCTAGGATGGATGGGAGGTCAGTGGTATGAGACCTCGCACGGAGGCATCTTGGCCGCTGCTCGTGCATGCAGGCAGAACTACATGCGATTGGAGAATGTGTGGTGGAGATTTAGAAAAAGGAATGTACTTATGTTCTCGGAAAGCCAGGTAGAACTGAAGGCCCTTGCAGCAACCCAAACCAAGTCAAGACTGGTAAAGGAGAGCTGGGAGGCGCTGAACTGCCTGGGGACGACATTTCGGGAAGTTGACAATGGCAGCACCTTGTAGGAGAAGGACCTCAGAAGCACTGGAGCTGTTAAAGAGGAAGATGAGGCTCCTGGTGGGGATGCTGACGGGGCACGGCTGCTTCCAGAAACAACTGCATAGAAGCGGAGTATACATGGGAGATCCTTTGTGCAGTCTTTGCAGGGAGGAGGACGAAACTGCGTCGCATCTCCTTTCTGAGTGTCCAGCACTTGAAGCTCGACGATACAGAATCTTCAGGTCTCTAGTACCAAAAGAGATGTCGGCAAACAACCTTGCGGGGGGGATCATGAGTCTGGAGGAGGGGGTGGACTGGACCACGTAGGTTGGCCTACAGGACAACGATCCGCACAATAAGCCCAGGTTGATCCCATCCTGAGTCCATGATACAATCTACTCTAATCTACACCATTATCTTGGGGAGTATTTTTCCTGCAGGTTATCAGTAACCATGGAGTTACCCTAGCAGAATATGTCAGATATGCAAGTCATTCCGCAATACGGTTTTTAATTACAATAAATGTTTCTATACCAGCAATTTTCCATCAGATAACTAGAATGTAAGGCAATCTTGGGACAACAAAGTTCAGAACAGGCGTAAGAGTGGTGAAGACATATCATAGAATGACAGGGATTTGTACAAAGTCAGCAAGCACGTACTTATATTGCAGTTCCTATATTCCACTTATAGTGCAATTAAAAGGATTAGGTAGAAAGATGGCTGAAATCCTGATTGATCAAAATATATCCGTTTTGTTGTTCAATTTTTTCCAGCGCGTACCAAAACTTACCTCAAGAATGGCCTTGGTCTAACCTTTCAAAAGTCGAATTTTGAATTCAAATTCTGAGATTTCCCCCCGCCAAAATACGAAGCCTTGGAAAATTTAACTTATATAGATAGTTTTATTCAATTTTTTCAATAATTAGCTAACTGAAAAAATGCCAGCTGGGATCAGTTAGCTTTGACACACTATTAACAAGAGCTCTCCCTTCAGAGAGCAATGGCCATATTTCAAGCGTTTAAAAATACAAAGGATCTACTCATACAATCCGGTCATGTTCAGTTTTCTAACAAAGTTGAAAGCAAAAAACATGCTTTCAAAAAATTATTAAAAACTCATTCCCACGTCATGCAACAAACCATATATTAAGCACTGGTAAGTAGCACACTCCACAACTGAAGCTATTTATTTTCATTCAATATGCTGATGTGTAACTTGGTCAATCATTCACAAAACCTACTAAACATATGGGAGGGATCTAGAAGACAGTTTATTTCACAGTGCAGCACGTACAATAATGAGGCAGTCTTAATAAATACTATACTCGACAGTCCTGTTTCTTCATCCAAATACTACTCTCTTAGCACAGTGGAAAGCCCGAATTTCACTTGACCCATGATCAGCACCAACCCTGATGGCATCAGTTCAAATCTGACACCCCGACCAAATTTAAACATTCTACGCACACTCAACATTGCATTCAACTTCTTTCTCAACCACAAATATACCCCAAATCTACACCACCCCAATCTCTAATTAGGGGCAAATTTGGTCAATTTTTCAATGACAGCAACAAGTTTGGGCATTGGAAACCAAAATGTTGAAACTTATTGGCAGAGACTGACAAACTACTTTGTATATTAAAAATTACTCTTCATCATGACGGTTTTAAAGAGCATGTTGGTTTCAAAATTGGTTCTTACTCCCTTGCATAATTCTATTTTATTTTATTTATTTATTTTTTGTATTCAGCACACTGACAAACGTTCAGAAAAGTGGTTTCTCCTCCGGTTTTGTCTTTGTGTTTCTTGAAGTGAACCTTCATATCATCTTACAACAAGGACACATCGCTCCTTTGCTGCAACAGTGTCATATCTCCAAATTATATGCTTCGGGGTAATCGAAAAAAAAAAAAACCATTTCAGCGAATTTCACGAAGCCTGACTTGGAATTAGAGCTTTAAAACATTGCTTCGTGAAATTCGTAGCGGAATATTTCAAAGTTGCACTATTGCAGCAAAGGAGCGACATGTGACAGGCAGCCAAAGAATTTCGTTTCCAAACGTATTTTACAGAGAACCCATAAAAAATTATGAACATGAATCACATTTTTTTCCGCCTAATGACGATACGTACATCATTTCCAAGAGTTTTCATAGACATTTCATATAAATACCACCCTTCCGCAGCCCATGACACGACAATGAATTGAGTCATTACCTGTCAACAGTACCACAGACCTCGTTTACCCACCAGTAGTATTTCCTATAGATTTCAGAGACAAGTACTGGCAAACGTATAATAGGGTTCTCAATGCAGATGCAGGAATGAGGTTCCACAATTCTACTCAATAAATCAGTAAATAAATACAACTGAATACATGACTGGAAAGACATGGTTCAATCTCCAATTAGTTATACACAAATGCATAAGAAACTATATTTATTATATATTTGAAGTGTTGTGATTTTACCAGGTTTAAGTGATCTGGCTGAGGAATTCAAGTCTTGTTTTGAATTTGAGCCTTTGCGGAGCATATTACTTTGAGAAAGACTAATATTATTGTTCCGTGGAGCTGAAGCTCCTCCCGCGCCCATGGGCTGTCCCTCTCTAACGAGTAAGGCATTGTAATCTTGCCCTGAGTAGTTAGCGTCAAAAAACTTCTTAAACCACTGGAGGAATTCAAAATTATCTTGAAACTTTCCTTTCACAAGTTTATCAATAGGGACGATCTGAAATAAAATTGCATGCCAAAACAAACAAATTATAAACAAAAGGTTAGGAAACAAAAAATAAACTTTTTGGTGAATATTTATATAGCTGATAAAACATCCACAACAGCATTATCATAGAAGTGCTCAACATAGTTCTAATAAACCATAGTGTCTTCATGACAGTATTAAATAAGTACTGGGAAAATCTCGTTGGAAGCAATCTGGTAAACTGACTATTAAAAATGAAATTATCAATATCACAAGGTCATCAAAAGACTCCTACTATGGAGGAAGTGACGAGAAAAATATCAAGGGATGAATCAATAACAAGGGACTCATACAAAAGTCATGAAGGTATACAAATGGAATGAGCATTTGGGCAACATAGGCCATCACCTCAGCTCATCTCAAAATCAACTTGGGAACAACGAGAAATCGATGAATCCCATTGCTGGCTTTCATTGAAGGTTCCCTTTCATTCAATGAACGGGGGGAATCGCCATCACCATGAAAAAAGGTAGAACTACCATGATGAGCAGAGTTTCAACACTTCTTCAAAGCTAAAAGCGATCATATACTTGAAATTGAGTGGTTCAAAGAGTTTAGTATTGTTGAGGACCAAAATATATTGAGGGGAACAGTACAACGAGAAGTCAACTCCTTAGCTCTCAAAAACAACCCAGACACAAGACCAGACAGTGCCAGTAGGAAGGAAAAACAAACTGCATACATTCAACCGACTACTAACCGACTACTTTTTTTTTTAAATCAACTTTATTGTTACAACTGTATGTATACATCTAGTAAATTCACTCTGTTAGTTAATTTAAACGTGATTGACTATAATGCATTATTATTCATTTCAAATTCTTCATGAGCCTAATAGAGACATTTTTGAATAAGCAAATTTAATGTTTCAGTATTTTTTAATTCACAGAGAGGTCATGCCAAATCAATCAAGTTTCTGAAGGAGAGATAGTAACCAACTATTTGGAATAAAATAATAGTAATCAAACAAAGGTTTCTATCTGACAACCTCATCTCGCAGGAAACCAATATTAAGGCGGGTTTAGACGGCGCGCACCCACTCGCGCACCAACCTCGCATCCGACTCGACTTCAACTCGCCCGGCAATAAACTCATCCTCGCCTCACTGTATAGACGACACGCATTCACTCGCGCACCGAAACTCGCTCAATCTCCGTCGGGAGTTCATCATGGCCACACCTCAAGTTACCGTTTCGTTTGCTTTCCTAGCAATGTGTTATTTAAAAAGAAGAAACGAGAATGGAAGAAATCGAAAGGTGCGCCAGTGGTGGGCTAAAGAATTGTTTCGCCAGCGATTGCAGTATGGTAACAGATTGATGGCCGATATGGTGATTGAACACACTGAAGAAACCTTGAGAAATTTCGTGCGTATGAGCTCGGAAGATTTTGAATACCTGCTAACTATGGTTTCACCGACAATTAATAAAATGAACACAAATATGAGAGAAGCGATCACAGCCAAAGAAAGATTAGCTGTCACACTACGATTTCTTGCTACAGGAGATTCATACTCAAGTTCACAATACTTTTGTTTTGTGAAAGATGTTTTTATTCATGAAAGAAATCTCAAATGAAAATCAACTTATAAATAACATTTACAAAAATTAACTGTATAATAATGGTAATAAGTAGGTATTTAAAAAACTTTCACATTTTACAACGAAAAATTCTGCAGGCCAGACCACGCTCCTTGTAGAGCTCAATTAGCTCGAGGCACCTCGCTGGGTCCATTTTGCTGTCTACACGGCGCGAGGTTAGAGACCGAGTTTCCTTTGATGCGCGACCAAAAACCGACTGACCGCGGCTCACCCCGAGGTGGCCTCACTGTGAGGGGCCTCGAGGCGAGGGAGGTGTTTACATTGAGCGAGGGACCGGAAGTGAGGCTGGTGCGCGAGTGGGTGCGCGCCGTCTAAACCCGCCTTTATACGTTATGTCACTGAACGATAAGATCAAACCATCGCCCAAGTGTCTTCAAAGTTGCTAACAAGTCGTACAGATTAAACGAGCGAACTAATTTAATGCACCAACAAAACCATAGACCCAGAAAATAAGAAAATGATTGAATTTAAGTCTGCCAAACGCTGTGTAATCTATGCATGCACTACTAGAGGGAAATGAATATCAAGAAGAACCAATCATGAGAACGATGAGATGGGAGGGAATAGAGGCTCTTTTCAGCTACGAACGCTCTTCAATCCACAGATCACCACCAGTTACTTCAATAAATAGAGCCACAAATTATTAAATCAATACACAGCGGTGTGTTTCATCAGGTACCAGTCATATTCATATTGTGGTGACCTTCCTATTACTTTTTACTCTCAGAGTAACACCATTAAGTGAACATATTACATGGCAGCATTCGAATCATTTCCAACCTATCAAAACCATTACTATTCCTGAGTGAGTAAACCCTACCACAATCGCCTACATAACGAGCACCAGCAGAGTCAAATGCAAAATATAATGGCAGGAATAATTATCTCAACTTCAAGGGCTTCCTACCAAAATGATAAGTGGCAAGGACATCATTTCCGATCTTCCTTGTTTGTCTATGTTGAAGTATTATGCAAAATCGTGTGCATGTAACATGCTAGAAGAAGACATGAGTGGAGCCAACGATAGTTTTTTTTCAAAACTATGATCAAAAATTCATAAGTATTCAAAGAATTAAACATTCAATGATTCATTTTGAACTGAAAAATTATCCTAGAACCCAGGTACGAGCTGCCCTTATCAACACCCAGATGGTGCAATAAAAGTAAACTTTCAAAAACATTTGTGGCATACTTGGATGAGGAATTCTGTAAATGTAAAAAAAAAGAAGAAGAGAGGATTACTCAAAAAGGATTAATCGAGCATCAATAGAGAGAAGCAGAAACATGCAGCAGTAAAAACTGTAAGAGAAAATTATCAAAATCGAAGTTGCGGGAAAACGTGAAACATTACATATTTCTAGGCAAGCAAATATATTAAACGTTGTAGCAAAAACTCTGATCAGATCATTAGCTGATACCAGATGCTATGCGCCTGTTAGGTGGGGGTCGAGGGGGAGCGGGCGCAGTGAAGCCTGTAGACTCGATGTTGTTAGCACCGGAGCCCAGCACAACGCCAGCCCTAGCTTCCATTCCATCATATTCATGCCCATCATAGTTAGCATCAAAGAATTTTTTGAACCATTGAAGAAATTCAAAGTTATCCTGAAACCTGCCTTTTATAAGCTTGTCAACAGGTATAACCTGCAATCAAAGACAAACTGAAAACTGAATACTAAAAAGAAACTTCTAATACTTCAAAGTACACAGTATGTAGGACCTGTGATAAGCTTCAGCAACAAACATGATGATGAGGTTATATTATTCGATCTTAATTCACTATTGGACAGGGTATACACAGAACCAAAATTAAGTTGAATCGAGGAGGGCTATATAATGAAATTAGAGGTAAAATTGCGATTTTCTTTCAAATATACAAGCCAAAAATGATCTAGCATGTGTAGCGTATACTTTAATGAAGGTTCATTTCTACTTTAAAGAAAAGTAAGGATCAAGAATCGAGATTAAAAGAGAAGGAATAAGTGCAATAATGAACAAGTATTTCAGAGACAAAAAAAGAAAATGTAAATATTTCCAATGGTACCTCTAAACACAACCCTCCTACCTCTCTCAAACTATAAAACTGAGTGTGACTCGTCTCCCTTTAGACCTAGCGACTTGACCATTAGGGGCTTTCTATTATCCACACCAAATTTCAAGTTGATTGCTCAAATAGGAGCTGAGATATCGATAACTGAAAAATATAAAGTTGGTATAGAAGTCGTTCTTCTCAACTTGTTTGCTTGGCGGGGCTGAACGCTATTGCTTTCTTTGATGTAATTACTGCCTACTATTAGCACTACTACCACCACCAAAAACACTAGTCTTTATTTTTCTAGGATGGAGCAGAAAAAGCCTGGGATGAGATGACCAAGTGAAAAAAGGCCTGGCCTACTCAATCCCAGGTTACACGAAAGGACTCTACAAGTGAAGGCACAGAACGTGGATTGATATGAAAAAATTCGCAACTATATGGTTGGAGAAAAAGGGGCGTGCGGTCTGGGAACTCAGTTCGTAGAAAATGTACTAGATAGAAAAACTATATGTGTATTAGCATGGATACACGCGCTTTTACATTTTGGAGTATTTGATGCTCAGTATAGTTCCACTAGTTAATCTTAGTTCAGGAGTACTAATATGATCGCATATGCAATTTGATTTTATCCAGAATCAATGTAACAATTTAGTTGTAAGTGGAAAGCAATGGTAATATTGTATAGGAAGGTTAAAGCTGAGAAGCTTGGTTGTAGTGAGCCACTGACAAAATGGTGGCATTAATTAGAACCATGGATATCTCATTTAAAAAAGGAATATATCTATTCTCACATTTCATTGCTGAATCAATGAGTCGTAACTAACAATAGAGCCACCAATAGAATATCTACTCCCCCCCCCCCCCCAATTACCATAAAGACTGACTAACAAAAGCAATAACCTGGACTTCCCGAACAGAATTGTCTCTCTTCGCCACTTCCTCTGGAGATAATAAATAATCCATTTATCGACAATTGAATGTAACTATCACTACTATCAACTCATCTGTACTGTGTTGAGCGACTTCTATGAGTGACTTCTGCGACAGAAGCCAGCAACTTTAGATTAAGCATTTGTAAAAAGGATACTGAATGAGGATAGTCCCACTTGCCAGGATACCAGAATGATTTCAATTGGCGCAAAAGATTTAAAGTAACGCTCACCGAGTTGCTGACTGCTGCATCAGTAATTTAATTATACTTGAATTTCAAGTCAATGTTACATTGCATACTATATTATATACTTCTGCATAGATAAGCTAACAGGAAACAGACGAATTTAGCTTCATTTTAACCAGGAAATGGGTTCTGAGCCCTCGAACCCACCGTCACACAATTCATATTTTTCAAAAATTCGATCATGAGCGTGACTTCCCAAGACAGGCTCAACTGCTACTTGTCAGTTTGACACTTTTGACACAAAAAAAGTTATTTTTCCTTCGTGAACATTCCCGCAGTTCTCCAAAAAAGGAACGGGTTTTTAAAAAGTCATGTCTGTTTCCTATTAAAAACCAAATTGGAAAAACATCGTCATTCAAACTGTACACGATTTTGGAATTCCCTGATCTTAGGGTAATGACATACTACGCGATAAACCGCAAAACGCAGCGTTATCCGCGAAGTCGCCAACAGCGTTCTCATACGGAACCTGACATACTCGGCTGGAAAACGCGCGCGACGGAGAACACAAAGAAGGGCATGGGTAGTGTCAAATTAGTCGCACTAGTGAACTAATTAATAACTCTTAGCGAAACCATAGCTCTTGTTGAGAAACAAAAAGCTCTTTGGGACAAGGGGAGCGATTTATATAAAGACAATTCTGAAAAGGAGAAATCATGGTAAGCTGTCGCAAGAGGAGTGCATCAGGATTGGGAGGGAATGACTAAAGAAGACCAGATGAAATGATGCTATTGACATTCTGTAGTACGTATACAATTTATCTTTGTACTATCTAATGTCTGCATAAAAAGCTGAAAACGGATCGGGGCCATCATGGTATGGGTGCACAGAAAATATGCGTGTACGACGCGGTTGCATTGAGTCTTCAGCTTCTGCAGCGCAAACAGCTGTGACATAAATAAAGTTACTTATGTATGTCTTGTGTTTGTTTTGGAATCAATTTCTCTCTCTCTCTATTAACCCTTCTTGCACTCTCCATGGCTGCAAACGCTCTTTTTCGCCTGCGGTTTGACATACTATGTCATCTCGCCCGGTAATGCGATTTCCGCGCCGCGTTTTCTTGTCGCGGGATTCCTCTCCGCGTTTCCGCCTAGTATGTCATTACAATTAGACTTTCCAGAAATAACATGGGATTACCACATCAGCAAGATGAAAACAATCAATATATCGTTGGCCTATAAGTGATACCTCGTGACAAATATGCGTTTTTGGAACCGTTAGAATCAGAAAAACTACCCTCGCCAATCAAATGAGACCTCGTAACTGTGAAAAAATGCCTCAAGTCTTCAAGAGCTCCAACACGTATGTGATAAACCAACTCGTAACTGCCGGGATAGTGTGCAAGTGCTTCCTCGAAAATGAACGTGTTTTGCCTTAATCTGTTTTCCCTCTTAATATTACTAATGTGTCCTGAAGAACATAACAAATCAGATTATTAAAAGTTTTTGTGATGATTAGACAAAAAGGAACTAATGATGAGTCAAAGCTGAAACTACTAATCAAGACAAGTCAATTTTTGGAGTGTCAAGTTTGCCCCTAGGCATTAAGAATGGTCCTTTCAACATGTTACATTGCATACTAGTAAAACCTTAGAAACTTAGTCCTATCGATTCATTCAATAAATAATAAATTGGCAATTTTTTGTGCCAATTTACATTATTTAATATTAAAGCTCTTATAAGGAGCTTCTTTCATTCTGACAAATACATCTACTTTCCTCTAATGAGGCTTGGTTCTATTTCGAAATCCTATCCCTCTGCAATGGGTGAAACGCTTGAATAGTAATAACACGGAAGTTACAAAAACATTATACCAGTGGGAACTCTCAACTGCAGTTTTTCGACCAGAAGCTAAAATTTTATGTCAAACACCACCTAGTAATCCTCAATGAGCACATACAAGTCCTTAATCAAGGATACCGGAAAAAGTGTTTTGCTTCTCCTGAAAAGTGAGATTTTTTTCACTTACGAGGTATCACACCTAGGCCGACAATATAAAAAAGTGAAGCAACAAATCGATAAACTCTTATGTATATTGTTATTACTAGCTTTTGATTGACCAAAGTTAGTAAACTATGCAGAAACTATAGAGCCAAAGCTGTTTGGTTTCAAGAAAATTAGGATGTTTTTGAGTTGAGAAACCAATCTGTGCCTCTTAACTGTTCATGTCACATCAGTGTGACTAATCGAAATGTAACTATGGGGGACATGGGACTAGTTACAGAACCACTCACTTTGTCAACGCCCTTCTTTTTGAATGCGGCTTGCAGCAGCTTGAAATTCTGGATGTACTCATGCTCGAGATTAGTTTTAAATTTTATACGTTTGACTGGTATACTTCCTGCAAAACAAAATGGATAAATTAATAGAAATCCACATTCGGAGAAATGGAAAGATAGAAACCTCAGAACACAAGTGAGTGGCATGTTTATTAATCTGCAACATAGAAAATGAAATACTAACCAGGGAATAACATGTCCATATACTGGCAATAGGCAGCTCCAGTACATAGCTCTTCTATTTTGGAAAAGTGAGATTGCAGACAGTCATTGACCCAAGCAAGCATATCATGGCGGCTAAGATTCTCGGTCGTCACATTTGTTGAATAAACGTTGACCGCCATTTCAAATGGCTCTAAAAACGCGACACCTCTGAAATAGAATAGGTTAGGTATAAGAACAGATGGTACGTTTTTGAATACTTGAGGGTTTAAAAAATAGTCACACATTATTTAGGTGAATGATCTGAACGTGATTCTATCAATTGGGATTATTCAGAATCAAGTTTTAGCGTGCATGTAGTCTACTCCGAAAAGGCGTTTCATGAAGAAGGATAGAATCGTATTATTCCACAGAGTTTGAGTAGCTGAGAGGCGAAAATACCAACGACTGGTATCATTTATACCAGTTCTCCAAGTTAGTGAGAACTGCTGTTACCACAAGCTCTTCTACCGGCAAATTTAGCTCGATCATTCCCCTCAATCTCGCAGATATCAATTGCACGATCAATTCGACGTAATGCCAGTCCAAACAACAAATACTGCTGACTGGTGGACTCTCACACATATGCCACAAGAGCCTCACAAATCTTGAAGTCCGTAGGGTCGCTTCTCTCAGTCATAGTCAAACTAGTACAAATGGTTTAATAACTATAACAACATCGTTTAAAGTGACCAGGAAACTACTGAAAAGCAACTAACTGCTTCAGTGTAATAGTGGACTTCACGAAGGTGGTACTGAGTCTAATGTAGCCCTCTGCAGTCAAGGTCTCGCCCTGAGCCAGTTACTAGGCTCTACACTAATTGGACGGTGTTATGCAACAAGGGTCCAAGCGACATTTTTCCCAATAATGAGTTTTTGGTATCTTTGGATTCGTCTCATCAAGAGCTTTCATTTTTACGATTTTAGCGCCCTCTATTCTTCCAAACTGTAACAGAAAGCTAAGGGTCTAAGCGCCATCCTCACAATGAGCCATTCCGAATTTCGCAACAATTGTAGTGGCGCTTGACTCTTTTTGTAAAATTTAAATATAGCCTGGAGGTAGACAGACTCTTGTTGCGAAATTCGAAATGGCTCATTATGTGGTGCTTGGACCCCGTTTGCTTGTCTCATCCGTTAACAAGAGTCTAAACACCAAACAATGTCGCTTAGACCCATGTTGCGAAATTTGGAATGACGGTTAGCCCAAGAGTCTGTGACAAGACGCTTTAATCGGAAAACCAATGGATTATTTTCAAATTTGACGCAACAGGGATGTTGGGCACTTCAAAATGAGTTATTAATTATACCCTCCACTTCATGAATCAAGCGCAAAGCCCTAGAAACGTGACACTTGATCAAAAACTTTACTTTGAATTCCTCGAAAATTTGAAAAATGTCGCTTGGACCCATGTTGCATAACACCGTCCAATTGTAAGCCGGTTATACTTAATACGCTTTCAAAAACAATCTTCAATTCGTTAAGTCTGTAAAATTCAAACGTAGTGCCCTGTAAATATCAGCATAAGATTTACTGCATATAACTAGATATACCTGTACAATTCGGTTTAAAATTATGAAACGGTGATTTTTCCAGACACCTGGTAGGGGAACAATAGGAACCAAATCCTTCCGCGAAACACTAATTTTCGTTTGAGTCATTACGAAATGGTGACTGCGATAACGACCTTGAAATGCACGTTACAAGATTTGCCGCTAACCCGGTCATAGTAATGATGTGTAACGATATTGAAGGACTACAGATCGTACTGATAGGACTCAACAGGGAGCGAGAAAATTCAAAACTCAAAAGAGTTAATTTGCTGTTTAGAAGATTTACACTTACTTTACGAAGCGTACACCCTTTGAATTCGACTTGAAATGAGTTTTGGGAGTAATATTATAGTTAGATAGTCGTACATTCAGATTTTTGGTCAAGTGAAGTGAGCAAACTGAGACCAGCTACAATTTATACACATCGGACTCGCACTTTGGTCGGAGAAATGAGCGTCCCCGTAAGAAGTAGGCCGGCGGTATAATTTCATCGGTGATGCGTTGATGAGTCAACCACCTTATCCTTATCCCAACAGATTACTCTTCCGTGTCCTCCTTATGAGATGACTGGAACGGTGCAAATTAAAACCCAAAAGAAGATTCCCGGACAAGCAAGGTTAACCACCTCGGGGTTCGGGCACACCGATGCCAAGATAACCAGGGAGACGGTTGTCATCGGATGAACAAAGAATTACAGAAACGATACTTAAGAATATATAGCTTAGTGGAACGAATTGATACCGGCAATATCGAGTAACGGTGCAGTGAAACAAGTCGTGTACGACGGTAGATGTTCGGTGAAACCGAAAATCAGACCGGTGAAAACGGCATGATTAAAATGAGGTAGAATGTGGCTTACGTGCTAGCTTGAATGCGGAATCCTGGTCGAATTTCACCTCCCGAAAATGATTCGAGAAACAGTCGGTTTACAGCACGAATCACCAACCGAAGCCACGAGAGACGGGTATGTCCATAGAAAGTGGGAATTAGGGAATCGCGAAGATGGGGCCACCGTTGCTTCGCTATCTGAACCTTTCTTCTTCTCCATCTTCTCCGCTGACACATGGAAGGAGGGAAAGTTTGGATCGGGTGGAAGCCGCATGGAACACCCGCATGGAGCGGGTGGAGCCGCTTTCAGAAACTCTAGCGGACTTTTATAGAAACAGTTCAGAGTAGAAGTGGAAAAGAAAAACCCGTTTGTTGCCGACTGATTACAAAAGTGCACATGAAACAAATAACACAGCATTGTAAGTCCGTCTGCCGGACGTTTAGGCCATTAAAGACCTCACAAAAAACCATTAAAATTATCAAACCACACTCCCATGTTCCCGTCAGAAGATTGAATGAGCCCTTTGATATGGGAGTGTCTACTCTGACGGTAGTTAAAAATATTTTACCACACTACATTAGCACAGTTATGGGATATTGTACACAGAACAGTGATTTCCTATACAGAAGATGATAAACTGTAGCCCCACTTAAACTACACAGTATGTTTTGCCACATCCTGTACTTTTTTGTTTATTAAAAACATTTTTTAAAATTGTTTAATCCGCCCCTCAAAATTTGTTGGTTTACGTTTCTATATACGTAGATCCAGAAAATCGAATAAAAAAATTTAAAAAAATCCGTCCGTCCCTTTGCCCAGTTAGCGTTGAGCTAAAATTGCGAAATTTGGTTTACAGGTTTGGACCAACCCCACAATGAGGGAGAGAGAGAGAGAAAATCCTTTTTATTGACAAAATTCGAACATTTTTTCGTATAATTTTCAATAATTCAACAAAACGTTGCTATTTTACTATTATTATTTATATAGATTATTACCTAAATTCTCAATCGCGATATATACATATTTTTTTGTAATAAATAAAACGAAAAAAAGGAGAATAAATTAATCATATGACAATATAGGTAGGGCATACTAGACTGAGTTTGGGAATAGGTTGCAAAGGTAATAATATACTAGTCTGATACACAAACAAATGACTACTAGTCTGATGCGTACTAGTCTGATACACAAACAAATGACTACTAGTCTGATGCGTACTAGTCTGATACACAAACAAATAACTACTAGTCTGATACACAAACAAATAACATCATGAAACCATCAATATCATTCATGAATTTTTTCTAAATTTATTATTATTATTTTTTTTTTTCATCTAGAAACAGCGCATTACTTTTGCAGAGGTATGGCCAATACAGATCAACTTCGTGGTTTCGGTTCGCAACTTTCCAAACTGAGTCTGATCCTAGTTTTATTAATCTTATTCATCTCAGTTGTAATAATTACAACTGAGTTCAATTATTGAACTCCCTCGCCAACTCTTTTCTATAACCCCATGCAATGTTGGTATACATTCTTAAGTTTCTCCATTGATCTGGGGAGTTAAGCAATATGAGGACACCCACTCGTGATATTTCAGCGCAACCAAGCCACTTCAATCTAAATTCCCTCAGGATAGGACAATCACAGACAAAACGATAGATATCTTCTTTAGCTACTCTATTGCATAGTGAGCATAATTCTATCCTATCCTCTAAACACGGTTGATAGTTGAGGAGTTCGGTACGCAATTTCATTATCCAACGAGTGACTTCCTGCGCTAAAATCGGCCGACTTTAGCACTGTGACCCAGTTCACGATACCACAAATAATGATTAGAGTTTGTTGCTCTTTCTCTACACAGTCTCCTATGGTCCTCGTGCATTTTCCTAACCAACTCTTAGATTGTGGGTTCCTCCAGCCGCTGATAGTCCAAGTCCAAACCGAACCTATTCTCCAGTTCCGTCAGCCGTCAGGATGCTTATCTTCTTCCCCATTCCTTCGCCTTGCGGCTCTTATGGGGGGGGGGGGGGTGCTTTGTGCATCGGTTTTGCTTTTTTCTCCTGACGGTTCTGCCTAAACTAAACTCCTCCCAAGCTATCTGTCACCCAGCCGTGTCAGGGGTCCGGGATGGGCTTCGGGGAGGCTGCTTGGTCGGGACTCGAGGAGTTGGCGGTGCTGTGGCCACTTTTTCTTCTTCATTATGCAGTTGACATAGCTGGTTGTGGCGGTGAAGGATTCTTCGGAGCGCACGGATAATTTCCACAGAGGTGATTCGCTGGCAGTGTTGCGGGGGGGGGGGGGGGGGGTTGTCACGCGCTGCCCATCTGCGTCTCAAACTGTTAGCACTGCAGGAAGACGTGTGGGGACTGAACCAAGTTGAAGTTGAACAGCTTTGCTGCAAAATCCCCGTGGCCTGAAAGGTATTGCGCAGTGTCACGTTGACGAACCTTGCCAAACGCTCTCGCACGTTGGGCCAGATCCGTCAGCCGTGCAAATCCTCCAACATTACTGTTGGCCGCCAAACCCGCGACAATCCGTGGAAACCTCGCTGCACTCCAACCCCACAATGATCCTCGAAACGTTTCATAACCCTAAGTCAATGGGAACGAATTTTTAAATTTTCATACCTCAAAAACTTCAAATAGAACGGTATAGTTGTTAGTTCATATTTTGATAGTTTATTTTTTAGAATTTTTCAAGATCATCTGGAGGTTTGTACGATCACCGTCCAGATCGAAAGTCGTCAACATGAGGGTGAGTCGTGAAGCCGTCGGTCGGTTCAATGTTCATACTGGCCCAGCTGATTCAAACAGCACATGGTTTCAGATATCGAGTTAGGTAATTAATCATAATTATTAATAATAATCAATTAAAAATACTAATAACCCACAATAATTAATCTAACATTTAGTGATCTAGACAGGAGGTTGATCTGCACAAAGATGATAATAAACCCTTGTGTCAAGAATGTGCAGAGTTTTTTATCACTTCTTGCTGCAGAGTCCTCTCTATGAGCCATACTATCTGATAGCTTTCAACTAATTTGTCACAGCAAGGGCGGATTCAGTATTTCATGAGGGGGTGGAAGGGCAGATTCTCAAGGAAGGTCGGTTTTTTAAAACCAGTTTTAGTCCATAAACACTAGAATATTGCTCAAATATGAACAATAAAACAAAGCTTTAACTGCACAAAATGTAAGTTCCATTAGAATCTCTACTATAGAAATTCAGCCTAAAATCACTTACCGTTAAAAACCTTTTTCTAAGCCCACCCTAGACCCTCCTATGCCATCAAACCAGAATTTTTTCTTATTTAATTTGGTGTTTACCAGTGAGACTTCATGTTCTATGTGAGAAAAACACATAGGGAGTACCTTGAAAATTCTATAAGATTGATAGGTGACTAATCGACTAATCAAAATAGTTCAATTTACTTAAGGTTTAATAGCTTTAATTTCTGAAACTTTCCCCGTAGTGACGTCCTCTCTCCTCAATTAGTTCCTTTGAACGTTGGCTCCTCCTCCCACCATATTTTTCCACTCAAACAGCTGATCTCCCTCCCTACACAATGCCACATCATTTCTATCGACTCCTACTCTCATGGCATAGTTTGATCACCAAAACCGTACTGATTTTACTGTTTGTTTTTTAAAATCAGTTTCAGAACCCTAGACATCTCCAAAACATGTACTTACAGAGATCTCAACCTAGCTTCGAATGAAGTAACCATTAGGTACCTGGAGATCGTGCGTGATATCCATGATGTTTGATTCAAAATTACTTTTGTATATCATCAATCGATTTTTCAGGATGGAGCCGACACATCGCTCCTTTGCTGCAATAGTGTCGTATCTCAAAATTAGATGCTTCGGGGTAATCGAAAAAACCATTTCAGCTTTGAAATATTCCGCTACGAATTTCAAGAAGCGAAGTTTCAAAGCTCTCATTTCCGAGCTTTAAAATCTGGCTTCATGAAATTCGTTGAAATGATTTTTTTTTCGATTACCCCGAAACATCTAATTTTGAGATACGACACAAATGCAGCAAAAGGAGCGAAGCCTTCCATGTAGACCACCTTGAAGCCTATGGCCATCTCCTGGGATCATGAATGTTTTGTACGTGGGTATATTTGACTATTTACATGATAGAACTCTCCTATTAATTCACCTGAGCAGCCTTCTATCTTAGCAGACTCCCACCTCATGGATGATTCTACGGGTACCTTGTGCATGGTCGACCCATTAGGTGTGATTCTCGGATCAGGAGTGCATATGTTGTAACGAACATCCTACCCCCACTCTTCTTACCGAGGATCAAAGGTACGAAAGACAAAAAGAAGAAAATAATTCGCCTCAAAATCCAAGATTTTTGAGAATCTTTCAGATTACGCAAAATTTTGCTTACTTTTCTCATGATGAAGCTTCCTAGACAAATTTGGTTCGATGATTGAAAGGGCGCCACAGACATCCCAACGTTCGCCCAGTCCATTCTGTTGCTATACCTACTTGTTTCTATTACACGGTGATTTCTATTTTATTATTTTTTTGTTGAAAGATCATCTTTCAAAGATTTTGGTCGTTTAAGCGAATTTTTGAAGAAAAGGAAGCTATTGTTCTCGGTCCAAAATTTTTAAAACTCGAATTTCTATACATTTTTATAACAAAATCCGTTTTAAACCATCCTGAATCCTCTTCCAAAAGACACCAAAAATCATATGTGTATATATGTATGCACAATCTGCACAAATCTGTCTTTGCAATCGGAAGGCTAAGTTCGTAGATGGTTTAAGGGGAAAAATTACCCATACATTCCCAAAATGAAACAGTCTGACAAGTGACACCTCATTTTAAAGATATTTTTTCACGCTGAACACGATGGTGAAGTCTGAACTGCGATATCTTATTCGATTCTCAAACTGGAGCACTTTGAAGATGAAGAAATGTGTTTGTTACTTGAGATGTTCTTCATGGTTTATCTGCTCTAATCTAATGTCGCCATTCTGACTTCACCTTTGCGTTCAGCGTTAAACAATCTTTAACTGTGGTGTTACTCGTTAAAAAAAGGAGACAAAATTTGTTTTAAACCAGTAAAATGGAGACATTTTACATAAAACCTGTTATTTCTTCCAAAATTCGCTCTTATAGCCATGCTGCATGACTCCGGATTTTTAGTATTGTAGTGGGACTCTATTTAAAATTAATGAGAATACGTTTCGTGTCTTACTAACAATATCAGTAACTGTCAAGAAGGGAAATATAACAACACAACGGGCAAATATAAATTTGATGTTGATATTATATAGGAAATTATTTTAAACAAATTCATCTATCGATATAGAAGCCTTTTTTAGAACATGAAAAAGTTTATAAAACGTAGAAATCTCCAATTCGGTTAATATTGGTCCCTCAGTATCTGCTCCTTTGTCCAGGAAGAGTTTCAGCTGAAGGTAGGTTTTTCCTTTCATATCCGGCACGTTAGATGCAGTGACCACTGTAAAACAAGTAATAATATCTTACATTATTATATTGAACATGATGGTACCTAATAGTCCAGTAAAATAAGGGAAGGACCTCGAAGTGACCTGGGGAAAGCTGGAAATCGTTCTAAAAGGTGTTCAGAGCGTTGTACGAGTGTCTTGATAGGACCAGTACTTTGGATGCTACAGACGACAGAAAGTCGTCAAATGGTACAATTTAGCCAATATGGAAAAATTGTCGTTTTCAGCCATATACTACTACGTTAACATTGATTCAATTTTAACGTTGAAGCACCCTTCGACGCAGAATTTAATGCTCTTTAATTTGTCTCTTGGTGAGGTTTTCGCAAGGATTAGTTGTTTAGGAGTTATAAGCGGATAACTGAAGAAAGTTCGGACGTTTCGAAGTTTTTGGAGTACCAAAAGTTAAGCACAACCCCCTGGGGAAGTACAAACTCGGATTATTCGTTTTCTTAAGGGTTTCGAACGATTTCCAGCTTTCCTCAGGTCACTTCAGGTTCAATTTTACTGGACTATACGCAAAATAAGCAGGTACATGTTAAATAAACTCTAACTATTGTCACATATTCACAGTGAAGGATAAATGAAGCTGTTCTCTACAGGCCTTAAGAAACAACAGCAACAATAAATGTGTACACGTTTGGTCAATCTAGTAAATGAGTATTTTACTGTTATAACCCGTTGCCGGTAAGTGCACAGCATCTAATTAACTCAAGTAACAAGAATGAAAACTTTTAGGTAGGCCACACAAAACTCACATGTTATACTTGAGGGTAAATACTGACCCTTCGTTTATTATGTATCTATCTGCAGGGTGGGCCAAAACGAAACCGGGGGACTCCTCTTGATAACGTACAGGAAATTTCATGCTAATCAAGAATATCAAGGGTCCCTAAATGGCTCCTAAACACTTTTTCAATTTTTTGAGAGGGGTTGACACGGCAGATTACAGTAAAATCAAAAAAGACTTCTATTCTATAATAAATTCGACGTAAAATTAGACCAACTTTATCTCGAAGCTATGGAACCACGATTTTTGGCGAATTGCCAAAGTTTCAACTTGTTTGTAGTTGTGAAAGCAGACACCAAATGCAATTTGAAGCTTCCAAAACTCGTACCAAAACAATTTAATGGCCAGCTTAGAGACTGATTTGGTTTTTGGGCTACTTTCAGACAAATTCATGAGAGTAGTGAGTTTGATGAAGAGGAAAAGTTTCAGTATTTATTGTTGTATACTGCGGACAAGTCTCCAGCCAGAGACTTGGTCGAGAGTTTCCCGTCTTCAGCAGGTAATGAAGGCGATTGAGCAGCTCAAAGCCAGCTTTGGACTCGAGGATCTCCTCATTGAGCTGTATATAAGGGAACTACTGACGTTAGTATTAGTGAAAGCCAAGGGAGAAAAATTCGAATCCCTAAGAATCCCTAAGTCTTACTACTCAGTTAAGGGCATTGGAGACCCAAGGTGTGGCTGGGGACAGGGATTCTCATCTATTAATCCCACTAGTGGAATCAGCGCTACCTGAAAATGTCTTGAAGGATTGGGAAAGGGAGGATTCTAATTTCAAACGTTCCACCTCTTATGGAAGTGAAGATGACTCTGTTAGTAGGGAGAATGGAAGGCGAGTGACGGATAAGAATGACAAGTTGAAGAGGTTCTTAACATTTCTCCAGCGTGAAGTTAAGAGTGAGGAGCGCCCGTCTTTAGCCCGCTCTTGAAAACAAGCTTGTGTGTACATAACAAACGCTTGCATTCCAAGCTAATCTTTTCTCAGCTCTCGTTGATGAAGAGTTATTTTTGCTTGAAAATGTTGAATTAAAAATTCGCAAAAGGAAAGTCGGTGTTCATGTAATTAACCGCGGAAGAGGAAAGCTTGGAGAATACCACCATCTATTTCCTCAATTGAAATTGGACAAAGTGAGGTTTTTTCTTATATGAGAATGGAATTAACCACGTTTAGTTACATCCTCAAGACAATTGAAAGTGTTTTAGTCAAGTTTTGGGGAAATTGGCATCGACATCCATGCCGCACACTTGTTTGTCACTGACTGGTTTGGTCAACAAGCGCAGGGAAACAAGTACAAAATGTTCTTGCGTGCTTGTCAGAACTTGTAGCAAGCGCTTGCTAGCCGGGACAAGCTTTGTCTGTGAACACACGCGCTTGATACAATGTAGACTTTTCTCACGCCGGTTGGAGCTTGCCAACAAGCGCTTGCAACCAGCTTTCTTTGTGAACGCACCCAAAGAGAGTGGTGCTTGCTTCCAATGTTTGCGTAGGGACCACATTAGGCGCAATTGTAAGTCAGGGAATAAAAGGTGCCTTCTCTGTGAAGGAAAACATAATGTGTCCTAAACCGTTAATGTGTCCCAAACGAGAAGACACTAAAGAAAAAAAAAATACTCTGCTGATTCATAGATTGAGAATAACTTGTCAAACACGACTCATCATTCTGTAATCATGCCGACAGTCCTGGTTTGATCACAGACGGCTCCCAAGGTAACTGCGAGAGTACTTTTTGACAGCGGATCGCAGCGCTCATATATTACACAGAGACTTGCTTCACTGTTGAATTCTGCCTCCACTGGTGAGGTTCATGTGGAGCACGCCTTGTTTGGTGGCTCTGTTTCTGAACCAAAAAGGCATCATTGCTATAAGCTGCGCATTGAGAAGATGGAAGATGGAATCTCGGGAAGATGGAATCTCATTGATGGAAGATGGAATGTCGGGAAGATCGTAAAATTGCTGCAAAGGAACATTTTAATGAAACAGTTAATGAAACAGTAATATGGGACTAGTTTGGTAGTATGAATGTTGATCCTATGAAGTCGAAGACCACTCGTGATTCAAAATTAAATGGATCATTCTTGAGCCAGACCCCTACATTCATGAAAGGAAACTACGAAATAAGTGGAAGGACATGACTGGTCAAAGTCAATCCCGAAGCTATGGAACCACGATTTTTGGCAAACTGACCAAAGTTTCAACTTGTAGGTCACTTGAGAAGAGGAGGGTAGTATGGGAATAGTTTGGTAGTATGAATGTTGATCCTATGAAATCGAAGACAAGGGCCAGGGCCACACGCTATACCCTCAGATGTATGTTACATCTGATTACAAATGCTACTGAAGGTGTATAACTCGTGCCGATGGAAAAAGGTAAGTTTTGAAGACAGCAGATGCGTAGACAGGTGTGATAGCGACCTACAGAAAGATATAAAAGGCCTGAGTAATGTACAGAGGTAGGAAATTCAGGTATGGATCCAAAGAAGTGATTTATTTCCTAACTCACTTCTCCTCAGTGCATGGACTGTTCTAAGCCTACTTCTGCGCAAATAGGCAATGTAGAAGATGTGCACCACACAGCAAAAACATGTTGAGTGGGTGTTGAAAGGAAAGATGCTCCTCGAGGGTGAAGTACCGACAAAGGGATGAAGAGTGAAGAGGACTCCTGAGTAACAGTTCCCAGATAAGTGAGGTTTCAGTACCGCATAGAGATGGGTGATCCGCTCATGAGTTTGTAAAACGAACTAGGCTCTTGAAAGTGAGTGAGCGAACGATGACTCACGAACAGAGTGGGATCGGGATCGTTTGATCACTGTCGGATCGGCTCCTAACACCGCTCCAAGTGATCAACGATCTGAGCGGGATCTCTGGGATCGTTCAGACTTCAGATCAGAGGTAGCCACTTGGCGAGGCATCTCGTTCGATAGATCGAGGGCTATTCCTCAATCAAATTAGCAATCGATCTATCAGTGTTGCCAGATTTGGCTAGATACGGCCATTTGGGCAATTTTGTGAGAAAACTGTGCTATTTTCCTCAGTATTCGAAATTTCGCGCCTCTTTTTTTTCCTCGGTTCTTTTCTGTTCTATGACCCCCCCCCCCCCTCATGCATGTGAACCATAATTCTCATCTATAATAGATACTTGTAAATACAATAATTATAATACAAGGTTTAATTGTTGCTTGGCATCCTTTATTTAACCGGAAAATGACGCCTTACTTGACAAGGGGTGGAATGAGCGATGAGTTATGTAAAAGAGCTGATCATTTTGATGATCGATCGATCCTGATCCGATCATTGAGATGAGTCAGATCGCCCATCTCTGGTACCGCATAATATGATGAGCCCCCGGCCTCCCTTCAATGTATTGCATTCGGATTTATACTTGCCTCCAATTTGCCAGTCGATGTCAACTAAAGTGGCTTGAACTTCAGTTATCTTTTCCGTCGTCATTACACAGGCCGTACTCTTCAACAACTCCTCGAAGTATTGTACGACAGCACATACATCAAATCCGGCAAAAAACAATAACGTTTCACAACATAGACGAAAAATACAAAAAACAATCCGCACTAGGACCCTGTTATCCACTGATAAACAGACATTTCATGGAAGGCATTCCTTCTTCCATGCAGACGTTTATGGAGCGATTGCTGACATTTGTTGTTGCTCTCATGGATCAAGACTTTCCATGCAGACACATTACAATTTTCAAGGATCTCAAAAAGGCGAACGAAACTAATCCGGTGCCAGCGCTGCTCACGACTGAGGGATGAGGTGTCGAATATCATCTGAAAAGAGGTGTGACATATTTTGCCTTAAGTACATGTGATACCTACACCAGAATCTGTGATTTTTGTTCTTTATCTACTGGTTTTCACCTTGTTTTTATTCTTTAAAATAACGAATTTACCAATTCTACAGATTACACAAGAATTAAACAAATGTAGTTGGTAACTTCTTCACAAAGTAATTTATCACAATAGAATCAGTTACTGCATTGTATGTTACGTTAGTACCAACGAGAAGCTTCATCATTTATGCGTGTAGGGGGAACTGCTATACCTAGGGACAGAATAGTAGGTAATCCCGACTATTTAAACTTGACTTTTATTCCGAGGTATTTTTGCGTCCTGAATCCGATTCCGAAGTCATCTGAGCACCATCACGTTAAAAAGTATCGATGTTTCGATATATCGATATTTACTTTTCTTCCCTAGTACAACTGCTCGCCATTTTGACTTTGATATGACGTTAGCCAATCAATACACAATCAGCCAATCAATAGCCGGTTTATCAATAGCAAATTTATCAACAGCGCACATTATCAAATATTTGTAGAGATGAATTAGTCCACCATCGTATCTTCCAGCTGATAGTTACTTGGTTGGCTTAGGTTCACCATTCGGTGACTATCTTTGTGATAAATAACCATTTATAACACTGTTATTTATACTAGAAGGTGGATCCTGTGGCGAAGAGACTCTTGTCTAGGTTCGTCTGGCACCCCAGTTTCAACAACTCATTTCGCCTGATTATTCTGCAATTCAAGAAATGCATTCCCCTTGCAAGATGAATGAGGAGGTTCCCGCAACCCACTGCTGGTAAATATACTTACCTATTATATGATGTTCATAAATGAAACTCGTCATCTCCCTCTCAATTCAGAATGTAAGCATTAGACCGAACAGGACTGGAGACTGCCCTGGAGATCCGGTACGATGATTGGGAGATGTAAGTGGCGCAGCAGCACCACCTTGAATGAAAAAAATCAATTGTTTTTATGGAAATAAAAGCGATCTTTGCTGAAAGGAGCAGGGACTCAGGATGGGACCGATCCTAACTCACCACACTGAAACCTGGGCTTATTGCCCTGTAGGTCTGCTCATCTCCTCTTTGAGTGTCCAGCACTTGAAGCTCGATGATAACAGAATCTTCGGGTCCTTAGTATCAGAAGAGATCGTGTGGGCAAACAAATTGGAAGGGGCAGTAGACTGGACCCAGACCCTATAGATTGGCCTACCGGGCAATAAGCACAGGTTTCAGTGTGGTGGGTGGGAATCGGTTTCATCCTGAGTCCCTGCTACCATCTACGAGTGTCTATCTGAGGAAATGAATTTCAGAAAAGGTCAAAGTAATCGAGAAGTAATAACGATTTCTTCTTATAAAGACCTCGAGTGCCAAATCCTAACAGTAGGTATTTTCAAAACATTGAGAATGTCAACTTGAAGTTTTTCGTTGAGAGATCCAAGTGACGTTATCCTGGATGATGTTATCATTTTTCGGCGTGTTTGAGGGCAATTGTGATAAGAACTCCCTTTTTGGAGGAACGTGCGAAACTCTCTCTTCACTGACAGCTTAGTAGGAAAGGAGCTTAGGAGTTGTGGCTTTAAAATCCTCACTATTTTAGTTATACTTTGCTGCCACTTTACTGTAATTCAAGCATGATAATGTTCAAAAGCTAATGTAGCATTGGATTTTACAGATGAATTAAAACAACAACGATTATTGTCACTATTTCAATTATATCTGTGGTTTCAGTGATAACTGATGCAACATTCTGAAGGGCCATGGGATCATACACTGCTTTTTGCTGCTTCTTCTTCTTGGTCAATCATCTACAATCATTGCTTGCTGTTAATGTATTGTTCCTTTTGGGTGAGACTATTTTTTATATACACTACATTTGAGAACACCCCAAAAAATTCCAACTCAGATTTGTGGAAAACGAATTGAACGAATTTATTCCAAACTTCAACATTTGGCACCTGGAAGAAAGAATTGTTGATGTACCTAATGATAAAGCTGATACATTTTTGGATTGAACCAGATCTGTTGCGTAGTTCTGTTGTACGAATGGAACTTACTATATCGAGGGTCCCACGGCAACTTCCCGCATCGTCATTTCAGCAACTTTTCAGCAGAGCCAAAAAACCATCTGCCAATGACTATGTTTACTGAGTAATTCAGTAAAATAAATCGTGAGATTTAGTGTTACCTAACTTAGGTACCTAAATTATACTTAGTTAGATCGATCCGCCGGGAGAAGACGCTTCGACTGGTATGTGTAACTCATTTTGGCCAAAAATGACGATGTGGGAAGTTGCCGTAAGACCCTCAATATTCAATCTGACACACTTGTCTCTAACATACTGGTTTCTAATGTAGACATATGAATGGATTTCATGGAAAGCTTAATAGAGCAATATGTCACAATTTTCGATTATAACCTTTTAAAATCACAGTGACAATGAACTTGGCACATCTATTTTACATTGGTCATAATAAGCTGTTTTAAGCTTTCGAGTCAGGAGCACTTGTTCAAAGGACCTCTAGGTTCAGCTTTGGCTGCCCTCTGACTGGTTCCTCTTGTTTCGTCCTCGTTCTGCTAAAGGACCTCTTCTTCACAGCTGCCAAGCTATTACCTCAGACTGTTTCCATTTGCAGCATGATTTCATCTCGATTATTCGATTTTTTTTCAGCTGATGATGGTGGTTTTGAGCTTGGAGTCTATCGAAATCACATAGTTCAGACTCCAAACATCGATGCCTTGGCTAAAAACAGTTTGATATTCAATCGAGCTCATACATCAGTCAGCAGTTGCTCTCCTAGGTAATAAGAACTAATATTACTACTGAAATTGATTAGGGGCACTATTTATTAATATATGAAACGTTCTTAACAATCTTTGCCTTTCTAGCCGGGCTGTCCTTCTATCTGGCACTCCCAGCCATCAAAATGGGATGTATGGTTTACAACATGGGATTCATCACTTCAGTTCCTTGAATAATGTGGAGAGTCTCCCTTTGTTACTCTCTAAAAACCAAATTTTTACAGGTGAGCTCCATCAAGGTGTTTTTTCTGTTGTAGTTTATTAAGTATGGATGATGCGCAAACTAGTTGTATTACCTTATGATTAACTGTTGTGAATCATTAATTAAAAAAAAAAAAACTATACGATTCTTCCAAAGTAAAGGTCAGCAGCTTGTGGAGTTGTAGGGCCTGTGCTCAATTTGCCTTTGAGGAACGTGTAAAGTGATTTTTAGGTACCTAGCTGAAAATGAGTTTCCTCAGTAAAGAATGAAGCAAAATAGTTCTGTACGTACAAATACTGCTTTATCTTAGCTCATAATTTGAAAACTCGGAGGTTGTTTCACATTCATACTAAATGTAGGTATGACATCATCATAAATGTTTGGCTACTCATTATAGATAGCCTATTAGCTACGTGGATCACACTTGTACATGGCTCCATGTCTCATGGCAGTCATCCATCCAAGTACCATCTAACCACGCTCCAGGAATCTTGACTATGGTGTATCCGGTATACCTACTGCACCAGCTAAGGCCATTGGCTTCACCAAAATTCGAAACCAGGAAATTTTATTAATAGAGTGACTGACTTCTAATAATCTCATCTCTAGCTGATAAAACTGACTCAAGTACACTTTAATATATTTTATCTACTCATAAAATTGATTGGGCAGGGGTGCCCAAGAGACCTACTTCACCTAGAGAGGGATCAAGTTTTGGCATTCACCTCTGCAATCCTGAAATGATCGACATGTAATCTGAGCAGCTGGCAAGCTATTGAATTGTATCAACCGAGTCGTTTAAAGACGTTGTAAATATTTTTGTACAAGAACTATCGAGTGAACAAAAACATTTAAATTCAAACAAGGTTAAAAAATTGATTTCTCGCATAATTGGGGAGCTTCTTGCGTCTTTTGAAATTTTTCCATTTTCGCCATCAAAAAACAAATTGTATTTAGCACTTACGAAACTGGACCCAAATCCCCTTATGCACCTCCATTTATCTAATCTTGGAACTCAGAGGCTGATTATTTTATTTTTGTTTTATTTTTCAAGGTATCATTGGGAAGAAACATGTGGGACCTGAAAGCGTGTATCCATTTGACTTTGCTCATACTGAACAAACTCATGAATCAATCCTTCAAGTTGGACGAAATGTGACGAAAATCAAGCTCCTCACTCGAGAGTTTTTGAAGAAAGCAAGGAAGAAGTAGGTGCCAAAAGTTGGGGTAAATGTATGATATAAAAATGTTTCTGCATCGCCTCATGAGCAAAAGTTCAAAGTAACATAGTTAAAATATCCTCAAACGCACGATACCATGAATAATTTTTGATTGTTGAAAATCCAGATTGCAAAACTTGGCCAAATTATTGCTCGCTGAACTCGTCTACTCTCCTAATTGTTCATTTACTGCAATAATCCTTGAAGAGCTGAAGAACTCGAAATCGAGCAGGAATCGTCAGATAATTTTTATTGACATACTATAGTTTTATTGACATAGTATAGTTGGCACCTCCCCAATGTCAGTTACCAGTTACGTTCAGCATTACCTTGTCTTCATTCATCTTTTTCATTTTGTTTACAGTAGTTCTCATAATGGTTATTTTTCCAATTACACTTTGTTTTGAAGAAAATAAAATAAATAACTAAAAGAATTTGTGAATTGAAATATGAGTATAACTCACTGTTATGAAACATCAAATTGATCCTATTCAACTCTTCAATGAACCATACGATATGGCATAGACCAAGGACTTATAATATAATATATAAAGTATATTATACTCTGCCAGTTTGAAGAACCAGCTACACAGTTGTTTTAGGGGTCCGTTAAACTATCTCAGGGTAAATTACTTTACCCTGACCGCTGGAACAGATTACTAGTGTACCCTCGATGCATTCGAGGCTTCCTGCGGGGCCCTACTTTTAGAATCTTTGGAACTTTCCAGAAGGCAGCTAGGTGAAGGAAGGACTCGCACAACGTGAACCCTACTTCAATATTATTTATTCAAGAAAAGCAAATATTTATGCAATCACAAAAGACTGAATTTAAAAGACTGATGAGATGGAATTTAAATGGGGAAAGAGATGACGACTTCTTGGCTAATTTGCGGAGAGATTGGAAAATCTCCTACCTTACTCCTCCTGGCTGTCTGGTGAGGTTCCAAGATGTAGCAGCTTGAAGATCGGTTGGCTAGGCCGTCAACTGAACCAGGTAGCTGTGGATGCGTACTACTGGTGTCCAGTCCCAGAGGTTGATCGGTCTCCTGGTAAGATTCTTCCTGTCCTCGAGCTCCAGCAGGGATAGAGCTTGCCTCGGATCGGAGTAGAATGCTTGGAAAATGCACGCTCTACTGGTTTTGATGAACCACAGAAATTGTATGGTCTTGCGCAGAAGGATCAGTCAGAGGCGTCGCGCTCTCGTCCTTTCCCCAAGCGGGGCGATCTTGAAGAGTTTTAATGTTTTTAGACTTGAGTAATATATTAACATGTAGTAATCCATCCATACTATTTGGGGGTATGGTGGATGCCCTACAGTTGTTATCCATAAAAACAATGCTTGGCTATCAGAAATTTAGAGACATTGCGAGTTAACTGTATAGTGACAATGGCATCCTGGAGTTTTACATTATTTTGTACGTGTTCCTTGACAGAGTCTTAATTTTCAGGCAGTTCTTCTTATACATTGGATTCCACGACCCTCATCGCTGTGGTCACACTCACCCTGAGTACGGTTCATTTTGCGAGAAGTTTGGTGATGGCGATGAAGGCCATGGTGTGATTCCTGATTGGAAACCCATCGTTTATCGACCTGAGGACGTCCTTGTGCCTTATTTCATTCAAGATACCCCCGCAGCTCGGGAAGATATTGCAGCTCAGTACACCACCATTTCCCGCCTTGATACAGGTACAACAATAAAAATACCTGTGTCTAGTAGTTGGGTAATATGTGCTCAGTGATATCTCGATATACCAGTGCCTTTTCAACAATGAAACCACTCTTTACTATACTATTTGTTCACAGGTGTTGGTTTGGTGTTGGAGGAGCTGAGAACCAACGACCTTTTGAAAGACACTTTGATCATTTATACATCTGACAATGGAATCCCATTTGCTGCAGGGAGAACCAACGTGTATGATTCAGGTTGAATTTTCAGATTTCATTTTAATACCCTCAAAGGACCTTAGTCAACTCTCCACATTCATTTATGGTTAGATATCGTCCCATAAATCGTTCAATCACAGTCGAGCTTCATGAAAAATAGCTAGTTTGGTGAATATGTTCATCCAAAATTCGTTACACTCTCTTGAAACCCTTGGGACCAGGACTTACGATGACGTATATACAACGATGACAACAGGACTTACAGCACGAATTATTTGGAAATTCGCGTAATTCTTATAAGTTACTTATACCGTGTTTTGATTTAATTGTTCTGTTATTTTGTATGTGCAGGATCTGCTGTACCTCTTTTGATTTCGTCTCCAAAAAAGTCAGCCCGCAGGAATGAAGTCACAAATTACCTTACAAGTTTAGTAGACTTAGCTCCTACTGTCCTTGACTGGTATGGCCTACTAAATAGCTCTTCGCAACTTCATTTATCTGGAAAGTCATTGCTGCCTCTTCTGCTGAAAGGTATGAATGCGTCTTGTCATAAATCATCCCGCAACTTTGGTTTAAATTTAGTAGTTTCTATAACATTTCTGCAACATGCTCATTGTTTTCTGTTTGCTTTTTCTTGCAGAAAAACCTCAGGTCGACCCCAAAATATTTTATAGCCACAATTTACATGAAGTGACCATGTACTATCCAATGAGAGCTGTCAGAACTAATCGATACAAATTGATTCACAACCTTAATTTCAACTCTCCATTCTCTATAGATCAAGACCTCTACTTGTCTCCATCATTTCAGGTATGCAGTGGTTCTACTATTTTCCCTGTGTCACTTTTTCTGATCACGAATAATCGAAAGTTATACAATAGCTTATTACGAGAAATCCAAAGTTATACCGTAGCTTATTTCTAGAAATCAAACGTTATACCATAGCTTATTACTAGAAATCAAACTTTATACAATAACTTATTTAAAAAAAATCAAACGTTAAGAATTAGAAAATCTTTTTTTGGCCAGTGTAATTATTACGCTGGCCAAACAAAAGGCGTTGTTTGGTGCAGAGGAGGTAAGGATTGGTGTTGGGGTTTTTCGATGTGCTGAATCCAAATCTTAAACCAGTTTTCCGCCATCAGGTGTAGTTTTTGACATTTTCATGTCTTTCACATAACTCAAAAACCGTTACGAAAATTGACTACGAAAATAGTCCCAAATGAGTTTCTGACGATTTCCGCGTACAACCGAGTCGTTGCTAGGGGAATAGTACTTCGTCATTTGTCATCAGACAAAAACCGTTCACCATTCGTTGGAAACCTCTCGATTTATAGAACTAGAATACATTCCTCTCACTCGGTTGTTGCCCTTCGAAAAGCTGAGATATGCGCATGACTTGATACGAAGTTTTTTTGCACACATGAAAATGTCTCAATGTGTTGCAGACTCGTATGCAAGCGTTTACACTGGGTTCTTATAAATCTTAAAAGGGATACTTGCCGGATGTGTGGTGTGGATTCAAAGTCACTAGGAAAGTTTTTTTTTTCGATAAATTTCTCGTAACCGTCTTCATATTGGATGTCATGGGGCTTCTATAGTGCCAGACAACCTCCCCCCCCCCCCCTTTCAAAACTCTTGAGCCAATCACAGCCAGAGATTTCCTATAAAAACTTTCCAAACTACGTCCTGCAGGCCCTCAACATTTGAACCGACAGGTAGATTGCAATGTATATTCAATAACGAGTGCGGAAGTATAATGTCTTACCTGTCTCAGCAATATACATTTTGAATATACATAGAAGAGTTTTGAATATACATTGTTAAATAAAAGCAAAAAGACTTTGCGATACACACACCTTGAACATAATAAATGGCCATCGAATAAAGATAATCCCACTGCCGTTCATCAGGCACTTGTGTAAACAGGAATGATTCACTCATCTTCTATTTGTTTGTAAACACGGTATGGCGGGAAATATTGCTAATAATAAAACACGGTATGGCGTCTTATCAACTAAAAATAAAAATGTCAAGTACTCCGAAATTCTAAACTTTTGACTTGACTTTTGTCCACCTTAATTGGTGATTTTGCCCACTGTGCGACTGCAATCTGTGCACCCATTCAATACGTCCCTATCACCAATGCCAAACTCCTCCATTTACCAATAAATTGATTAATCACTAACAAATTTTCAGCCTCCGAAACCTGTTGAAAAATGGGACGGCGTATTAAATGCTACCGAAGAGATGACTCACTGCATACAAAACGGACCGGAAGGCCAAGAAGACTGCTTACATCTCAATATATTTGAGCACATACCTCTTATCTAGCTACGTTTATGTGTTAAAGATTGTACTTCAAAAAATCCTGGTTAATTTTTCACTTTCAACCACTCTTTCTATGGTTTTTGAGGTGCAGAATCCGAATTTAAAATCCGACTTTAGTTATCTTCTTCCATTCCTTCGAAAAACAGAGGTAAAGTTGACAAAGTACTCACAAAAATCCAAAAAAAAAAACCGGTTTTATGCTTTTTTAAATGCATTTTTTTGAAAAAAAAGCGACGGCTGATAGAAAAAATTAAGTTCCAAAATCGCATTCAGCATGAAAAATCCTGTAAGAATTTCTCTCTTTTATTTGTCAAATCTATAAAATAAGCCACTGGTAAGCGATAAAATAAGTGATTGAAAGTGAAAAATTACTTAGACTAGTAGGAAAAGTATTGAAAAATCTACAGCCTATAGAATTATAATGTCGATGAAAGAAACTGGTATTGCTTTTAGGGATTTGGCACATCAATTCAACCTGCGCTCTGGTAACTTTTGCATGGTTAATTGCAATTATTTTCTTTTCTTTCTTAAGTAAAGTAAATCGAATTTTAATTTCGGCATAAAATGCCGCCCGCGACCGCTCGAGGGAGTAAAAATTTAGTTTTAATTTCGGCATAAAATGCCGCCCGCGACCGCTCGAGGGAGTATAAATTGAGTTTTAATTTCGGCATAAAATGCCGCCCGCGACCGCTCGAGAGAGTAAAAATTGAGTTTTAATTTCGGCATAAAATGCCGCCCGCGACCGCTCGAGGGAGTAAAAATTGAGTTTTAATTTCGGCATAAAATGCCGCCCGCGACCGCTCGAGGGAGTAAAAATTGAGTTTTAATTTCGGCATAAAATGCCGCCCGCGACCGCTCGAGGGAGTATAAATTGAGTTTTAATTTCGGCATAAAATGCTGCCCGCGACCGCTCGAGGGAGTAAAAATTGAGTTTTAATTTCGGCATAAAATGCCGCCCGCGACCGCTCGAGGGAGTGAAAATTGAGTTATAATTTCGGCATAAAATGCCGCCCGCGACCGCTCGAGGGAGTATAAATTGAGTTTTAATTTCGGCATAAAATGCCCCCCGCGACCGCTCGAGGGAGTAAAAATTGAGTTTTAATTTCGGCATAAAATGCCGCCCGCGACCGCTCGAGGGAGTAAAAATTGAGTTTTAATTTCGGCATAAAATGCCGCCCGCGACCGCTCGAGGGAGTAAAAATTGAGTTTTAATTTCGGCATAAAATGCCGCCCTTGACCGCTCGATGGAGTAAAAATTTATTATTTTATTTATTTTTTTTCCATTTTAATTACAAAATAATTACAATAATAAAATAAAATCATATTTCAAACATAAATGAACGCTTATATCATATTGTAGACTGGAAAAATTACTCTCTCTGAAAGATTAAGAACTGCTTATAGAGAGAAGTCAGCAATACAAATCGAGGTAAACTCTGCCTCTTGTTTGTTCAAAAAATAAAATAAGAAATAGTAGAAGTATAGTATAGAAGAAGTACAATATAGAAGTAGAAGTATAATATAGTAAAAAAGGTCAATTAAGTTTGTTGGAAGATAGGGGAAAGAACAATATGTTGGTGCCTAATAATAATGCTAGAAGAAGAGCCAGTGGATTTTTTTTTTTTTTTTTTTTTTTTTTTTTTTTTTTTTTTTTTTTATTTGTTAGTTACATTAGTTGTAGGAAATTAGTGGAGCTGAACATTGTTTGAAATGAGATGGCTAGTGATTAGAGACTTCCAATTAACCTGAACCACAGATTGCCTGAGACTAGTAGGAAAAGTATTGAAAAATCTACAGCCTATAGAATTATACTGTCGATGAAAGAAACTGGTATTGCTTTTAGGGATTTGGCACATCAATTCAACCTGCGCTCTGGTAACTTTTGCATGGTTAATTGCAATTATTTTCTTTTCTTTCTTAAGTAAAGTAAATTGAATTTTAATTTCGGCATAAAATGCCGCCCGCGACCGCTCGAGGGAGTAAAAATTGAGTTTTAATTTCGGCATAAAATGCCGCCCGCGACCGCTCGAGGGAGTAAAAATTGAGTTTTAATTTCGGCATAAAATGCCGCCCGCGACCGCTCGAGGGAGTAAAAATTGAGTTTTAATTTCGGCATAAAATGCTGCCCGCGACCGCTCGAGGGAGTAAAAATTGAGTTTTAATTTCGGCATAAAATGCCGCCCGCGACCGCTCGAGGGAGTATAAATTGAGTTTTAATTTCGGCATAAACAGGGTTCGTGCCGGTCAGGGAAGTCAGGGAAGTCATGGAAAAGTCAGGGAAATATAAATGGGCACTGGAAGTCATGGAAAAGTCAGGGATATTGGATTTTGGTCAGGGAAAAATCTCAAATCGGGTGCAGAATTGCGAAAAATCCATGATACGCGTCGAAAACCCCTTTACCTTTGTAAGGTATGGTTTATGTAAACCACGTACTCAAAACTTTTATGTGTTTTATCTTGTGATTCTATCTCTTACTTTGTTTTAAGTAAACTTCGTTTTTGGTTTATTATCTTCGATAATGAACCATTGGAATCGCCCAAAGAAAAAATTTTTTTAACCCCCCCTCAAAATTTGTTGGTTTACGTTTCAAGATACGTAGATTCAGAAAATCAAATAAAAAAAAAATCCGCCCGTCCGCCGTACGCCGTCCGCGCCACTTTGCCCTGTTAGCGTTGAGTTAAAATTACGAAATTTTTATTATGGGTTTCGACCAGCCCCACAATGGTCCTCGAAACTTTTCATAACCCTTGGTCAAGGGGAAGGGGTTCAAAACGAATTTTGAAATTTTGAAAATTTCATATCTCGAAAAATTCATATGGAACGGTATGTTTTTTATTTCATATTTAGATAGAGTTTGTTCCGTAGATTTTTTTAAGACCATCCGCAGCTCTGTACGACCAGCCGTTCGTTCACAATGACGGCTCAAAGATTGTGCCTCACAACACGATCGTGACTCAAACTGTTGAAATACAGGTCCATTTTCATACTAACAAGCTCTTTGGAACATCATATGGCTTAAGTGATGTCGAGTTTGTTGTTCTGAGGTGCGTTTCGTGCTACGGAAATGAAGGTATTTTCGAATGTTTGTTGGTAGGTACTTCTTTTATAGAAAAATTATTACCGACGTAGTATTAAAAACCCCAGAATTATATCGTATTAATTAAGCATAATTAATAATAAATACGAATGATTAATACCTAACAATAAATTATAATAATTTTCAGTAGGTACTTGATAAAATTATTAATAATTAGTGATAATTCATAATAATAATTAATCTAACATTTAGGATCTAGACATTTAGACCTAGTGATCTAGACAGAAGGGTGATCTGTACAAAGAAGATAATGAACCGTTGTGTCAAGAATTTGCAGAGTTTTTTTCTTCATTTGCGCATCTAAAATTTTCGATTCATGCAAAACGTTACTGTTTAAAGGATCCTGAAACGTTGTGAAAAGTCAGGGAAAAATCGAAATTTTTGTCTGGAAATCAGGGAAAAGTCAGGGAAATTGAAAATTGAAAATCGGCACGAACCCTGATAAAATGCCGCCCGCGACCGCTCGAGGGAGTAAAAATTTATTATTTTATTTATTTTTTTTCCATTTCAATTACAAAATAATTACAATAATAAAATAAAATCATATTTCAAACATAAATGAACGCTTATATCATATTGTAGACTGGAAAAATTACTCTCTCTGAAAGGTTAAGAACCGCTTATAGAGAGAGGAGTCAGCAATACAAATCGAGGTAAACTCTGCCTCTTGTTTGTTCAAAAAATAAAATTAAAAATAGTAGAAGTATAGTATAGAAGAAGTACAATATAGAAGTAGAAGTATAATATAGTAAAAAAGGTCAATTAAGTTTGTTGGAAGATAGGGGAAAGAACAATATGTTGGTGCCTAATAATAATGCTAGAAGAAGAGCCAGTGGATTTTTTTTTTTTTTTTTTTTTTTTTTTTTTTTTTTAATTGTTAGTTACATTAGTTGTAGGAAATTAGTGGAGCTGAACATTGTTTGAAATGAGATAGCTAGTGATTAGAGACTTCCAATTAACCTGAACCACAGATTGCCTGAGACTAGTAGGAAAAGTATTGAAAAATCTACAGCCTATAGAATTATACTGTCGATGAAAGAAATTGGTATTGCTTTTAGGGATTTGGCACATCAATTCAACCTGCGCTCTGGTCTCTTTTGCATGGTTAATTGCAATTATTTTCTTTTCTTTCTTAAGTAAAGTAAATTGAATTTTAATTTCGGCATAAAATGCCGCCCGCGACCGCTCGAGGGAGTAAAAATTGAGTTTTAATTTCGGCATAAAATGCCGCCCGCGACCGCTCAAGGGAGTAAAAATTGAGTTTTAATTTCGGCATAAAATGCCGCCCGCGACCGCTCGAGGGAGTATAAATTGAGTTTTAATTTCGGCATAAAATGCCGCCCGCGACCGCTCGAGGGAGTAAAAATTGAGTTTTAATTTCGGCATAAAATGCCGCCCGCGACCGGTCGAGGGAGTAAAAATTGAGTTTTAATTTCGGCATAAAATGCCGCCCGCGACCGCTCGAGGGAGTAAAAATTGAGTTTTAATTTCGGCATAAAATGCCGCCCGCGACCGCTCAAGGGAGTAAAAATTGAGTTTTAATTTCGGCATAAAATGCCGCCCGCGACCGCTCGAGGGAGTAAAAATTGAGTTTTAATTTCGGCATAAAATGCCGCCCGCGACCGCTCGAGGGAGTAAAAATTTATTATTTTATTTATTTTTTTTATTTATTTTTTTTCCATTTCAATTACAAAATAATTACAATAATAAAATAAAATCATATTTCAAACATAAATGTACGCTTATATCATATTGTAGACTGGAAAAATTACTCTCTCTGAAAGGTTAAGAACCGCTTATAGAGAGAGGAGTCAGCAATACAAATCGAGGTAAACTCTGCCTCTTGTTTGTTCAAAAAATAAAATAAAAAATAGTAGAAGTATAGTATAGAAGAAGTACAATATCGAAGTAGAAGTATAATATAGTAAAAAAGGTCAATTAGTTTGTTAGACGATAGGGGAAAGAACAATATGTTGGTGCCTAATAATAATGCTAGAAGAAGAGCCAGTGGATTTTTTTTTTTTTTTTTTTTTTAATTGTTAGTTACATTAGTTGTAGGAAATTAGTGGAGCTGAACATTGTTTGAAATGAGATAGCTAGTGATTAGAGACTTCCAATTAACCTGAACCACAGATTGCCTGAGACTAGTAGGAAAAGTATTGAAAAATCTACAGCCTATAGAATTATACTGTCGATGAAAGAAACTGGTATTGCTTTTAGGGATTTGGCACATCAATTCAACCTGCGCTCTGGTAACTTTTGCATGGTTAATTGCAATTATTTTATTTTCTTTCTTAAGTAAAGTAAATTGAATTTTAATTTCGGCATAAAATGCCGCCCGCGACCGCTCGAGGGAGTAAAAATTGAGTTTTAATTTCGGCATAAAATGCCGCCCGCGACCGCTCGAGGGAGTAAAAATTGAGTTTTAATTTCGGCATAAAATGCCGCCCGCGACCGCTCGAGGGAGTAAAAATTGAGTTTTAATTTCGGCATAAAATGCCGCCCGCGACCGCTCGAGGGAGTAAAAATTGAGTTTTAATTTCGGCATAAAATGCCGCCCGCGACCGCTCGAGGGAGTAAAAATTGAGTTTTAATTTCGGCATAAAATACCGCCCGCGACCGCTCGAGGGAGTAAAAATTGAGTTTTAATTTCGGCATAAAATGCCGCCCGCGACCGCTTGAGGGAGTAAAAATTGAGTTTTAATTTCGGCATAAAATGCCGCCCGCGACCGCTCGAGGGAGTAAAAATTTATTTTTTTATTTATTTATTTCATTTATTTTATTTTTTTCATTTCAATTACAAAATAATTACAATAATAAAATAAAATCATATTTCAAACATAAATGTACGCTTATATCATATTGTAGACTGGAAAAATTACTCTCTCTGAAAGGTTAAGAACCGCTTATAGAGAGAGGAGTCAGCAATACAAATCGAGGTAAACTCTGCCTCTTGTTTGTTCAAAAAGAAAAAGAAAAAATAGTAGAAGTATAGTATAGAAGAAGTACAATATAGAAGTAGAAGTATAATATAGTAAAAAAGGTCAATTAAGTTTGTTGGAAGATAGGGGAAAGAACAATATGTTGGTGCCTAATAATAATGCTAGAAGAAGAGCCAGTGGATTTTTTTTTTTTTTTTTTTTTTAATTGTTAGTTACATTAGTTGTAGGAAATTAGTGGAGCTGAACATTGTTTGAAATGAGATAGCTAGTGATTAGAGACTTCCAATTAACCTGAACCACAGATTGCCTGAGACTAGTAGGATATGTATTGAAAAATCTACAGCCTATACTCGTAGAATTATACTGTCGATGAAAGAAACTGGTATTGCTTTTAGGGATTTGGCACATCAATTCAACCTGCGCTCTGGTAACTTTTGCATGGTTAATTGCAATTATTTTATTTTCTTTCTTAAGTAAAGTAAATTGAATTTTAATTTCGGCATAAAATGCCGCCCGCGACCGCTCGAGGGAGTAAAAATTGAGTTTTAATTTCGGCATAAAATGCCGCCCGCGACCGCTCGAGGGAGTAAAAATTGAGTTTTAATTTCGGCATAAAATGCCGCCCGCGACCGCTCGAGGGAGTAAAAATTGAGTTTTAATTTCGGCATAAAATGCCGCCCGCGACCGCTCGAGGGAGTAAAAATTGAGTTTTAATTTCGGCATAAAATACCGCCCGCGACCGCTCGAGGGAGTAAAAATTGAGTTTTAATTTCGGCATAAAATGCCGCCCGCGACCGCTCGAGGGAGTAAAAATTGAGTTTTAATTTCGGCATAAAATGCCGCTCGCGACCGCTCGAGGGAGTAAACACTGAGTTTTAATTTTGGCATAAAATGCCGCCCGCGACCGGTCAAGGGAGTAAAAATTGAGTTTTAATTTCGGCATAAAATGCCGCCCGCGACCGCTCGAGGGAGTAAAAATTGAGTTTTAATTTCGGCATAAAATGCCGCCCGCGACCGCTCGAGGGAGTAAAAATTGAGTTTTAATTTCGGCATAAAATGCCGCCCGCGACCGCTCGAGGGAGTAAAAATTGAGTTTTAATTTCGGCATAAAATGCCGCCCGCGACCGCTCGAGGGAGTAAAAATTGAGTTTTAATTTCGGCATAAAATGCCGCCCGCGACCGCTCGAGGGAGTAAAAATTGAGTTTTAATTTCGGCATAAAATACCGCCCGCGACCGCTCGAGGGAGTAAAAATTGAGTTTTAATTTCGGCATAAAATGCCGCCCGCGACCGCTTGAGGGAGTAAAAATTGAGTTTTAATTTCGGCATAAAATGCCGCCCGCGACCGCTCGAGGGAGTAAAAATTTATTTTTTTATTTATTTATTTCATTTATTTTATTTTTTTCATTTCAATTACAAAATAATTACAATAATAAAATAAAATCATATTTCAAACATAAATGTACGCTTATATCATATTGTAGACTGGAAAAATTACTCTCTCTGAAAGGTTAAGAACCGCTTATAGAGAGAGGAGTCAGCAATACAAATCGAGGTAAACTCTGCCTCTTGTTTGTTCAAAAAGAAAAAGAAAAAATAGTAGAAGTATAGTATAGAAGAAGTACAATATAGAAGTAGAAGTATAATATAGTAAAAAAGGTCAATTAAGTTTGTTGGAAGATAGGGGAAAGAACAATATGTTGGTGCCTAATAATAATGCTAGAAGAAGAGCCAGTGGATTTTTTTTTTTTTTTTTTTTTAATTGTTAGTTACATTAGTTGTAGGAAATTAGTGGAGCTGAACATTGTTTGAAATGAGATAGCTAGTGATTAGAGACTTCCAATTAACCTGAACCACAGATTGCCTGAGACTAGTAGGAAAAGTATTGAAAAATCTACAGCCTATAGAATTATACTGTCGATGAAAGAAACTGGTATTGCTTTTAGGGATTTGGCACATCAATTCAACCTGCGCTCTGGTAACTTTTGCATGGTTAATTGCAATTATTTTATTTTCTTTCTTAAGTAAAGTAAATTGAATTTTAATTTCGGCATAAAATGCCGCCCGCGACCGCTCGAGGGAGTAAAAATTGAGTTTTAATTTCGGCATAAAATGCCGCCCGCGACCGCTCGAGGGAGTAAAAATTGAGTTTTAATTTCGGCATAAAATGCCGCCCGCGACCGCTCGAGGGAGTAAAAATTGAGTTTTAATTTCGGCATAAAATGCCGCCCGCGACCGCTCGAGGGAGTAAAAATTGAGTTTTAATTTCGGCATAAAATGCCGCCCGCGACCGCTCGAGGGAGTAAAAATTGAGTTTTAATTTCGGCATAAAATGCCGCCCGCGACCGCTCGAGGGAGTAAAAATTGAGTTTTAATTTCGGCATAAAATGCCGCCCGCGACCGCTCGAGGGAGTAAAAATTGAGTTTTAATTTCGGCATAAAATGCCGCCCGCGACCGCTCGAGGGAGTAAAAATTGAGTTTTAATTTCGGCATAAAATGCCGCCCGCGACCGCTCGAGGGAGTAAAAATTGAGTTTTAATTTCGGCATAAAATACCGCCCGCGACCGCTCGAGGGAGTAAAAATTGAGTTTTAATTTCGGCATAAAATGCCGCCCGCGACCGCTTGAGGGAGTAAAAATTGAGTTTTAATTTCGGCATAAAATGCCGCCCGCGACCGCTCGAGGGAGTAAAAATTTATTTTTTTATTTATTTATTTCATTTATTTTATTTTTTTCATTTCAATTACAAAATAATTACAATAATAAAATAAAATCATATTTCAAACATAAATGTACGCTTATATCATATTGTAGACTGGAAAAATTACTCTCTCTGAAAGGTTAAGAACCGCTTATAGAGAGAGGAGTCAGCAATACAAATCGAGGTAAACTCTGCCTCTTGTTTGTTCAAAAAGAAAAAGAAAAAATAGTAGAAGTATAGTATAGAAGAAGTACAATATAGAAGTAGAAGTATAATATAGTAAAAAAGGTCAATTAAGTTTGTTGGAAGATAGGGGAAAGAACAATATGTTGGTGCCTAATAATAATGCTAGAAGAAGAGCCAGTGGATTTTTTTTTTTTTTTTTTTTTAATTGTTAGTTACATTAGTTGTAGGAAATTAGTGGAGCTGAACATTGTTTGAAATGAGATAGCTAGTGATTAGAGACTTCCAATTAACCTGAACCACAGATTGCCTGAGACTAGTAGGAAAAGTATTGAAAAATCTACAGCCTATAGAATTATACTGTCGATGAAAGAAACTGGTATTGCTTTTAGGGATTTGGCACATCAATTCAACCTGCGCTCTGGTAACTTTTGCATGGTTAATTGCAATTATTTTATTTTCTTTCTTAAGTAAAGTAAATTGAATTTTAATTTCGGCATAAAATGCCGCCCGCGACCGCTCGAGGGAGTAAAAATTGAGTTTTAATTTCGGCATAAAATGCCGCCCGCGACCGCTCGAGGGAGTAAAAATTGAGTTTTAATTTCGGCATAAAATGCCGCCCGCGACCGCTCGAGGGAGTAAAAATTGAGTTTTAATTTCGGCATAAAATGCCGCCCGCGACCGCTCGAGGGAGTAAAAATTGAGTTTTAATTTCGGCATAAAATACCGCCCGCGACCGCTCGAGGGAGTAAAAATTGAGTTTTAATTTCGGCATAAAATGCCGCCCGCGACCGCTCGAGGGAGTAAAAATTGAGTTTTAATTTCGGCATAAAATGCCGCTCGCGACCGCTCGAGGGAGTAAACACTGAGTTTTAATTTTGGCATAAAATGCCGCCCGCGACCGGTCAAGGGAGTAAAAATTGAGTTTTAATTTCGGCATAAAATGCCGCCCGCGACCGCTCGAGGGAGTAAAAATTGAGTTTTAATTTCGGCATAAAATGCCGCCCGCGACCGCTCGAGGGAGTAAAAATTGAGTTTTAATTTCGGCATAAAATGCCGCCCGCGACCGCTCGAGGGAGTAAAAATTGAGTTTTAATTTCGGCATAAAATGCCGCCCGCGACCGCTCGAGGGAGTAAAAATTGAGTTTTAATTTCGGCATAAAATGCCGCCCGCGACCGCTTGAGGGAGTAAAAATTGAGTTTTAATTTCGGCATAAAATGCCGCCCGCGACCGCTCGAGGGAGTAAAAATTTATTTTTTTATTTATTTATTTCATTTATTTTTTTTTTCATTTCAATTATACTTCTACTTCTATATTCAGCAATACAAATCGAGGTAAACTCTGCCTCTTGTTTGTTCAAAAAATAAAATAAAAAATAGTAGAAGTATAGTATAGAAGAAGTACAATATAGAAGTAGAAGTATAATATAGTAAAAATGGTCAATTAAGTTTGTTGGAAGATAGGGGAAAGAACAATATGTTGGTGCCTAATAATAATGCTAGAAGAAGAGCCAGTGGATTTTTTTTTTTTTTTTTTCTAATTGTTAGTTACATTAGTTGTAGGAAATTAGTGGAGCTGAACATTGTTTGAAATGAGATAGCTAGTGATTAGAGACTTCCAATTAACCTGAACCACAGATTGCCTGAGACTAGTAGGAAAAGTATTGAAAAATCTACAGCCTATCTAGGGACGCGGGAGCGTCCCGCCCGCCAAGAAAACCGAAGCCCTGAAAACCGAAGCGACTGAGACACTGATTACGCGACGGAACAAGTTCGGGTTTTCACCATCCCGTAGCTCGGTCCCCTGAGTGTCTCGAGAGTTGATTTTTTGTACACCAACTCTCCAGGGGCACGTGAGGACGTAAACCGAATTTCAGCTCTCGGGAACATCAGGTGTCGGGGGTATAACAGTTTTAAAACCACTATTTTTCACGTTTTTCGTGTTCTTCTTCTTCTTCTTCTTCTTCTTCTTCTTCTTCTTCTCGTTGTTGTTGTTGTTCATTGACGAGGCCACAGCTCAGCAGACAAATCGGATCGAGCTGAAATTTTGCACACACGTTTGTTATGCTCCAAGGGAGTGCCTTTGGACCATTTTTTCTCCCTCCCCCCATTTCCCCCCCAATTAGGGGGGAAATAGTAATTTTTAGGAATTTCAAATGGTCATAACTCCTTCAAAATTGAAGCTTTTTCAGATTTTCTTTTTTAGTTGTGTTCAGCTTTTGAAACTGTTTAATTTGAGATCAAAAAAAGCTTCCTAAGGGGAAAAATAAAGGAGTTATGGTGATTTTTCTATTTTCAACAATAACTGCCGCAAAAATTGATGAAAATTGGTGCGGTTGATCTTAAAATGTCCGTTAGGTTGTCTAGTATATGCTCAATAATGTTGAACTAAATCTCAATCGATTCGACTACTCCACAGCCAAAAATACGTGAATAAATTCCACATCTACTGATTTGGCTAATTTCCGAAAACATCAAAGTTGGACAGTGGTCAGAAAAATTGTCGTAGAGTGGCGTCTGTTTAAGGATCGATAGGAAAATTTATGGGCTTTCGAATGAGGATAGCGCACTTTGTCACATTTCCCAACGGTTCTCGAGTTATTCGCGATTGTTTGTATAAAAACGTGCGTTTTACCTTTTGCAAACTTTCTCTTTCCACTTTCTCTTCGACACCAATAATTACAATTATTGTAATGATTCTCAACAACAAAAATTTGCACAATCCCCAAGAAAAAATGCAACCAATTTTCAAAACATTTCTAATTCAAAATCATTCAAATTTCTAATAATTAGAAATTATCCTTAGAATTATTCTTTCTATTTTTTTAAATGAAATAATAAGAATAATTGTATTATATTTTAATAATTGTTTATAATTGTTAATTGTTTTAATTGATCAAAAACTACTATTTAACCAATTCGCAAAAATTTTAAAACTACTTATTTTTCAAACACATTTCAGATAACAAACAATAATTTCCAAAAAATAATTATTCTTGTCACAAAAACAAGAAACAAAAAGGCAAATTAGTAGGCGTACTAATTTTTTACTAAATTTTGACTAGGATAAAACTTCATTTAGGAAAAAATTTACTAGTTACCTCGTAGGTACTTTTGTTAAATTGAACCGGATTGTATAAGTACCACTCGAAAACTAGCCATGCAAAAAGATGTGATATCCCCCCAAAAACAACTCCGTTGTAAAAACTGGCCCGCCAAAATCCTCAGCCGCAAAAAGGAATGATATCCATTTTGCCCGCCAGCCACATATATAGGATGCTCGGTGCTTCGCACCTCGCTGTTGAGTGTGCATATAGAAACCTGATCCTCCTACCCCTAACCTCCACCGTCAATGTTTTCCTGTTCCCTGTCTCCTTCCCACAACCCCCTCTCACCCTTAGTCACCCTCGGTTTCACCTTATAGGTTTCCTCTGTTACACCAGCAGGGAGGTTTACGCTTCTTTCAATGCTGTTGGCGGGAGCTTTTTGCCAGATGAACAAGCCTGAATTGAAGCATTACTTCATTACAGTTGTACCACCGCTGATTACTCGTGACCACCAGTAATACTTATGTTAGCTTGTTCATCTGGCAAAAAGCTCCCGCCAACAGCATTGAAAGAAGCGTAAACCTCCCTGCTGGTGTAACAGAGGAAACCTATAAGGTGAAACCGAGGGTGACTAAGGGTGAGAGGGGGTTGTGGGAAGGAGACAGGGAACAGGAAAACATTGACGGTGGATAGAATTATACTGTCGATGAAAGAAACTGGTATTGCTTTTAGGGATTTGGCACATCAATTCAACCTGCGCTCTGGTAACTTTTGCATGGTTAATTGCAATTATTTTATTTTCTTTCTTAAGTAAAGTAAATTGAATTTTAATTTCGGCATAAAATGCCGCCCGCGACCGCTCGAGGGAGTAAAAATTGAGTTTTAATTTCGGCATAAAATGCCGCCCGCGACCGCTCGAGGGAGTAAAAATTGAGTTTTAATTTCGGCATAAAATGCCGCCCGCGACCGCTCGAGGGAGTAAAAATTGAGTTTTAATTTCGGCATAAAATGCCGCCCGCGACCGCTCGAGGGAGTAAAAATTGAGTTTTAATTTCGGCATAAAATACCGCCCGCGACCGCTCGAGGGAGTATAAATTGAGTTTTAATTTCGGCATAAAATGCCCCCCGCGACCGCTCGAGGGAGTAAAAATTGAGTTTTAATTTCGGCATAAAATACCGCCCGCGACCGCTCGAGGGAGAATAAATTGAGTTTTAATTTCGGCATAAAATGCCCCCCGCGACCGCTCGAGGGAGTAAAAATTGAGTTTTAATTTTGGCATAAAATGCCGCCCCCGACCGCTCGAGGGAGTAAAAATTGAGTTTTAATTTCGGCATAAAATGCCGCCCGCGACCGCTCGAGGGAGTAAAAATTGAGTTTTAATTTCGGCATAAAATGCCGCCCGCGACCGCTCGAGGGAGTAAAAATTGAGTTTTAATTTCGGCATAAAATGCCGCCCGCGACCGCTCGAGGGAGTAAAAATTGAGTTTTAATTTCGGCATAAAATGCCGCCCGCGACCGCTCGAGGGAGTAAAAATTTATTATTTTATTTATTTTTTTTATTTATTTTTTTTCCATTTCAATTACAAAATAATTACAATAATAAAATAAAATCATATTTCAAACATAAATGTACGCTTATATCATATTGTAGACTGGAAAAATTACTCTCTCTGAAAGGTTAAGAACCGCTTATAGAGAGAGGAGTCAGCAATACAAATCGAGGTAAACTCTGCCTCTTGTTTGTTCAAAAAATAAAATAAAAAATAGTAGAAGTATAGTATAGAAGAAGTACAATATAGAAGTAGAAGTATAATATAGTAAAAAAGGTCAATTAGTTTGTTAGACGATAGGGGAAAGAACAATATGTTGGTGCCTAATAATAATGCTAGAAGAAGAGCCGGTGGATTTTTTTTTTTTTTTTTTTTTAATTGTTAGTTACATTAGTTGTAGGAAATTAGTGGAGCTGAACATTGTTTGAAATGAGATAGCTAGTGATTAGAGACTTCCAATTAACCTGAACCACAGATTGCCTGAGACTAGTAGGAAAAGTATTGAAAAATCTACAGCCTATAGAATTATACTGTCGATGAAAGAAACTGGTATTGCTTTTAGGGATTTGGCACATCAATTCAACCTGCGCTCTGGTAACTTTTGCATGGTTAATTGCAATTATTTTATTTTCTTTCTTAAGTAAAGTAAATTGAATTTTAATTTCGGCATAAAATGCCGCCCGCGACCGCTCGAGGGAGTAAAAATTGAGTTTTAATTTCGGCATAAAATGCCGCCCGCGACCGCTCGAGGGAGTAAAAATTGAGTTTTAATTTCGGCATAAAATACCGCCCGCGACCGCTCGAGGGAGTAAAAATTGAGTTTTAATTTCGGCATAAAATGCCGCCCGCGACCGCTCGAGGGAGTAAAAATTGAGTTTTAATTTCGGCATAAAATGCCGCCCGCGACCGCTCGAGGGAGTAAAAATTGAGTTTTAATTTCGGCATAAAATGCCGCCCGCGACCGCTCGAGGGAGTAAAAATTGAGTTTTAATTTATTTTTTTATTTATTTATTTTATTTATTTTTTTTTCCATTTCAATTACAAAATAATTACAATAATAAAATAAAATCATATTCCAAACATAAATGTACGCTTATATCATATTGTAGACTGGAAAAACTACTCTCTCTGAAAGGTTAAGAACCGCTTATAGAGAGAGGAGTCAGCAATACAAATCGAGGTAAACTCTGCCTCTTGTTTGTTCAAAAAGAAAAAGAAAAAATAGTAGAAGTATAGTATAGAAGAAGTACAATATAGAAGTAGAAGTATAATATAGTAAAAAAGGTCAATTAAGTTTGTTGGAAGATAGGGGAAAGAACAATATGTTGGTGCCTAATAATAATGCTAGAAGAAGAGCCAGTGGATTTTTTTTTTTTTTTTTTTAATTGTTAGTTACATTAGTTGTAGGAAATTAGTGGAGCTGAACATTGTTTGAAATGAGATAGCTAGTGATTAGAGACTTCCAATTAACCTGAACCACAGATTGCCTGAGACTAGTAGGAAAAGTATTGAAAAATCTACAGCCTATAGAATTATACTGTCGATGAAAGAAACTGGTATTGCTTTTAGGGATTTGGCACATCAATTCAACCTGCGCTCTGGTAACTTTTGCATGGTTAATTGCAATTATTTTCTTTTCTTTCTTAAGTAAAGTAAATTGAATTTTAATTTCGGCATAAAATGCCGCCCGCGACCGCTCGAGGGAGTAAAAATTGAGTTTTAATTTCGGCATAAAATGCCGCCCGCGACCGCTCGAGGGAGTAAAAATTGAGTTTTAATTTCGGCATAAAATGCCGCCCGCGACCGCTCGAGGGAGTAAAAATTGAGTTTTAATTTCGGCATAAAATGCCGCCCGCGACCGCTCGAGGGAGTAAAAATTGAGTTTTAATTTCGGCATAAAATGCCGCCCGCGACCGCTCGAGGGAGTAAAAATTGAGTTTTAATTTCGGCATAAAATGCCGCCCGCGACCGCTCGAGGGAGTAAAAATTGAGTTTTAATTTCGGCATAAAATGCCGCCCGCGACCGCTCGAGGGAGTAAAAATTGAGTTTTAATTTCGGCATAAAATGCCGCCCGCGACCGCTCGAGGGAGTAAAAATTGAGTTTTAATTTCGGCATAAAATGCCGCCCGCGACCGCTCGAGGGAGTAAAAATTGAGTTTTAATTTCGGCATAAAATGCCGCCCGCGACCGCTCGAGGGAGTAAAAATTGAGTTTTAATTTCGGCATAAAATGCCGCCCGCGACCGCTCGAGGGAGTAAAAATTGAGTTTTAATTTCGGCATAAAATGCCGCCCGCGACCGCTCGAGGGAGTAAAAATTGAGTTTTAATTTCGGCATAAAATGCCGCCCGCGACCGCTCGAGGGAGTAAAAATTGAGTTTTAATTTCGGCATAAAATGCCGCCCGCGACCGCTCGAGGGAGTAAAAATTGAGTTTTAATTTCGGCATAAAATGCCGCCCGCGACCGCTCGAGGGAGTAAAAATTGAGTTTTAATTTCGGCATAAAATGCCGCCCGCGACCGCTCGAGGGAGTAAAAATTTATTATTTTATTTATTTTTTTTCCATTTCAATTACAAAATAATTACAATAATAAAATAAAATCATATTTCAAACATAAATGAACGCTTATATCATATTGTAGACTGGAAAAATTACTCTCTCTGAAAGGTTAAGAACCGCTTATAGAGAGAGGAGTCAGCAATACAAATCGAGGTAAACTCTGCCTCTTGTTTGTTCAAAAAATAAAATAAAAAATAGTAGAAGTATAGTATAGAAGAAGTACAATATAGAAGTAGAAGTATAATATAGTAAAAAAGGTCAATTAAGTTTGTTGGAAGATAGGGGAAAGAACAATATGTTGGTGCCTAATAGTAATGCTAGAAGAAGAGCCAGTGGATTTTTTTTTTAGTTACATTAATTGTAGGAAATTAGTGGAGCTGAACATTGTTTGAAATGAGATAGCTAGTGATTAGAGACTTCCAATTAACCTGAACCACAGATTGCCTGAGACTAGTAGGAAAAGTATTGAAAAATCTACAGCCTATAGAATTATACTGTCGATGAAAGAAACTGGTATTGCTTTTAGGGATTTGGCACATCAATTCAACCTGCGCTCTGGTCTCTTTTGAATGGTTAATTGCAATTATTTTCTTTTCTTTCTTAAGTAAAGTAAATTGAATTTTAACTTCGGCATAAAATGCCGCCCGCGACCGCTCGAGGGAGTAAAAATTGAGTTTTAATTTCGGCATAAAATGCCGCCCGCGACCGCTCGAGGGAGTAAAAATTGAGTTTTAATTTCGGCATAAAATGCCGCCCGCGACCGCTCGAGGGAGTAAAAATTGAGTTTTAATTTCGGCATAAAATGCCGCCCGCGACCGCTCGAGGGAGTATAAATTAAGTTTTAATTTTGGCATAAAATGCCGCCCGCGACCGCTCGAGGGAGTAAAAATTGAGTTTTAATTTCGGCATAAAATGCCGCCCGCGACCGCTCGAGGGAGTAAAAATTGAGTTTTAATTTCGGCATAAAATGCCGCCCGCGACCGCTCGAGGGAGTAAAAATTGAGTTTTAATTTCGGCATAAAATGCCGCCCGCGACCGCTCGAGGGAGTAAAAATTGAGTTTTAATTTCGGCATAAAATGCCGCCCGCGACCGCTCGAGGGAGTAAAAATTTATTATTTTATTTATTTTTTTTCCATTTCAATTACAAAATAATTACAATAATAAAATAAAATCATATTTCAAACATAAATGAACGCTTATATCATATTGTAGACTGGAAAAATTACTCTCTCTGAAAGGTTAAGAACCGCTTATAGAGAGAGGAGTCAGCAATACAAATCGAGGTAAACTCTGCCTCTTGTTTGTTCAAAAAATAAAATTAAAAATAGTAGAAGTATAGTATAGAAGAAGTACAATATAGAAGTAGAAGTATAATATAGTAAAAAAGGTCAATTAAGTTTGTTGGAAGATAGGGGAAAGAACAATATGTTGGTGCCTAATAATAATGCTAGAAGAAGAGCCAGTGGATTTTTTTTTTTTTTTTTTTTTTTTTTTTTTTTTTTTAATTGTTAGTTACATTAGTTGTAGGAAATTAGTGGAGCTGAACATTGTTTGAAATGAGATAGCTAGTGATTAGAGACTTCCAATTAACCTGAACCACAGATTGCCTGAGACTAGTAGGAAAAGTATTGAAAAATCTACAGCCTATAGAATTATACTGTCGATGAAAGAAACTGGTATTGCTTTTAGGGATTTGGCACATCAATTCAACCTGCGCTCTGGTAACTTTTGCATGGTTAATTGCAATTATTTTATTTTCTTTCTTAAGTAAAGTAAATTGAATTTTAATTTCGGCATAAAATGCCGCCCGCGACCGCTCGAGGGAGTAAAAATTGAGTTTTAATTTCGGCATAAAATGCCGCCCGCGACCGCTTGAGGGAGTAAAAATTGAGTTTTAATTTCGGCATAAAATGCCGCCCGCGACCGCTCGAGGGAGTAAAAATTTATTTTTTTATTTATTTATTTCATTTATTTTTTTTTCATTTCAATTACAAAATAATTACAATAATAAAATAAAATCATATTTCAAACATAAATGTACGCTTATATCATATTGTAGACTGGAAAAATTACTCTCTATGAAAGGTTAAGAACCGCTTATAGAGAGAGGAGTCAGCAATACAAATCGAGGTAAACTCTGCCTCTTGTTTGTTCAAAAAATAAAATAAAAAATAGTAGAAGTATAGTATAGAAGAAGTACAATATAGAAGTAGAAGTATAATATAGTAAAAATGGTCAATTAAGTTTGTTGGAAGATAGGGGAAAGAACAATATGTTGGTGCCTAATAATAATGCTAGAAGAAGAGCCAGTGGATTTTTTTTTTTTTTTTTCTAATTGTTAGTTACATTAGTTGTAGGAAATTAGTGGAGCTGAACATTGTTTGAAATGAGATAGCTAGTGATTAGAGACTTCCAATTAACCTGAACCACAGATTGCCTGAGACTAGTAGGAAAAGTATTGAAAAATCTACAGCCTATAGAATTATACTGTCGATGAAAGAAACTGGTATTGCTTTTAGGGATTTGGCACATCAATTCAACCTGCGCTCTGGTAACTTTTGCATGGTTAATTGCAATTATTTTCTTTTCTTTCTTAAGTAAAGTAAATTGAATTTTAATTTCGGCATAAAATGCCGCCCCCGACCGCTCGAGGGAGTAAAAATTGAGTTTTAATTTCGGCATAAAATGCCGCCCGCGACCGCTCGAGGGAGTAAAAATTTATTATTTTATTTATTTTTTTTCCATTTCAATTACAAAATAATTACAATAATAAAATAAAATCATATTTCAAACATAAATGAACGCTTATATCATATTGTAGACTGGAAAAATTACTCTCTCTGAAAGGTTAAGAACCGCTTATAGAGAGAGGAGTCAGCAATACAAATCGAGGTAAACTCTGCCTCTTGTTTGTTCAAAAAATAAAATTAAAAATAGTAGAAGTATAGTATAGAAGAAGTACAATATAGAAGTAGAAGTATAATATAGTAAAAAAGGTCAATTAAGTTTGTTGGAAGATAGGGGAAAGAACAATATGTTGGTGCCTAATAATAATGCTAGAAGAAGAGCCAGTGGATTTTTTTTTTTTTTTTTTTTTTTTTTTTTTTTTTTTTTAATTGTTAGTTACATTAGTTGTAGGAAATTAGTGGAGCTGAACATTGTTTGAAATGAGATAGCTAGTGATTAGAGACTTCCAATTAACCTGAACCACAGATTGCCTGAGACTAGTAGGAAAAGTATTGAAAAATCTACAGCCTATAGAATTATACTGTCGATGAAAGAAACTGGTATTGCTTTTAGGGATTTGGCACATCAATTCAACCTGCGCTCTGGTAACTTTTGCATGGTTAATTGCAATTATTTTATTTTCTTTCTTAAGTAAAGTAAATTGAATTTTAATTTCGGCATAAAATGCCGCCCGCGACCGCTCGAGGGAGTAAAAATTGAGTTTTAATTTCGGCATAAAATGCCGCCCGCGACCGCTTGAGGGAGTAAAAATTGAGTTTTAATTTCGGCATAAAATGCCGCCCGCGACCGCTCGAGGGAGTAAAAATTTATTTTTTTATTTATTTATTTCATTTATTTTTTTTTCATTTCAATTACAAAATAATTACAATAATAAAATAAAATCATATTTCAAACATAAATGTACGCTTATATCATATTGTAGACTGGAAAAATTACTCTCTATGAAAGGTTAAGAACCGCTTATAGAGAGAGGAGTCAGCAATACAAATCGAGGTAAACTCTGCCTCTTGTTTGTTCAAAAAATAAAATAAAAAATAGTAGAAGTATAGTATAGAAGAAGTACAATATAGAAGTAGAAGTATAATATAGTAAAAATGGTCAATTAAGTTTGTTGGAAGATAGGGGAAAGAACAATATGTTGGTGCCTAATAATAATGCTAGAAGAAGAGCCAGTGGATTTTTTTTTTTTTTTTTCTAATTGTTAGTTACATTAGTTGTAGGAAATTAGTGGAGCTGAACATTGTTTGAAATGAGATAGCTAGTGATTAGAGACTTCCAATTAACCTGAACCACAGATTGCCTGAGACTAGTAGGAAAAGTATTGAAAAATCTACAGCCTATAGAATTATACTGTCGATGAAAGAAACTGGTATTGCTTTTAGGGATTTGGCACATCAATTCAACCTGCGCTCTGGTAACTTTTGCATGGTTAATTGCAATTATTTTCTTTTCTTTCTTAAGTAAAGTAAATTGAATTTTAATTTCGGCATAAAATGCCGCCCGCGACCGCTCGAGGGAGTAAAAATTGAGTTTTAATTTCGGCATAAAATGCCGCCCGCGACCGCTCGAGGGAGTAAAAATTGAGTTTTAATTTCGGCATAAAATACCGCCCGCGACCGCTCGAGGGAGTATAAATTGAGTTTTAATTTCGGCATAAAATGCCCCCCGCGACCGCTCGAGGGAGTAAAAATTGAGTTTTAATTTCGGCATAAAATACCGCCCGCGACCGCTCGAGGGAGTATAAATTGAGTTTTAATTTCGGCATAAAATGCCCCCCGCGACCGCTCGAGGGAGTAAAAATTGAGTTTTAATTTCGGCATAAAATGCCGCCCGCGACCGCTCGAGGGAGTAAAAATTGAGTTTTAATTTCGGCATAAAATGCCGCCCGCGACCGCTCGAGGGAGTAAAAATTGAGTTCTAATTTCGGCATAAAATGCCGCCCGCGACCGCTCGAGGGAGTAAAAATTGAGTTTTAATTTCGGCATAAAATGCCGCCCGCGACCGCTCGAGGGAGTAAAAATTGAGTTTTAATTTCGGCATAAAATGCCGCCCGCGACCGCTCGAGGGAGTAAAAATTTATTATTTTATTTATTTTTTTTATTTATTTTTTTTCCATTTCAATTACAAAATAATTACAATAATAAAATAAAATCATATTTCAAACATAAATGTACGCTTATATCATATTGTAGACTGGAAAAATTACTCTCTCTGAAAGGTTAAGAACCGCTTATAGAGAGAGGAGTCAGCAATACAAATCGAGGTAAACTCTGCCTCTTGTTTGTTCAAAAAATAAAATAAAAAATAGTAGAAGTATAGTATAGAAGAAGTACAATATAGAAGTAGAAGTATAATATAGTAAAAAAGGTCAATTAAGTTTGTTGGAAGATAGGGGAAAGAACAATATGTTGGTGCCTAATAATAATGCTAGAAGAAGAGCCAGTGGATTTTTTTTTTTTTTTTTTTTTTTTTTTTTTTTTTTTTAATTGTTAGTTACATTAGTTGTAGGAAATTAGTGGAGCTGAACATTGTTTGAAATGAGATAGCTAGTGATTAGAGACTTCCAATTAACCTGAACCACAGATTGCCTGAGACTAGTAGGAAAAGTATTGAAAAATCTACAGCCTATAGAATTATACTGTCGATGAAAGAAACTGGTATTGCTTTTAGGGATTTGGCACATCAATTCAACCTGCGCTCTGGTAACTTTTGCATGGTTAATTGCAATTATTTTATTTTCTTTCTTAAGTAAAGTAAATTGAATTTTAATTTCGGCATAAAATGCCGCCCGCGACCGCTCGAGGGAGTAAAAATTGAGTTTTAATTTCGGCATAAAATGCCGCCCGCGACCGCTTGAGGGAGTAAAAATTGAGTTTTAATTTCGGCATAAAATGCCGCCCGCGACCGCTCGAGGGAGTAAAAATTTATTTTTTTATTTATTTATTTCATTTATTTTTTTTTCATTTCAATTACAAAATAATTACAATAATAAAATAAAATCATATTTCAAACATAAATGTACGCTTATATCATATTGTAGACTGGAAAAATTACTCTCTATGAAAGGTTAAGAACCGCTTATAGAGAGAGGAGTCAGCAATACAAATCGAGGTAAACTCTGCCTCTTGTTTGTTCAAAAAATAAAATAAAAAATAGTAGAAGTATAGTATAGAAGAAGTACAATATAGAAGTAGAAGTATAATATAGTAAAAATGGTCAATTAAGTTTGTTGGAAGATAGGGGAAAGAACAATATGTTGGTGCCTAATAATAATGCTAGAAGAAGAGCCAGTGGATTTTTTTTTTTTTTTTCTAATTGTTAGTTACATTAGTTGTAGGAAATTAGTGGAGCTGAACATTGTTTGAAATGAGATAGCTAGTGATTAGAGACTTCCAATTAACCTGAACCACAGATTGCCTGAGACTAGTAGGAAAAGTATTGAAAAATCTACAGCCTATAGAATTATACTGTCGATGAAAGAAACTGGTATTGCTTTTAGGGATTTGGCACATCAATTCAACCTGCGCTCTGGTAACTTTTGCATGGTTAATTGCAATTATTTTCTTTTCTTTCTTAAGTAAAGTAAATTGAATTTTAATTTCGGCATAAAATGCCGCCCGCGACCGCTCGAGGGAGTAAAAATTGAGTTTTAATTTCGGCATAAAATGCCGCCCGCGACCGCTCGAGGGAGTAAAAATTGAGTTTTAATTTCGGCATAAAATACCGCCCGCGACCGCTCGAGGGAGTATAAATTGAGTTTTAATTTCGGCATAAAATGCCCCCCGCGACCGCTCGAGGGAGTAAAAATTGAGTTTTAATTTCGGCATAAAATACCGCCCGCGACCGCTCGAGGGAGTATAAATTGAGTTTTAATTTCGGCATAAAATGCCCCCCGCGACCGCTCGAGGGAGTAAAAATTGAGTTTTAATTTCGGCATAAAATGCCGCCCGCGACCGCTCGAGGGAGTAAAAATTGAGTTTTAATTTCGGCATAAAATGCCGCCCGCGACCGCTCGAGGGAGTAAAAATTGAGTTCTAATTTCGGCATAAAATGCCGCCCGCGACCGCTCGAGGGAGTAAAAATTGAGTTTTAATTTCGGCATAAAATGCCGCCCGCGACCGCTCGAGGGAGTAAAAATTGAGTTTTAATTTCGGCATAAAATGCCGCCCGCGACCGCTCGAGGGAGTAAAAATTTATTATTTTATTTTTTTTTTTAATTTATTTTTTTTCCATTTCAATTACAAAATAATTACAATAATAAAATAAAATCATATTTCAAACATAAATGTACGCTTATATCATATTGTAGACTGGAAAAATTACTCTCTCTGAAAGGTTAAGAACCGCTTATAGAGAGAGGAGTCAGCAATACAAATCGAGGTAAACTCTGCCTCTTGTTTGTTCAAAAAATAAAATAAAAAATAGTAGAAGTATAGTATAGAAGAAGTACAATATAGAAGTAGAAGTATAATATAGTAAAAAAGGTCAATTAGTTTGTTAGACGATAGGGGAAAGAACAATATGTTGGTGCCTAATAATAATGCTAGAAGAAGAGCCAGTGGATTTTTTTTTTTTTTTTTTTTTTTTTTAATTGTTAGTTACATTAGTTGTAGGAAATTAGTGGAGCTGAACATTGTTTGAAATGAGATAGCTAGTGATTAGAGACTTCCAATTAACCTGAACCACAGATTGCCTGAGACTAGTAGGAAAAGTTTTGAAAAATCTACAGCCTATAGAATTATACTGTCGATGAAAGAAACTGGTATTGCTTTTAGGGATTTGGCACATCAATTCAACCTGCGCTCTGGTAACTTTTGCATGGTTAATTGCAATTATTTTATTTTCTTTCTTAAGTAAAGTAAATTGAATTTTAATTTCGGCATAAAATGCCGCCCGCGACCGCTCGAGGGAGTAAAAATTGAGTTTTAATTTCGGCATAAAATGCCGCCCGCGACCGCTCGAGGGAGTAAAAATTGAGTTTTAATTTCGGCATAAAATACCGCCCGCGACCGCTCGAGGGAGTAAAAATTGAGTTTTAATTTCGGCATAAAATGCCGCCCGCGACCGCTCGAGGGAGTAAAAATTGAGTTTTAATTTCGGCATAAAATGCCGCCCGCGACCGCTCGAGGGAGTAAAAATTGAGTTTTAATTTCGGCATAAAATGCCGCCCGCGACCGCTCGAGGGAGTAAAAATTGAGTTTTAATTTATTTTTTTATTTATTTATTTTATTTATTTTTTTTTCCATTTCAATTACAAAATAATTACAATAATAAAATAAAATCATATTCCAAACATAAATGTACGCTTATATCATATTGTAGACTGGAAAAACTACTCTCTCTGAAAGGTTAAGAACCGCTTATAGAGAGAGGAGTCAGCAATACAAATCGAGGTAAACTCTGCCTCTTGTTTGTTCAAAAAGAAAAAGAAAAAATAGTAGAAGTATAGTATAGAAGAAGTACAATATAGAAGTAGAAGTATAATATAGTAAAAAAGGTCAATTAAGTTTGTTGGAAGATAGGGGAAAGAACAATATGTTGGTGCCTAATAATAATGCTAGAAGAAGAGCCAGTGGATTTTTTTTTTTTTTTTTTAAATTGTTAGTTACATTAGTTGTAGGAAATTAGTGGAGCTGAACATTGTTTGAAATGAGATAGCTAGTGATTAGAGACTTCCAATTAACCTGAACCACAGATTGCCTGAGACTAGTAGGATATGTATTGAAAAATCTACAGCCTATAGAATTATACTGTCGATGAAAGAAACTGGTATTGCTTTTAGGGATTTGGCACATCAATTCAACCTGCGCTCTGGTAACTTTTGCATGGTTAATTGCAATTATTTTCTTTTCTTTCTTAAGTAAAGTAAATTGAATTTTAATTTCGGCATAAAATGCCGCCCGCGACCGCTCGAGGGAGTAAAAATTGAGTTTTAATTTCGGCATAAAATGCCGCCCGCGACCGCTCGAGGGAGTAAAAATTGAGTTTTAATTTCGGCATAAAATGCCGCCCGCGACCGCTCGAGGGAGTAAAAATTGAGTTTTAATTTCGGCATAAAATGCCGCCCGCGACCGCTCGAGGGAGTAAAAATTGAGTTTTAATTTCGGCATAAAATGCCGCCCGCGACCGCTCGAGGGAGTAAAAATTGAGTTTTAATTTCGGCATAAAATGCCGCCCGCGACCGCTCGAGGGAGTAAAAATTGAGTTTTAATTTCGGCATAAAATGCCGCCCGCGACCGCTCGAGGGAGTAAAAATTGAGTTGTAATTTCGGCATAAAATGCCGCCCGCGACCGCTCGAGGGAGTAAAAATTGAGTTTTAATTTCGGCATAAAATGCCGCCCGCGACCGCTCGAGGGAGTAAAAATTGAGTTTTAATTTCGGCATAAAATGCCGCCCGCGACCGCTCGAGGGAGTAAAAATTGAGTTTTAATTTCGCCATGAAATGCTGCCCGCGACCGCTCGAGGGAGTAAAAATTGAGTTTTAATTTCGGCATAAAATGCCGCCCCCGACCGCTCGAGGGAGTAAAAATTGAGTTTTAATTTCGGCATAAAATGCCGCCCGCGACCGCTCGAGGGAGTAAAAATTTATTTTTTTATTTATTTATTTTATTTATTTTTTTTTCCATTTCAATTACAAAATAATTACAATAATAAAATAAAATCATATTCCAAACATAAATGTACGCTTATATCATATTGTAGACTGGAAAAACTACTCTCTCTGAAAGGCACATCACCGCTTATAGAGAGAGGAGTCAGCAATACAAATCGAGGTAAACTCTGCCTCTTGTTTGTTCAAAAAGAAAAAGAAAAAATAGTAGAAGTATAGTATAGAAGAAGTACAAAATAGAAGTAGAAGTATAATATAGTAAAAAAGGTCAATTAAGTTTGTTGGAAGATAGGGGAAAGAACAATATGTTGGTGCCTAATAATAATGCTAGAAGAAGAGCCAGTGGATTTTTTTTTTTTTTTTTTTTTTAATTGTTAGTTACATTAGTTGTAGGAAATTAGTGGAGCTGAACATTGTTTGAAATGAGATAGCTAGTGATTAGAGACTTCCAATTAACCTGAACCACAGATTGCCTGAGACTAGTAGGATATGTATTGAAAAATCTACAGCCTATAGAATTATACTGTCGATGAAAGAAACTGGTATTGCTTTTAGGGATTTGGCACATCAATTCAACCTGCGCTCTGGTAACTTTTGCATGGTTAATTGCAATTATTTTCTTTTCTTTCTTAAGTAAAGTAAATTGAATTTTAAATTCGGCATAAAATGCCGCCCGCGACCGCTCGAGGGAGTAAAAATTGAGTTTTAATTTCGGCATAAAATGCCGCCCGCGACCGCTCGAGGGAGTAAAAATTGAGTTTTAATTTCGGCATAAAATGCCGCCCGCGACCGCTCGAGGGAGTAAAAATTGAGTTTTAATTTCGGCATAAAATGCCGCCCGCGACCGCTCGAGGGAGTAAAAATTGAGTTTTAATTTCGGCATAAAATGCCGCCCGCGACCGCTCGAGGGAGTAAAAATTGAGTTTTAATTTCGGCATAAAATGCCGCCCGCGACCGCTCGAGGGAGTAAAAATTGAGTTTTAATTTCGGCATAAAATGCCGCCCGCGACCGCTCGAGGGAGTAAAAATTGAGTTTTAAATTCGGCATAAAATGCCGCCCGCGACCGCTCGAGGGAGTAAAAATTGAGTTTTAATTTCGGCATAAAATGCCGCCCGCGACCGCTCGAGGGAGTAAAAATTGAGTTTTAATTTCGGCATAAAATGCCGCCCGCGACCGCTCGAGGGAGTTAAAATTTATTATTTTATTTATTTTTTTTTCCATTTTAATTACAAAATAATTACAATAATAAAATAAAATCATATTTCAAACATAAATGAACGCTTATATCATATTGTAGACTGGAAAAATTACTCTCTCTGAAAGATTAAGAACCGCTTATAGAGAGAGGAGTCAGCAATACAAATCGAGGTAAACTCTGCCTCTTGTTTGTTCAAAAAATAAAATAAAAAATAGTAGAAGTATAGTATAGAAGAAGTACAATATAGAAGTAGAAGTATAATATAGTAAAAAAGGTCAATTAAGTTTGTTGGAAGATAGGGGAAAGAACAATATGTTGGTGCCTAATAATAATGCTAGAAGAAGAGCCAGTGGATTTTTTTTTTTTTTTTTTTTTTTTTTTTAATTGTTAGTTACATTAGTTGTAGGAAATTAGTGGAGCTGAACATTGTTTGAAATGAGATGGCTAGTGATTAGAGACTTCCAATTAACCTGAACCACAGATTGCCTGAGACTAGTAGGAAAAGTATTGAAAAATCTACAGCCTATAGAATTATAATGTCGATGAAAGAAACTGGTATTGCTTTTAGGGATTTGGCACATCAATTCAACCTGCGCTCTGGTAACTTTTGCATGGTTAATTGCAATTATTTTCTTTTCTTTCTTAAGTAAAGTAAATCGAATTTTAATTTCGGCATAAAATGCCGCCCGCGACCGCTCGAGGGAGTAAAAATTGAGTTTTAATTTCGGCATAAAATACCGCCCGCGACCGCTCGAGGGAGTATAAATTGAGTTTTAATTTCGGCATAAAATGCCCCCCGCGACCGCTCGAGGGAGTAAAAATTGAGTTTTAATTTCGGCATAAAATGCCGCCCGCGACCGCTCGAGGGAGTAAAAATTGAGTTTTAATTTCGGCATAAAATGCCGCCCGCGACCGCTCGAGGGAGTAAAAATTGAGTTCTAATTTCGGCATAAAATGCCGCCCGCGACCGCTCGAGGGAGTAAAAATTGAGTTTTAATTTCGGCATAAAATGCCGCCCGCGACCGCTCGAGGGAGTAAAAATTGAGTTTTAATTTCGGCATAAAATGCCGCCCGCGACCGCTCGAGGGAGTAAAAATTTATTATTTTATTTTTTTTTTTAATTTATTTTTTTTCCATTTCAATTACAAAATAATTACAATAATAAAATAAAATCATATTTCAAACATAAATGTACGCTTATATCATATTGTAGACTGGAAAAATTACTCTCTCTGAAAGGTTAAGAACCGCTTATAGAGAGAGGAGTCAGCAATACAAATCGAGGTAAACTCTGCCTCTTGTTTGTTCAAAAAATAAAATAAAAAATAGTAGAAGTATAGTATAGAAGAAGTACAATATAGAAGTAGAAGTATAATATAGTAAAAAAGGTCAATTAGTTTGTTAGACGATAGGGGAAAGAACAATATGTTGGTGCCTAATAATAATGCTAGAAGAAGAGCCAGTGGATTTTTTTTTTTTTTTTTTTTTTTTTTAATTGTTAGTTACATTAGTTGTAGGAAATTAGTGGAGCTGAACATTGTTTGAAATGAGATAGCTAGTGATTAGAGACTTCCAATTAACCTGAACCACAGATTGCCTGAGACTAGTAGGAAAAGTTTTGAAAAATCTACAGCCTATAGAATTATACTGTCGATGAAAGAAACTGGTATTGCTTTTAGGGATTTGGCACATCAATTCAACCTGCGCTCTGGTAACTTTTGCATGGTTAATTGCAATTATTTTATTTTCTTTCTTAAGTAAAGTAAATTGAATTTTAATTTCGGCATAAAATGCCGCCCGCGACCGCTCGAGGGAGTAAAAATTGAGTTTTAATTTCGGCATAAAATGCCGCCCGCGACCGCTCGAGGGAGTAAAAATTGAGTTTTAATTTCGGCATAAAATACCGCCCGCGACCGCTCGAGGGAGTAAAAATTGAGTTTTAATTTCGGCATAAAATGCCGCCCGCGACCGCTCGAGGGAGTAAAAATTGAGTTTTAATTTCGGCATAAAATGCCGCCCGCGACCGCTCGAGGGAGTAAAAATTGAGTTTTAATTTCGGCATAAAATGCCGCCCGCGACCGCTCGAGGGAGTAAAAATTGAGTTTTAATTTATTTTTTTATTTATTTATTTTATTTATTTTTTTTTCCATTTCAATTACAAAATAATTACAATAATAAAATAAAATCATATTCCAAACATAAATGTACGCTTATATCATATTGTAGACTGGAAAAACTACTCTCTCTGAAAGGTTAAGAACCGCTTATAGAGAGAGGAGTCAGCAATACAAATCGAGGTAAACTCTGCCTCTTGTTTGTTCAAAAAGAAAAAGAAAAAATAGTAGAAGTATAGTATAGAAGAAGTACAATATAGAAGTAGAAGTATAATATAGTAAAAAAGGTCAATTAAGTTTGTTGGAAGATAGGGGAAAGAACAATATGTTGGTGCCTAATAATAATGCTAGAAGAAGAGCCAGTGGATTTTTTTTTTTTTTTTTTAAATTGTTAGTTACATTAGTTGTAGGAAATTAGTGGAGCTGAACATTGTTTGAAATGAGATAGCTAGTGATTAGAGACTTCCAATTAACCTGAACCACAGATTGCCTGAGACTAGTAGGATATGTATTGAAAAATCTACAGCCTATAGAATTATACTGTCGATGAAAGAAACTGGTATTGCTTTTAGGGATTTGGCACATCAATTCAACCTGCGCTCTGGTAACTTTTGCATGGTTAATTGCAATTATTTTCTTTTCTTTCTTAAGTAAAGTAAATTGAATTTTAATTTCGGCATAAAATGCCGCCCGCGACCGCTCGAGGGAGTAAAAATTGAGTTTTAATTTCGGCATAAAATGCCGCCCGCGACCGCTCGAGGGAGTAAAAATTGAGTTTTAATTTCGGCATAAAATGCCGCCCGCGACCGCTCGAGGGAGTAAAAATTGAGTTTTAATTTCGGCATAAAATGCCGCCCGCGACCGCTCGAGGGAGTAAAAATTGAGTTTTAATTTCGGCATAAAATGCCGCCCGCGACCGCTCGAGGGAGTAAAAATTGAGTTTTAATTTCGGCATAAAATGCCGCCCGCGACCGCTCGAGGGAGTAAAAATTGAGTTTTAATTTCGGCATAAAATGCCGCCCGCGACCGCTCGAGGGAGTAAAAATTGAGTTGTAATTTCGGCATAAAATGCCGCCCGCGACCGCTCGAGGGAGTAAAAATTGAGTTTTAATTTCGGCATAAAATGCCGCCCGCGACCGCTCGAGGGAGTAAAAATTGAGTTTTAATTTCGGCATAAAATGCCGCCCGCGACCGCTCGAGGGAGTAAAAATTGAGTTTTAATTTCGCCATGAAATGCTGCCCGCGACCGCTCGAGGGAGTAAAAATTGAGTTTTAATTTCGGCATAAAATGCCGCCCCCGACCGCTCGAGGGAGTAAAAATTGAGTTTTAATTTCGGCATAAAATGCCGCCCGCGACCGCTCGAGGGAGTAAAAATTTATTTTTTTATTTATTTATTTTATTTATTTTTTTTTCCATTTCAATTACAAAATAATTACAATAATAAAATAAAATCATATTCCAAACATAAATGTACGCTTATATCATATTGTAGACTGGAAAAACTACTCTCTCTGAAAGGCACATCACCGCTTATAGAGAGAGGAGTCAGCAATACAAATCGAGGTAAACTCTGCCTCTTGTTTGTTCAAAAAGAAAAAGAAAAAATAGTAGAAGTATAGTATAGAAGAAGTACAAAATAGAAGTAGAAGTATAATATAGTAAAAAAGGTCAATTAAGTTTGTTGGAAGATAGGGGAAAGAACAATATGTTGGTGCCTAATAATAATGCTAGAAGAAGAGCCAGTGGATTTTTTTTTTTTTTTTTTTTTTAATTGTTAGTTACATTAGTTGTAGGAAATTAGTGGAGCTGAACATTGTTTGAAATGAGATAGCTAGTGATTAGAGACTTCCAATTAACCTGAACCACAGATTGCCTGAGACTAGTAGGATATGTATTGAAAAATCTACAGCCTATAGAATTATACTGTCGATGAAAGAAACTGGTATTGCTTTTAGGGATTTGGCACATCAATTCAACCTGCGCTCTGGTAACTTTTGCATGGTTAATTGCAATTATTTTCTTTTCTTTCTTAAGTAAAGTAAATTGAATTTTAAATTCGGCATAAAATGCCGCCCGCGACCGCTCGAGGGAGTAAAAATTGAGTTTTAATTTCGGCATAAAATGCCGCCCGCGACCGCTCGAGGGAGTAAAAATTGAGTTTTAATTTCGGCATAAAATGCCGCCCGCGACCGCTCGAGGGAGTAAAAATTGAGTTTTAATTTCGGCATAAAATGCCGCCCGCGACCGCTCGAGGGAGTAAAAATTGAGTTTTAATTTCGGCATAAAATGCCGCCCGCGACCGCTCGAGGGAGTAAAAATTGAGTTTTAATTTCGGCATAAAATGCCGCCCGCGACCGCTCGAGGGAGTAAAAATTGAGTTTTAATTTCGGCATAAAATGCCGCCCGCGACCGCTCGAGGGAGTAAAAATTGAGTTTTAAATTCGGCATAAAATGCCGCCCGCGACCGCTCGAGGGAGTAAAAATTGAGTTTTAATTTCGGCATAAAATGCCGCCCGCGACCGCTCGAGGGAGTAAAAATTGAGTTTTAATTTCGGCATAAAATGCCGCCCGCGACCGCTCGAGGGAGTTAAAATTTATTATTTTATTTATTTTTTTTTCCATTTTAATTACAAAATAATTACAATAATAAAATAAAATCATATTTCAAACATAAATGAACGCTTATATCATATTGTAGACTGGAAAAATTACTCTCTCTGAAAGATTAAGAACCGCTTATAGAGAGAGGAGTCAGCAATACAAATCGAGGTAAACTCTGCCTCTTGTTTGTTCAAAAAATAAAATAAAAAATAGTAGAAGTATAGTATAGAAGAAGTACAATATAGAAGTAGAAGTATAATATAGTAAAAAAGGTCAATTAAGTTTGTTGGAAGATAGGGGAAAGAACAATATGTTGGTGCCTAATAATAATGCTAGAAGAAGAGCCAGTGGATTTTTTTTTTTTTTTTTTTTTTTTTTTAATTGTTAGTTACATTAGTTGTAGGAAATTAGTGGAGCTGAACATTGTTTGAAATGAGATGGCTAGTGATTAGAGACTTCCAATTAACCTGAACCACAGATTGCCTGAGACTAGTAGGAAAAGTATTGAAAAATCTACAGCCTATAGAATTATAATGTCGATGAAAGAAACTGGTATTGCTTTTAGGGATTTGGCACATCAATTCAACCTGCGCTCTGGTAACTTTTGCATGGTTAATTGCAATTATTTTCTTTTCTTTCTTAAGTAAAGTAAATCGAATTTTAATTTCGGCATAAAATGCCGCCCGCGACCGCTCGAGGGAGTAAAAATTGAGTTTTAATTTCGGCATAAAATGCCGCCCGCGACCGCTCGAGGGAGTAAAAATTGAGTTTTAATTTCGGCATAAAATGCCGCCCGCGACCGCTCGAGGGAGTAAAAATTGAGTTTTAATTTCGGCATAAAATGCCGTCCGCGACCGCTCGAGGGAGTAAAAATTGAGTTTTAATTTCGGCATAAAATGCCGCCCGCGACCGCTCGAGGGAGTATAAATTGAGTTTTAATTTCGGCATAAAATGCTGCCCGCGACCGCTCGAGGGAGTAAAAATTGAGTTTTAATTTCGGCATAAAATGCCGCCCGCGACCGCTCGAGGGAGTGAAAATTGAGTTATAATTTCGGCATAAAATGCCGCCCGCGACCGCTCGAGGGAGTATAAATTGAGTTTTAATTTCGGCATAAAATGCCCCCCGCGACCGCTCGAGGGAGTAAAAATTGAGTTTTAATTTCGGCATAAAATGCCGCCCGCGACCGCTCGAGGGAGTAAAAATTGAGTTTTAATTTCGGTATAAAATGCCGCCCGCGACCGCTCGAGGGAGTAAAAATTGAGTTTTAATTTCGGCATAAAATGCCGCCCTTGACCGCTCGATGGAGTAAAAATTTATTATTTTATTTATTTTTTTTCCATTTTAATTACAAAATAATTACAATAATAAAATAAAATCATATTTCAAACATAAATGAACGCTTATATCATATTTTAGACTGGAAAAATTACTCTCTCTGAAAGATTAAGAACCGCTTATAGAGAGAAGTCAGCAATACAAATCGAGGTAAACTCTGCCTCTTGTTTGTTCAAAAAATAAAATAAAAAATAGTAGAAGTATAGTATAGAAGAAGTACAATATAGAAGTAGAAGTATAATATAGTAAAAAAGGTCAATTAAGTTTGTTGGAAGATAGGGGAAAGAACAATATGTTGGTGCCTAATAATAATGCTAGAAGAAGAGCCAGTGGATTTTTTTTTTTTTTTTTTTTTTTTTTTTTTTTTTTTTAATTGTTAGTTACATTAGTTGTAGGAAATTAGTGGAGCTGAACATTGTTTGAAATGAGATGGCTAGTGATTAGAGACTTCCAATTAACCTGAACCACAGATTGCCTGAGACTAGTAGGAAAAGTATTGAAAAATCTACAGCCTATAGAATTATACTGTCGATGAAAGAAACTGGTATTGCTTTTAGGGATTTGGCACATCAATTCAACCTGCGCTCTGGTAACTTTTGCATGGTTAATTGCAATTATTTTCTTTTCTTTCTTAAGTAAAGTAAATTGAATTTTAATTTCGGCATAAAATGCCGCCCGCGACCGCTCGAGGGAGTAAAAATTGAGTTTTAATTTCGGCATAAAATGCCGCCCGCGACCGCTCGAGGGAGTAAAAATTGAGTTTTAATTTCGGCATAAAATGCCGCCCGCGACCGCTCGAGGGAGTAAAAATTGAGTTTTAATTTCGGCATAAAATGCCGCCCGCGACCGCTCGAGGGAGTAAAAATTGAGTTTTAATTTCGGCATAAAATGCCGCCCGCGACCGCTCGAGGGAGTAAAAATTGAGTTTTAATTTCGGCATAAAATGCCGCCCGCGACCGCTCGAGGGAGTAAAAATTGAGTTTTAATTTCGGCATAAAATGCCGCCCGCGACCGCTCGAGGGAGTAAAAATTGAGTTTTAATTTCGGCATAAAATGCCGCCCGCGACCGCTCGAGGGAGTAAAAATTGAGTTTTAATTTCGGCATAAAATGCCGCCCGCGACCGCTCGAGGGAGTAAAAATTGAGTTTTAATTTCGGCATAAAATGCCGCCCGCGACCGCTCGAGGGAGTAAAAATTGAGTTTTAATTTCGGCATAAAATGCCGCCCGCGACCGCTCGAGGGAGTAAAAATTGAGTTTTAATTTCGGCATAAAATGCCGCCCGCGACCGCTCGAGGGAGTAAAAATTGAGTTTTAATTTCGGCATAAAATGCCGCCCGCGACCGCTCGAGGGAGTAAAAATTTATTATTTTATTTATTTTTTTTTTCCATTTCAATTACAAAATAATTACAATAATAAAAACAAATCATATTTCAAACATAAATGAACGCTTATATCATATTGTAGACTGGAAAAATTACTCTCTCTGAAAGGTTAAGAACCGCTTATAGAGAGAGGAGTCAGCAATACAAATCGAGGTAAACTCTGCCTCTTGTTTGTTCAAAAAATAAAATAAAAAATAGTAGAAGTATAGTATAGAAGAAGTACAATATAGAAGTAGAAGTATAATATAGTAAAAAAGGTCAATTAAGTTTGTTGGAAGATAGGGGAAAGAACAATATGTTGGTGCCTAATAGTAATGCTAGAAGAAGAGCCAGTGGATTTTTTTTTTAGTTACATTAATTGTAGGAAATTAGTGGAGCTGAACATTGTTTGAAATGAGATAGCTAGTGATTAGAGACTTCCAATTAACCTGAACCACAGATTGCCTGAGACTAGTAGGAAAAGTATTGAAAAATCTACAGCCTATAGAATTATACTGTCGATGAAAAAAACTGGTATTGCTTTTAGGGATTTGGCACATCAATTCAACCTGCGCTCTGGTCTCTTTTGAATGGTTAATTGCAATTATTTTCTTTTCTTTCTTAAGTAAAGTAAATTGAATTTTAACTTCGGCATAAAATGCCGCCCGCGACCGCTCGAGGGAGTAAAAATTGAGTTTTAATTTCGGCATAAAATGCCGCCCGCGACCGCTCGAGGGAGTAAAAATTGAGTTTTAATTTCGGCATAAAATGCCGCCCGCGACCGCTCGAGGGAGTAAAAATTGAGTTTTAATTTCGGCATAAAATGCCGCCCGCGACCGCTCGAGGGAGTATAAATTAAGTTTTAATTTTGGCATAAAATGCCGCCCGCGACCGCTCGAGGGAGTAAAAATTGAGTTTTAATTTCGGCATAAAATGCCGCCCGCGACCGCTCGAGGGAGTAAAAATTTATTATTTTATTTATTTTTTTTTCCATTTCAATTACAAAATAATTACAATAATAAAAACAAATCATATTTCAAACATAAATGAACGCTTATATCATATTGTAGACTGGAAAAATTACTCTCTCTGAAAGGTTAAGAACCGCTTATAGAGAGAGGAGTCAGCAATACAAATCGAGGTAAACTCTGCCTCTTGTTTGTTCAAAAAATAAAATAAAAAATAGTAGAAGTATAGTATAGAAGAAGTACAATATAGAAGTAGAAGTATAATATAGTAAAAAAGGTCAATTAAGTTTGTTGGAAGATAGGGGAAAGAACAATATGTTGGTGCCTAATAGTAATGCTAGAAGAAGAGCCAGTGGATTTTTTTTTTAGTTACATTAATTGTAGGAAATTAGTGGAGCTGAACATTGTTTGAAATGAGATAGCTAGTGATTAGAGACTTCCAATTAACCTGAACCACAGATTGCCTGAGACTAGTAGGAAAAGTATTGAAAAATCTACAGCCTATAGAATTATACTGTCGATGAAAGAAACTGGTATTGCTTTTAGGGATTTGGCACATCAATTCAACCTGCGCTCTGGTCTCTTTTGAATGGTTAATTGCAATTATTTTCTTTTCTTTCTTAAGTAAAGTAAATTGAATTTTAACTTCGGCATAAAATGCCGCCCGCGACCGCTCGAGGGAGTAAAAATTGAGTTTTAATTTCGGCATAAAATGCCGCCCGCGACCGCTCGAGGGAGTAAAAATTGAGTTTTAATTTCGGCATAAAATGCCGCCCGCGACCGCTCGAGGGAGTAAAAATTGAGTTTTAATTTCGGCATAAAATGCCGCCCGCGACCGCTCGAGGGAGTATAAATTAAGTTTTAATTTTGGCATAAAATGCCGCCCGCGACCGCTCGAGGGAGTAAAAATTGAGTTTTAATTTCGGCATAAAATGCCGCCCGCGACCGCTCGAGGGAGTAAAAATTGAGTTTTAATTTCGGCATAAAATGCCGCCCGCGACCGCTCGAGGGAGTAAAAATTGAGTTTTAATTTCGGCATAAAATGCCGCCCGCGACCGCTCAAGGGAGTAAAAATTGAGTTTTAATTTCGGCATAAAATGCCGCCCGCGACCGCTCGAGGGAGTAAAAATTTATTATTTTATTTATTTTTTTTCCATTTCAATTACAAAATAATTACAATAATAAAATAAAATCATATTTCAAACATAAATGAACGCTTATATCATATTGTAGACTGGAAAAATTACTCTCTCTGAAAGGTTAAGAACCGCTTATAGAGAGAGGAGTCAGCAATACAAATCGAGGTAAACTCTGCCTCTTGTTTGTTCAAAAAATAAAATTAAAAATAGCCATAACTCCTTTGTTAACTCTGCCTCTTAACTCTGCCTCTTTGTTAACTCTGCCTCTTAAAAATAGCCATAACTCCTTTGTTAACTCTGCCTCTTGTTTGTTCAAAAAATAAAATTAAAAATCGCCATAACTCCTTTGTTTTACTTCTTAGGAAGCTCTTTTTGATCTCAAATTGAACAGTTTTAAAAGCTGAATACAACTAAAAATTATTATTTTATTTATTTTTTTTCCATTTCAATTACAAAATAATTACAATAATAAAATAAAATCATATTTCAAACATAAATGAACGCTTATATCATATTGTAGACTGGAAAAATTACTCTCTCTGAAAGGTTAAGAACCGCTTATAGAGAGAGGAGTCAGCAATACAAATCGAGGTAAACTCTGCCTCTTGTTTGTTCAAAAAATAAAATTAAAAATAGCCATAACTCCTTTGTTAACTCTGCCTCTTAACTCTGCCTCTTTGTTAACTCTGCCTCTTAAAAATAGCCATAACTCCTTTAATAAAATAAAATCATATTTCAAACATAATATATTTCAAACATAATATATTTCAAACATAATCATATTTCAAACATAAATCATATTTCAGCCATAACTCCTTTAATAAAATAAAATCATATTTCAAACATAAATGAACGCTTATATCATATTAAACTCTGCCTCTTGTTTGTTCAAAAAATAAAATTAAAAATAGCCATAACTCCTTTGTTAACTCTGCCTCTTAACTCTGCCTCTTTGTTAACTCTGCCTCTTAAAAATAGCCATAACTCCTTTAATAAAATAAAATCATATTTCAAACATAATATATTTCAAACATAATATATTTCAAACATAATCATATTTCAAACATAAATCATATTTCAGCCATAACTCCTTTAATAAAATAAAATCATATTTCAAACATAAATGAACGCTTATATCATATTAAACTCTGCCTCTTGTTTGTTCAAAAAATAAAATTAAAAATAGCCATAACTCCTTTGTTAACTCTGCCTCTTAACTCTGCCTCTTTGTTAACTCTGCCTCTTAAAAATAGCCATAACTCCTTTAATAAAATAAAATCATATTTCAAACATAATATATTTCAAACATAATATATTTCAAACATAATCATATTTCAAACATAAATCATATTTCAGCCATAACTCCTTTAATAAAATAAAATCATATTTCAAACATAAATGAACGCTTATATCATATTGTAGACTGGAAAAATTACTCTCTCTGAAAGGTTAAGAACCGCTTATAGAGAGAGGAGTCAGCAATACAAATCGAGGTAAACTCTGCCTCTTGTTTGTTCAAAAAATAAAATTAAAAATAGCCATAACTCCTTTGTTAACTCTGCCTCTTAACTCTGCCTCTTTGTTAACTCTGCCTCTTAAAAATAGCCATAACTCCTTTGTTAACTCTGCCTCTTGTTTGTTCAAAAAATAAAATTAAAAATCGCCATAACTCCTTTGTTTTACTTCTTAGGAAGCTCTTTTTGATCTCAAATTGAACAGTTTTAAAAGCTGAATACAACTAAAAATTATTATTTTATTTATTTTTTTTCCATTTCAATTACAAAATAATTACAATAATAAAATAAAATCATATTTCAAACATAAATGAACGCTTAGGGTAAAACCACCAATTGTTGACACTATTAGAGAGAAAAATCGTTCGATTCTGCGCTCTACCCAAGTATTCAAGAAATTGAAACTTTTGGGTAGTTATCATGAATTGTGAGTTCCTTGGCAACAATTTGCACTTATTGGACTTGATTAAATAATGTTTTTTCAGCATAAAAAACAAGTTTTTCAAAAATGGAATTTTCCCCCTAATGTTGACACTTCTGCCTTCGGAAATTCCTATTGTTGACATTTGCAGTTCCTAATGTTGACACCAGTCTAAATTTTTGAGAAAGTATTTAAATATGCTTTCCCTCTAGATATTTCTCAAAGTAAATGAACAAACGAGATTAGGAACGCGTTAAAATATATTTAATGTTAGACTAGACATTAGAAAATAGATGTTGAACAGCATAATCAGAAAAATGGGTAATTAAATTTGTAGCATAGGTGCTCAATCACAGTGGAACAGAAACAGAAGTAGGGAACACAAATTTTCTAGGGTTTCCCCCGTAATATGTAGGCTTAGGCAGTTTGTATTTGACGTTACTGACTGAAAGAAGGCGATTCCCCTCGCTCGAAGGCCTGAAAACAGTCCTCAGTCTGTTGCAGGGATGAAGCGGTGTTACTTCGGCAGCATCTTCACTTTCAATTTTGACAACCAGACAAACACATTCCGTCTGCTTTTTTTTTGCGGGCAACACAGCCACCACCATGTCCCCTTCATTTATTGGTCCTACTTCTTCCTCAGCACAACTTGTTTCTCCTACGGTCCCTCCAGGTAGTGATATTGCTCCGTCTTCATTTGGCAATTCCTTTTCCCTACCTGATATCGGCTCATCTTCTTTCAGTGATATCTCCACTGGCTCCATTTCATTTAACAATTCCTCTTCTGTATCTTTAGCTAAGGTATGCTGCTGGACAACATCCAAGTCTTCATCCATGTCACTGTAATTCTCAGAAAAATGAATGTCGTCCACGGTGTCAATTGATGGGGCCCACTCGTCTGATTCACTGGAACTCTCTGATGGTGATGAGTAACCTGCGCTCCTTTTACTTTTCTTGATCGGCTGTGACTTCTTTGCTTTTAGCTCTTCTTTCTTCCTCTTCATTTCTTCCTTCTGACGTTTCATTTCTTCTTTCTTTTTATTGATTTCATCTCTCTTTTTTTTGAGCTGCTCAGCCTTTTCTTCCTTCTTCTTCAGACGTTCCCTAGCCCGTTCGATCTTGGCAGCTTCTGAGTCCTTCTTTTTCTTCTCTTTCTTGTCGTGATATTCTCGGAAATTATCTGAAGTTACAACGCTTGGCACTTTATCCTGCCGCCGTTTTTTCGACTGTTGGGGAAAGTGGTTTCCTTCAGGCCAAAGCAAACAGTTTTTGAAAGGACTCGGTAGCACACTGGGAGCATGTGAATGACCAGAAGCTTTTCCAGAAGATCCAGCACTTACGCGAAGTGCACCTGTATCCCTGCCACCATGTGGATACTCATTGTGAAGCACTGGATGAGGGTCACTGGCATTTCCTGGAACGCTCCAACAAACGTCCTCAATATTTTCTCCAGATCCATCATTGCCGATATCAGCCGATTGGATCACCAACTCATCACTGTTGAGATTTTCATTTTGCAAACATTCCTCGTTGTTGTTGTAACTGTTGCTGTTGTTGTTACGTGTGTCTTGTATTTGTATGCGACTTTGAAGTTCATTCCAAAATTCATACAATGATGAATCTGCCACTTCACTCGGGTTCACTGAACCACAAAACGTTTTGTATCTTTCTTCTCCAATTATTTCTCGAATGACAGATGCACAAGTGTGATACCTCGTTTCTTCCAAGGAATGTTCTCTGCTTTGAACGGGTTGTTTTTGTCCTGGGGTTTTTTCTATGTTGCACTCGAGTGAAATTGCTCGAGGGTTCCAGGGCAAGAGGCCACATTTTCGGAAGCCATTGGCAATAATAGAAGGTGTTATTTTTTCCTCTAACACCGTTTTAAGCAGCCCACAAAATTGATGCTTCTTCAAAGTAGGATTATCGGCATTTTCAATTCTCCACTCGTGAACAGTTGTCTTCCACTTTTCTTTAAGCGCACGGAATACAGACACATCCATTGGCTGAATCAGATGTGTTGCATTTGGTGGCAATGCGATCAGTATTATTCCTTTCTCCCGGCATAAATTACTCAAGTGTAAAGTTAGATGAGAAACGTGTCCATCCAAGAAAAATATAATGGGCAGTGTGATGTCAGTCTGCAGTAGCCATGGGTAAAATACATTGGCCACGAACTCGTAAAAAGTAGCTCCAGTCATCCAGCCACTTTCAGAGCGGCCTATTCCCCAACCAGCTGGCACACTATTAGTGATGTAGGTAGGCACCCTCTCATACTTGAAAACGACCAGTGGTGGTACCAACACTCCAGCCGCGTTTGCTGTTACGAGAACAGTGAGACACTCCTTTTCATCTGAATTGACTGTGAGGTAAACGCTTTTTGAACCTTTCTGTGCCAAAACCTTATTCCCTTTGGGGTTTAAAAAAAAGGCGGTCTCGTCTCCGTTGAAAACTCGCTGGGGGTCATCTAAAATGTCCATTATCCCCTTATCCTTCAAAAAAGTCTCCACCTCATCATACCAAGACAACAGCCGTTCCTGTGTTAAAGATGCTCTACTGATTGTTAGATTTTCGGCAGTTCTAATAGATATTGTTGGGTTTCGTTTTAGAAATCCAGCCAACCACTTTTTGCCAGGCCGCCCGTTATTGAAGGGATGGTCTCTCCCCAGGGTCTGAACTAGTTGTTTAGCGCTGTCACATACCTGGGCCTGTGTGACTGGAAAGCCAGCCTTTGCTGTTGTTTTGATCCAGTGGACCAAAATCTCCTCTTCATCTTTTGACAGCACCGATTGACGCCCTATTCTTCTTTGGAGAGGAGTTTTCCCTCTCACCTTGTACAACAAAGTGATACGAGGTACTCCATGGCGCTTTGCAGCTGTATAAACCGCTGTGCCGAGCTTCACATCTTTTATAGCGTCTTCCATTTGCTGGACAGTGTACTTCCACATTCCGTTCTTGTCGGGAGGCATGGTAGTAGTCGACCTGTTAAAATGATAAGACACTGTATCAGAATCATACTGTTATTTTAAAATTCTGATAGGTACCTGATAGTGTTGAAAAGGTCATAGGTAGGGGTCTAACAACAAAAAGATCAAGTTACCTATACGTAGAAATGTAAATAAAAAAATTAGTTATAATATGTCAACTTAAGGAACCAAAATATGTCAACATTGGGATCCCGATGTCAACTTAAGGTTCCAGTACGCTGATTTGAAAAATTCAATAGTCTCAATATACTACAAAATTATTTAAACTCAAATATCACATTGGCAACCTGATCAACATTTTCCCCTAATATTGACACAGGTGTCAACATTAGGACACACGCCCATTTCATGAAACCCTAATGATGACACCCCAACTTAACCATCTATTTCAAAGAAATTCTGGGGTTTAATGCTTACAAATTCTTCCTTACGCTATTATTAGGGCAGGCAATATGATATATAACTGATTACTCATAATATTTGACTTGAAAAGTCTAATTTTGTTGACTTACCTCACTAACCTGCGGGATAGCGATGGCGTCGCTGGGTTGACTGATCCAGTTGTCACCGGCTCCAATATTAGCCAGACGTTCGATATGGGTAATAACAACTAGTGGAGCCGGCCTACCTCAAATCTCACATCCTTATCAACAGAATGACGCCAATTCCGAGTACCTACAGTGTCCCAATACCTTATTTTTACGTTTTGAAATTGAAGTGTCAACATTAGGATAAGTGTCAACATTTGGTGGTTTTACCCTATATCATATTGTAGACTGGAAAAATTACTCTCTCTGAAAGGTTAAGAACCGCTTATAGAGAGAGGAGTCAGCAATACAAATCGAGGTAAACTCTGCCTCTTGTTTGTTCAAAAAATAAAATTAAAAATAGCCATAACTCCTTTGTTAACTCTGCCTCTTAACTCTGCCTCTTTGTTAACTCTGCCTCTTAAAAATAGCCATAACTCCTTTGTTAACTCTGCCTCTTGTTTGTTCAAAAAATAAAATTAAAAATCGCCATAACTCCTTTGTTTTACTTCTTAGGAAGCTCTTTTTGATCTCAAATTGAACAGTTTTAAAAGCTGAATACAACTAAAAAAGAAAATCTGAAAAAGCTTCAATTTTGAAGGAGTTATGACCATTTGAAATTCCTAAAAATTACTATTTTCCCCCTAATTGGGGGGGGAAATGGGGGGAGGGAGAAAAAATGGTCAAAAGGCACTCCCTTGGAGCATAACAAACGTGTGTGCAAAATTTCAGCTCGATCCGATTTGTCTGCTGGGCTGTAGCCCCGTCAATGAACAACAACAACAACGAGAAGAAGAAGAAGAAGAAGAAGAAGAAGAAGAACACGAAAAACGTGAAAAATAGTGGTTTTAAAATTGTTATACCCCCGACACCTGATGTTTCCGAGAGCTGAATTTTGGTTTACGTCCTCACGTGCCCCTGGAGAGTTGGTGTACAAAAAATCAACTCTCGAGACACTCAGGGGACCGAGCTACGGGATGGTGAAAACCCGAACTTGTTCCGTCGCGTAATCAGTGTCTCAGTCGCTTCGGTTTTCAGGGCTTCGGTTTTCTTGGCGGGCGGGACATTATTGAGTTTTAATTTCGGCATAAAATGCCGCCCGCGACCGCTCGAGGGAGTAAAAATTTATTTTTTTATTTATTTTTTTTCCATTTCAATTACAAAATAATTACAATAATAAAAACAAATCATATTTCAAACATAAATGAACGCTTATATCATATTGTAGACTGGAAAAATTACTCTCTCTGAAAGGTTAAGAACCGCTTATAGAGAGAGGAGTCAGCAATACAAATCGAGGTAAACTCTGCCTCTTGTTTGTTCAAAAAATAAAATAAAAAATAGTAGAAGTATAGTATAGAAGAAGTACAATATAGAAGTAGAAGTATAATATAGTAAAAAAGGTCAATTAAGTTTGTTGGAAGATAGGGGAAAGAACAATATGTTGGTGCCTAATAGTAATGCTAGAAGAAGAGCCAGTGGATTTTTTTTTTAGTTACATTAATTGTAGGAAATTAGTGGAGCTGAACATTGTTTGAAATGAGATAGCTAGTGATTAGAGACTTCCAATTAACCTGAACCACAGATTGCCTGAGACTAGTAGGAAAAGTATTGAAAAATCTACAGCCTATAGAATTATACTGTCGATGAAAGAAACTGGTATTGCTTTTAGGGATTTGGCACATCAATTCAACCTGCGCTCTGGTCTCTTTTGAATGGTTAATTGCAATTATTTTCTTTTCTTTCTTAAGTAAAGTAAATTGAATTTTAACTTCGGCATAAAATGCCGCCCGCGACCGCTCGAGGGAGTAAAAATTGAGTTTTAATTTCGGCATAAAATGCCGCCCGCGACCGCTCGAGGGAGTAAAAATTGAGTTTTAATTTCGGCATAAAATGCCGCCCGCGACCGCTCGAGGGAGTAAAAATTGAGTTTTAATTTCGGCATAAAATGCCGCCCGCGACCGCTCGAGGGAGTATAAATTAAGTTTTAATTTTGGCATAAAATGCCGCCCGCGACCGCTCGAGGGAGTAAAAATTGAGTTTTAATTTCGGCATAAAATGCCGCCCGCGACCGCTCGAGGGAGTAAAAATTGAGTTTTAATTTCGGCATAAAATGCCGCCCGCGACCGCTCGAGGGAGTAAAAATTGAGTTTTAATTTCGGCATAAAATGCCGCCCGCGACCGCTCAAGGGAGTAAAAATTGAGTTTTAATTTCGGCATAAAATGCCGCCCGCGACCGCTCGAGGGAGTAAAAATTTATTATTTTATTTATTTTTTTTCCATTTCAATTACAAAATAATTACAATAATAAAATAAAATCATATTTCAAACATAAATGAACGCTTATATCATATTGTAGACTGGAAAAATTACTCTCTCTGAGAGGTTAAGAACCGCTTATAGAGAGAGGAGTCAGCAATACAAATCGAGGTAAACTCTGCCTCTTGTTTGTTCAAAAAATAAAATTAAAAATAGTAGAAGTATAGTATAGAAGAAGTACAATATAGAAGTAGAAGTATAATATAGTAAAAAAGGTCAATTAAGTTTGTTGGAAGATAGGGGAAAGAACAATATGTTGGTGCCTAATAATAATGCTAGAAGAAGAGCCAGTGGATTTTTTTTTTTTTTTTTTTTTTTTTTTTTTTTTAATTGTTAGTTACATTAGTTGTAGGAAATTAGTGGAGCTGAACATTGTTTGAAATGAGATAGCTAGTGATTAGAGACTTCCAATTAACCTGAACCACAGATTGCCTGAGACTAGTAGGAAAAGTATTGAAAAATCTACAGCCTATAGAATTATACTGTCGATGAAAGAAACTGGTATTGCTTTTAGGGATTTGGCACATCAATTCAACCTGCGCTCTGGTAACTTTTGCATGGTTAATTGCAATTATTTTATTTTCTTTCTTAAGTAAAGTAAATTGAATTTTAATTTCGGCATAAAATGCCGCCCGCGACCGCTCGAGGGAGTAAAAATTGAGTTTTAATTTCGGCATAAAATGCCGCCCGCGACCGCTTGAGGGAGTAAAAATTGAGTTTTAATTTCGGCATAAAATGCCGCCCGCGACCGCTCGAGGGAGTAAAAATTTATTTTTTTATTTATTTATTTCATTTATTTTTTTTTCATTTCAATTACAAAATAATTACAATAATAAAATAAAATCATATTTCAAACATAAATGTACGCTTATATCATATTGTAGACTGGAAAAATTACTCTCTATGAAAGGTTAAGAACCGCTTATAGAGAGAGGAGTCAGCAATACAAATCGAGGTAAACTCTGCCTCTTGTTTGTTCAAAAAATAAAATAAAAAATAGTAGAAGTATAGTATAGAAGAAGTACAATATAGAAGTAGAAGTATAATATAGTAAAAATGGTCAATTAAGTTTGTTGGAAGATAGGGGAAAGAACAATATGTTGGTGCCTAATAATAATGCTAGAAGAAGAGCCAGTGGATTTTTTTTTTTTTTTTTTTCTAATTGTTAGTTACATTAGTTGTAGGAAATTAGTGGAGCTGAACATTGTTTGAAATGAGATAGCTAGTGATTAGAGACTTCCAATAATTTCATCGACAGTATAATTCTATAGGCTGTAGATTTTTCAATACTTTTCCTACTAGTCTCAGGCAATCTGTGGTTCAGGTTAATTATTAACCTGAACCACAGATTGCCTGAGACTAGTAGGAAAAGTATTGAAAAATCTACAGCCTATAGAATTATACTGTCGATGAAAGAAACTGGTATTGCTTTTAGGGATTTGGCACATCAATTCAACCTGCGCTCTGGTAACTTTTGCATGGTTAATTGCAATTATTTTCTTTTCTTTCTTAAGTAAAGTAAATTGAATTTTAATTTCGGCATAAAATGCCGCCCGCGACCGCTCGAGGGAGTAAAAATTGAGTTTTAATTTCGGCATAAAATGCCGCCCGCGACCGCTCGAGGGAGTAAAAATTGAGTTTTAATTTCGGCATAAAATACCGCCCGCGACCGCTCGAGGGAGTATAAATTGAGTTTTAATTTCGGCATAAAATGCCCCCCGCGACCGCTCGAGGGAGTAAAAATTGAGTTTTAATTTCGGCATAAAATACCGCCCGCGACCGCTCGAGGGAGTATAAATTGAGTTTTAATTTCGGCATAAAATGCCCCCCGCGACCGCTCGAGGGAGTAAAAATTGAGTTTTAATTTCGGCATAAAATGCCGCCCGCGACCGCTCGAGGGAGTAAAAATTGAGTTTTAATTTCGGCATAAAATGCCGCCCGCGACCGCTCGAGGGAGTAAAAATTGAGTTTTAATTTCGGCATAAAATGCCGCCCGCGACCGCTCGAGGGAGTAAAAATTTATTATTTTACTTATTTTTTTTATTTATTTTTTTTCCATTTCAATTACAAAATAATTACAATAATAAAATAAAATCATATTTCAAACATAAATGTACGCTTATATCATATTGTAGACTGGAAAAATTACTCTCTCTGAATGGTTAAGAACCGCTTATAGAGAGAGGAGTCAGCAATACAAATCGAGGTAAACTCTGCCTCTTGTTTGTTCAAAAAATAAAATAAAAAATAGTAGAAGTATAGTATAGAAGAAGTACAATATAGAAGTAGAAGTATAATATAGTAAAAAAGGTCAATTAGTTTGTTAGACGATAGGGGAAAGAACAATATGTTGGTGCCTAATAATAATGCTAGAAGAAGAGCCAGTGGATTTTTTTTTTTTTTTTTTTTTTTTTTAATTGTTAGTTACATTTTTTTTTTTTTTTTTTTTTTTTTTAATATATATTTTATTATTGCTCCAAGATATAGATCTCATTAACAATATTCGTCTGACCTAATTATATTACAATACTTGGCATTTAGGGCTAACGATACATAACTTAGTCCTTTGTCTTTATGATTTATTGCACACACTCACTCCCTACACAAGCTCATGTGGTTTAGTGCGCTTGAGGCGCCGCGTCAACTCATGTACTTCGAGAAGCTGGACAACTTCTTCATTGACATGGTTTTTAAGTCTCTCAAGATGAGCGTTAGCGCGCTGCTTTATCACTTGGTCAATGCTTTCCATCTCAAGGTCGCGATGTAGAGCGTCGTTGCGGATATACCACGGCGCATTGGTTATGCATCGTAGTACGGTATTCTGAAAGCGTTGTATTATCTGCCTGTTTGATAGAGCCGTACAGCCCCACAGTTGTGCTCCGTAGACCCACGAAGGCCTAAGTACTTGAGTGTACAGAAGCAGTTTATTTTGAAGTGACATTTTTGATCGCCGGCCGATGAGCCAGTACATTTTCCTGAATTTTAAGACAAGTTCTGTCTTTTTCTTTTTGACGTGTTCTTTCCACCGGAGCTTGGCGTCTAGCGTCATGCCCAGGTATTTGGCGTGATTCGAGTAGGGAATCACCACATTGTTGAGAAAAGCCGGGATGTAGTTGATCTTACGGTTGGTGAAATCAATGTGCACCGACTTTGTCTCGTTCAGTTTGATTCTCCACTTAGTGGTCCAGCGAGCGATTTTGGAGATTGATCTGTTCAGTTTGCTGATAGATTCATTGTTGTTCTCCCCAACCGAGAGAACCGCAGTGTCGTCAGCAAAAGTTGCTGTTGTGTTGCATTCTAGGTCAGGTAGGTCGCTCGTGTACAGTATGTATAGGAGGGGGCCTAATACACTGCCTTGTGGGACACCAGCGTTAACTATTTTTGGATCTGAATACGCTTCATCTTGTTTGATGCGGTAATACCTCTTTGACAAGTAGGAATCCAGTAGATCCACGTAATGGATGGGAAGCATCTTTTTGAGTTTATGTTTTAGGCCTTCGTGCCACACTTTATCAAAAGCCTGAGCTACGTCAAGAAAGATAGCCGAACAGACTTTCTTTTGCTCCAGCGCTTCTTCAATGATATTGACGATTCGATGGACTTGATCTATGGTCGAGTGCTGACGTCGAAATCCGAATTGATGCTTGGGAATTAGCTTCCGTTCTTCAATTATGACAAGGAGTCTCTTACTGATTAATTTTTCGAAAACTTTGGATAGCACAGGCAACAGTGAGATGGGCCTGTAAGATGTTACTTGATCAGCTGGCTTACCAGGTTTTTGTATCATGATGATCTCCGCCATCTTCCATAGCTGGGGTACATACCGATGTTTGATGGCAGCGTTAATGATTTGGGTGATTTTGGCAATAGCTTTTCGAGGTAACTGGTGCAGAATCTTTCCTGTGATAAGATCAAAGCCAGGAGCTTTCTTAGGATTTATCTCCTTTTTAATAGTTTTTTGTACTTCTTTTATTGTGACATACGGTATTTTTACTTCTGGCTCGAGCGGCGGTGTCTCCTCCAAGGTAGGCTCACCAGGAGACCTGGAGTTGGGTGCGAATACACTAGTAAGGTGTTCCGCAAACAAATCAGCCTTGCTTTTACTGTCACTAGCCCATTTACCCCTATCATCCCTAACAGGTGGTGCTTGAACTATAGGTCTCTTGAGATATTTGGCAGCTTTCCACAGGGAGTAGTCAGTGTGGTGGTCACTGGTTAACTCTCTGAGGTACTTTTCAGTTGATTCATCCTTAATCATCTGAATCATCTCTTTCAATTCCTTAGCTGCCTTATGCCATTCGGTTTTATGTTCTGGCATTCGGGTACTTTGCCATTTTTTTCTTGCTTTCCGTTTTAATTTTATAGCTTCAACTATTTCTCTCGGGTAGTTAAGTCCCTTGAGTCTTCTTCTAACTGATGGAGTATTCTTCCATGCCACTTCTTGGATAGAACATACAAGTTGTTCGAGCTCCCGATCTATATCATCTAGTGTTTGTGGAGGCTCCTTCAGGTGTAATTCTTTGCATAAATCAATTTTGAATCCTTCCCAGTCTGTTTTGTCATTAGCCAGGGCAGGGTTGTAAGGTCTGTAAATCACCTGCTCACTAAAAGTCATTATTATTGGAGAGTGATCCGAGCTCAGGTCGCAATTACCTTCCACAAGGATGTATTTTGACGATACGTTTTTTGCGATAAAAAAGTCTATTAAATCCGGCGTTTTATTTGGATCTGATGGCCAATAGGTTGGCTTTCCCGAAGAAAAGGTTTGACAGCTGCTAGTAAGTATAGCTTGATGCAGTTCCCGTCCTCTTTGTAGAGTTAGTCGTGATCCCCAATTTATGTTCTTTGCATTGAAATCTCCTCCTAGTATAAAACGATTGCCTAGGTGGTTAAAAACCGCCTCAAAATCTGTAGTTTTGAGTTTTGGTTTTGGTGGACAGTAAATACTCGCCACGGCCATCTGGTATATTTTAGTTTTGATCATGATTGCACTTACTTGGAATTTTTCATTTTCTACTTTTATTAGCTCATGATGGGATATGTGGTCTCTGATTATCACCGCGCTCCCACCTCTTGCTTGGTTGCTGGGGTGCATTGCGTGGTAGCACCTATACCCCTTCATGTTGCAGAAAGATTCCTTAGTAAAGTGTGTTTCAGATACAACGCAGATATCAATTGAATTTGTGTTTAGGGCAACCAGTAGCTCATCCTTCCGGGAGAGGAGGCCATTGGCATTCCAGCACATTATTTTGAGACTGTTCATGATTTGTTGGTACGGTCTCGTCCAGACCTGCTTTCCAGAGCCCCGACTCTGTTATTCATGTTGATCATTTGCAGTTCCATACGGTTCAGCTGTTCAAGAATTTTTTGAAGCGGGTCTTCTTGGGCTGGTGCTTGCTGAATCTTTTGTAGGTTTTTCATGACATTTGCATAGGATTTAAGATTGGTGTCTGATTGTGGGTTCCACTCAACTTTCTTCTGATTATTCATCGTGGGTTTTTTCGCTTGAAACTTTGATTGGGATTGGCTGTTGTGATTCCTCTTGGTTTTCATGTCCCGGGCTTTTTGTGCTTCAATAGCCACAGGACATCCTCTATAATTAGCTGTGTGCTCGTGTGATTTACAGTTTACACATCTTGGGCTGACGTCAGCAGGCTTTATACAGGCTATAGTTTCATGGTCCCGACCACATTTGACACACTTAGGTTCCCGACCACAATAGTTCTTTGTATGTCCAAAGAATTGACATTTTTTGCACTGGGGGATTATCTTTGATGCCCTGATCGGTTCAACATTAACGCGACCACTCATCAGTACTTTGATATCATAGATTCTATCAATTTTTTCGCTGTGGTGGAAATCCACCATAACCATATCAAGTGGTTCCTTAGTTTTCCAAGCTAGCTTTCTTGTCACTTTGACCACATTGAAACTTTGTTTTCGTAATTCATCCAACACAGCATCTTCCTCCCAAGATTTATGGATACCCTTGATCATGATATTGATTGGCTTATCTTGTTTATTTTGGAAGGTGTAGTGAGCATATTTTTTTTCTTCGAGCAGTTTGCTTATTTGACGGTATTCGTCAGAGGTCTCAGTGTTGACCTTTGCAGTATTTTTTCCCACCGAAGTGATGATAGCATTTTGTACCTTGCTTTTTACCACGGACGCTAGATCTGGGAATGATTCTACTTTTTCTATGTAAATGGGGGGAGGTTTTGGCTCTGACCTTGTCTCTGGTTTTTTTCCAATACTCTGATCATGATCAATTTTTGAGGAACTATTTCCCTTTTTCCTTTTTTTGTTTTCTTGCTTCTTCCAATCTCCTGTTTCATATTCTAACATTTCTTCATCAGTATAATATTCTTCATCTTTTTGTTTGCTTCCAGATGCACAATTACTAGGTCCAGAGGGATTTTCTTTTATTTTAATAACACCTGGGTTTAAGGCACAAATACCTTGACTAGTATTTTTTAAGTTGGAGATTTCTTTGACAGCTCTCTCCAGTAAATCGCTCAGATAAGATACGCATACCCTATATGCTTTAAATTCTTCTTTTAGCTGCTCATCCGCAGGCACTAAATAATTTTTTGATAGGCCCTCACGGGCGTTAATAATTGCCTCCTTATAAACTGAGAACTCACCTTCGTCATCAGTTTCCATATTTCCACCTCGGCGTTATGAGGAAAACCCGCGGTTTATTTACACAAACGCGCCCGAGGTCGGGTCTGTATTTACACTTCTTAGCCGTTCACTCACTGAGATGTTGACTACTCGGAGGTCGAATTAAAAATTGAGTTTTAATTTCGGCATAAAATGCCGCCCGCGACCGCTCGAGGGAGTAAAAATTGAGTTTTAATTTCGGCATAAAATGCCGCCCGCGACCGCTCGAGGGAGTAAAAATTTATTATTTTATTTATTTTTTTTCCATTTCAATTACAAAATAATTACAATAATAAAATAAAATCATATTTCAAACATAAATGAACGCTTATATCATATTGTAGACTGGAAAAATTACTCTCTCTGAAAGGTTAAGAACCGCTTATAGAGAGAGGAGTCAGCAATACAAATCGAGGTAAACTCTGCCTCTTGTTTGTTCAAAAAATAAAATTAAAATTGGAAGATAGGGGAAAGAACAATATGTTGGTGCCTAATAATAATGCTAGAAGAAGAGCCAGTGGATTTTTTTTTTTTTTTTTTTTTTTTTTTTTTTTTTTAATTGTTAGTTACATTAGTTGTAGGAAATTAGTGGAGCTGAACATTGTTTGAAATGAGATAGCTAGTGATTAGAGACTTCCAATTAACCTGAACCACAGATTGCCTGAGACTAGTAGGAAAAGTATTGAAAAATCTACAGCCTATAGAATTATACTGTCGATGAAAGAAATTGGTATTGCTTTTAGGGATTTGGCACATCAATTCAACCTGCGCTCTGGTCTCTTTTGCATGGTTAATTGCAATTATTTTCTTTTCTTTCTTAAGTAAAGTAAATTGAATTTTAATTTCGGCATAAAATGCCGCCCGCGACCGCTCGAGGGAGTAAAAATTGAGTTTTAATTTCGGCATAAAATGCCGCCCGCGACCGCTCGAGGGAGTAAAAATTGAGTTTTAATTTCGGCATAAAATGCCGCCCGCGACTGCTCGAGGGAGTAAAAATTGAGTTTTAATTTCGGCATAAAATGCCGCCCGCGACCGCTCGAGGGAGTAAAAATTGAGTTTTAATTTCGGCATAAAATGCCGCCCGCGACCGCTCGAGGGAGTAAAAATTGAGTTTTAATTTCGGCATAAAATGCCGCCCGCGACCGCTCGAGGGAGTAAAAATTGAGTTTTAATTTCGGCATAAAATGCCGCCCGCGACCGCTCGAGGGAGTATAAATTGAGTTTTAATTTCGGCATAAAATGCCGCCCGCGACCGCTCGAGGGAGTAAAAATTGAGTTTTAATTTCGGCATAAAATGCCGCCCGCGACCGCTCGAGGGAGTAAAAATTGAGTTTTAAATTCGGCATAAAATGCCGCCCGCGACCGCTCGAGGGAGTAAAAATTGAGTTTTAATTTCGGCATAAAATGCCGCCCGCGACCGCTCGAGGGAGTAACAATTGAGTTTTAATTTCGGCATAAAATGCCGCCCGCGACCGCTCGAGGGAGTAAAAATTTATTATTTTATTTATTTTTTTTTCCATTTTAATTACAAAATAATTACAATAATAAAATAAAATCATATTTCAAACATAAATGAACGCTTATATCATATTGTAGACTGGAAAAATTACTCTCTCTGAAAGATTAAGAACCGCTTATAGAGAGAGGAGTCAGCAATACAAATCGAGGTAAACTCTGCCTCTTGTTTGTTCAAAAAATAAAATAAAAAATAGTAGAAGTATAGTATAGAAGAAGTACAATATAGAAGTAGAAGTATAATATAGTAAAAAAGGTCAATTAAGTTTGTTGGAAGATAGGGGAAAGAACAATATGTTGGTGCCTAATAATAATGCTAGAAGAAGAGCCAGTGGATTTTTTTTTTTTTTTTTTTTTTTTTTTTTAATTGTTAGTTACATTAGTTGTAGGAAATTAGTGGAGCTGAACATTGTTTGAAATGAGATGGCTAGTGATTAGAGACTTCCAATTAACCTGAACCACAGATTGCCTGAGACTAGTAGGAAAAGTATTGAAAAATCTACAGCCTATAGAATTATAATGTCGATGAAAGAAACTGGTATTGCTTTTAGGGATTTGGCACATCAATTCAACCTGCGCTCTGGTAACTTTTGCATGGTTAATTGCAATTATTTTCTTTTCTTTCTTAAGTAAAGTAAATCGAATTTTAATTTCGGCATAAAATGCCGCCCGCGACCGCTCGAGGGAGTAAAAATTGAGTTTTAATTTCGGCATAAAATGCCGCCCGCGACCGCTCGAGGGAGTAAAAATTGAGTTTTAATTTCGGCATAAAATGCCGCCCGCGACCGCTCGAGGGAGTAAAAATTGAGTTTTAATTTCGGCATAAAATGCCGCCCGCGACCGCTCGAGGGAGTAAAAATTGAGTTTTAATTTCGGCATAAAATGCCGCCCGCGACCGCTCGAGGGAGTAAAAATTGAGTTTTAATTTCGGCATAAAATGCCGCCCGCGACCGCTCGAGGGAGTAAAAATTGAGTTTTAATTTCGGCATAAAATGCCGCCCGCGACCGCTCGAGGGAGTAAAAATTGAGTTTTAATTTCGGCATAAAATGCCGCCCTTGACCGCTCGATGGAGTAAAAATTTATTATTTTATTTATTTTTTTCCATTTTAATTACAAAATAATTACAATAATAAAATAAAATCATATTTCAAACATAAATGAACGCTTATATCATATTTTAGACTGGAAAAATTACTCTCTCTGAAAGATTAAGAACCGCTTATAGAGAGAAGTCAGCAATACAAATCGAGGTAAACTCTGCCTCTTGTTTGTTCAAAAAATAAAATAAAAAATAGTAGAAGTATAGTATAGAAGAAGTACAATATAGAAGTAGAAGTATAATATAGTAAAAAAGGTCAATTAAGTTTGTTGGAAGATAGGGGAAAGAACAATATGTTGGTGCCTAATAATAATGCTAGAAGAAGAGCCAGTGGATTTTTTTTTTTTTTTTTTTTTTTTTTTTTTTTTTTTTAATTGTTAGTTACATTAGTTGTAGGAAATTAGTGGAGCTGAACATTGTTTGAAATGAGATGGCTAGTGATTAGAGACTTCCAATTAACCTGAACCACAGATTGCCTGAGACTAGTAGGAAAAGTATTGAAAAATCTACAGCCTATAGAATTATACTGTCGATGAAAGAAACTGGTATTGCTTTTAGGGATTTGGCACATCAATTCAACCTGCGCTCTGGTAACTTTTGCATGGTTAATTGCAATTATTTTCTTTTCTTTCTTAAGTAAAGTAAATTGAATTTTAATTTCGGCATAAAATGCCGCCCGCGACCGCTCGAGGGAGTAAAAATTGAGTTTTAATTTCGGCATAAAATGCCGCCCGCGACCGCTCGAGGGAGTAAAAATTGAGTTTTAATTTCGGCATAAAATGCCGCCCGCGACCGCTCGAGGGAGTAAAAATTGAGTTTTAATTTCGGCATAAAATGCCGCCCGCGACCGCTCGAGGGAGTAAAAATTGAGTTTTAATTTCGGCATAAAATGCCGCCCGCGACCGCTCGAGGGAGTAAAAATTGAGTTTTAATTTCGGCATAAAATGCTGCCCGCGACCGCTCGAGGGAGTAAAAATTGAGTTTTAATTTCGGCATAAAATGCCGCCCGCGACCGCTCGAGGGAGTGAAAATTGAGTTTTAATTTCGGCATAAAATGCCGCCCGCGACCGCTCGAGGGAGTATAAATTGAGTTTTAATTTCGGCATAAAATGCCGCCCGCGACCGCTCGAGGGAGTGAAAATTTATTATTTTATTTATTTTTTTTCCATTTCAATTACAAAATAATTACAATAATAAAATAAAATCATATTTCAAACATAAATGAACGCTTATATCATATTGTAGACTGGAAAAATTACTCTCTCTGAAAGGTTAAGAACCGCTTATAGAGAGAGGAGTCAGCAATACAAATCGAGGTAAACTCTGCCTCTTGTTTGTTCAAAAAATAAAATTAAAAATAGTAGAAGTATAGTATAGAAGAAGTACAATATAGAAGTAGAAGTATAATATAGTAAAAAAGGTCAATTAAGTTTGTTGGAAGATAGGGGAAAGAACAATATGTTGGTGCCTAATAATAATGCTAGAAGAAGAGCCAGTGGATTTTTTTTTTTTTTTTTTTTTTTTTTTTTTTTTTAAATTGTTAGTTACATTAGTTGTAGGAAATTAGTGGAGCTGAACATGGTTTGAAATGAGATAGCTAGTGATTAGAGACTTCCAATTAACCTGAACCACAGATTGCCTGAGACTAGTAGGAAAAGTATTGAAAAATCTACAGCCTATAGAATTATACTGTCGATGAAAGAAATTGGTATTGCTTTTAGGGATTTGGCACATCAATTCAACCTGCGCTCTGGTCTCTTTTGCATGGTTAATTGCAATTATTTTCTTTTCTTTCTTAAGTAAAGTAAATTGAATTTTAATTTCGGCATAAAATGCCGCCCGCGACCGCTCGAGGGAGTAAAAATTGAGTTTTAATTTCGGCATAAAATGCCGCCCGCGACCGCTCGAGGGAGTAAAAATTGAGTTTTAATTTCGGCATAAAATGCCGCCCGCGACCGCTCGAGGGAGTATAAATTGAGTTTTAATTTCGGCATAAAATGCCGCCCGCGACCGCTCGAGGGAGTAAAAATTGAGTTTTAATTTCGGCATAAGATGCCGCCCGCGACCGCTCGAGGGAGTAAAAATTGAGTTTTAATTTCGGCATAAAATGCCGCCCGCGACCGCTCGAGGGAGTAAAAATTGAGTTTTAATTTCGGCATAAAATGCCGCTCGCGACCGCTCGAGGGAGTAAACACTGAGTTTTAATTTTGGCATAAAATGCCGCCCGCGACCGGTCGAGGGAGTAAAAATTGAGTTTTAATTTCGGCATAAAATGCCGCCCGCGACCGCTCGAGGGAGTAAAAATTGAGTTTTAATTTCGGCATAAAATGCCGCCCGCGACCGCTCGAGGGAGTAAAAATTGAGTTTTAATTTCGGCATAAAATGCCGCCCGCGTCCGCTCGAGGGAGTAAAAATTTATTATTTTATTTATTTTTTTTCCATTTTAATTACAAAATAATTACAATAATAAAATAAAATCATATTTCAAACATGAATGAACGCTTATATCATATTGTAGACTGGAAAAATTACTCTCTCTGAAAGATTAAGAACCGCTTATAGAGAGAGGAGTCAGCAATACAAATCGAGGTAAACTCTGCCTCTTGTTTGTTCAAAAAATAAAATAAAAAATAGTAGAAGTATAGTATAGAAGAAGTACAATATAGAAGTAGAAGTATAATATAGTAAAAAAGGTCAATTAAGTTTGTTGGAAGATAGGGGAAAGAACAATATGTTGGTGCCTAATAATAATGCTAGAAGAAGAGCCGAAGAGCCAGTGGATTTTTTTTTTTTTTTTTTTTTTTTTTTTTTTTTTTAATTGTTAGTTACATTAGTTGTAGGAAATTAGTGGAGCTGAACATTGTTTGAAATGAGATGGCTAGTGATTAGAGACTTCCAATTAACCTGAACCACAGATTGCCTGAGACTAGTAGGAAAAGTATTGAAAAATCTACAGCCTATAGAATTATACTGTCGATGAAAGAAACTGGTATTGCTTTTAGGGATTTGGCACATCAATTCAACCTGCGCTCTGGTAACTTTTGCATGGTTAATTGCAATTATTTTCTTTTCTTTCTTAAGTAAAGTAAATCGAATTTTAATTTCGGCATAAAATGCCGCCCGCGACCGCTCGAGGGAGTAAAAATTGAGTTTTAATTTCGGCATAAAATGCCGCCCGCGACCGCTCGAGGGAGTAAAAATTGAGTTTTAATTTCGGCATAAAATGCCGCCCGCGACCGCTCGAGGGAGTAAAAATTGAGTTTTAATTTCGGCATAAAATGCCGCCCGCGACCGCTCGAGGGAGTAAAAATTGAGTTTTAATTTCGGCATAAAATGCCGCCCGCGACCGCTCGAGGGAGTAAAAATTGAGTTTTAATTTCCGCATAAAATGCCGCCCGCGACCGCTCGAGGGAGTAAAAATTGAGTTTTAATTTCGGCATAAAATGCCGCCCGCGACCGCTCGAGGGAGTAAAAATTTATTATTTTATTTATTTTTTTTTCCATTTCAATTACAAAATAATTACAATAATAAAATAAAATCATATTTCAAACATAAATGAACGCTTATATCATATTGTAGACTGGAAAAATTACTCTCTCTGAAAGGTTAAGAACCGCTTATAGAGAGAGGAGTCAGCAATACAAATCGAGGTAAACTCTGCCTCTTGTTTGTTCAAAAAATAAAATAAAAAATAGTAGAAGTATAGTATAGAAGAAGTACAATATAGAAGTAGAAGTATAATATAGTAAAAAAGGTCAATTAAGTTTGTTGGAAGATAGGGGAAAGAACAATATGTTGGTGCCTAATAGTAATGCTAGAAGAAGAGCCAGTGGATTTTTTTTTTAGTTACATTAATTGTAGGAAATTAGTGGAGCTGAACATTGTTTGAAATGAGATAGCTAGTGATTAGAGACTTCCAATTAACCTGAACCACAGATTGCCTGAGACTAGTAGGAAAAGTATTGAAAAATCTACAGCCTATAGAATTATACTGTCGATGAAAGAAACTGGTATTGCTTTTAGGGATTTGGCACATCAATTCAACCTGCGCTCTGGTCTCTTTTGAATGGTTAATTGCAATTATTTTCTTTTCTTTCTTAAGTAAAGTAAATTGAATTTTAATTTCGGCATAAAATGCCGCCCGCGACCGGTCGAGGGAGTAAAAATTGAGTTTTAATTTCGGCATAAAATGCCGCCCGCGACCGCTCGAGGGAGTAAAAATTGAGTTTTAATTTCGGCATAAAATGCCGCCCGCGACCGCTCGAGGGAGTAAAAATTGAATTTTAATTTCGGCATAAAATGCCGCCCGCGACCGCTCAAGGGAGTATAAATTGAGTTTTAATTTCGGCATAAAATGCCGCCCGCGACCGCTCGAGGGAGTAAAAATTGAGTTTTAATTTCGGCATAAAATGCCGCCCGCGACCGCTCGAGGGAGTAAAAATTGAGTTTTAATTTCGGCATAAAATGCCGCCCGCGACCGCTCGAGGGAGTAAAAATTGAGTTTTAATTTCGGCATAAAATGCCGCCCGCGACCGCTCGAGGGAGTAAAAATTGAGTTTTAATTTCGGCATAAAATGCCGCCCGCGACCGCTCGAGGGAGTAAAAATTTATTATTTTATTTATTTTTTTTTCCATTTCAATTACAAAATAATTACAATAATAAAATAAAGTCACATTTCAAACATAAATGAACGCTTATATCATATTGTAGACTGGAAAAATTACTCTCTCTGAAAGGTTAAGAACCGCTTATAGAGAGAGGAGTCAGCAATACAAATCGAGGTAAACTCTGCCTCTTGTTTGTTCAAAAAATAAAATTAAAAATAGTAGAAGTATAGTATAGAAGAAGTACAATATAGAAGTAGAAGTATAATATAGTAAAAAAGGTCAATTAAGTTTGTTGGAAGATAGGGGAAAGAACAATATGTTGGTGCCTAATAATAATGCTAGAAGAAGAGCCAGTGGATTTTTTTTTTTTTTTTTTTTTTTTTTTTTTAAATTGTTAGTTACATTAGTTGTAGGAAATTAGTGGAGCTGAACATTGTTTGAAATGAGATAGCTAGTGATTAGAGACTTCCAATTAACCTGAACCACAGATTGCCTGAGACTAGTAGGAAAAGTAAAGAAAAATCTACAGCCTATAGAATTATACTGTCGATGAAAGAAATTGGTATTGCTTTTAGGGATTTGGCACATCAATTCAACCTGCGCTCTGGTCTCTTTTGCATGGTTAATTGCAATTATTTTCTTTTCTTTCTTAAGTAAAGTAAATTGAATTCAACCTGCGCTCTGGTAACTTTTGCATGGTTAATTGCAATTATTTTCTTTTCTTTCTTAAGTAAAGTAAATTGAATTTTAATTTCGGCATAAAATGCCGCCCGCGACCGCTCGAGGGAGTAAAAATTGAGTTTTAATTTCGGCATAAAATGCCGCCCGCGACCGCTCGAGGGAGTAAAAATTGAGTTTTAATTTCGGCATAAAATGCCGCCCGCGACCGCTCGAGGGAGTATAAATTGAGTTTTAATTTCGGCATAAAATGCCGCCCGCGACCGCTCGAGGGAGTAAAAATTGAGTTTTAATTTCGGCATAAAATGCCGCCCGCGACCGCTCGAGGGAGTAAAAATTGAGTTTTAATTTCGGCATAAAATGCCGCCCGCGACCGCTCGAGGGAGTAAAAATTGAGTTTTAATTTCGGCATAAAATGCCGCTCGCGACCGCTCGAGGGAGTAAACACTGAGTTTTAATTTTGGCATAAAATGCCGCCCGCGACCGGTCGAGGGAGTAAAAATTGAGTTTTAATTTCGGCATAAAATGCCGCCCGCGACCGCTCGAGGGAGTAAAAATTGAGTTTTAATTTCGGCATAAAATGCCGCCCGCGACCGCTCGAGGGAGTAAAAATTGAGTTTTAATTTCGGCATAAAATGCCGCCCGCGTCCGCTCGAGGGAGTAAAAATTTATTATTTTATTTATTTTTTTTTCCATTTTAATTACAAAATAATTACAATAATAAAATAAAATCATATTTCAAACATGAATGAACGCTTATATCATATTGTAGACTGGAAAAATTACTCTCTCTGAAAGATTAAGAACCGCTTATAGAGAGAGGAGTCAGCAATACAAATCGAGGTAAACTCTGCCTCTTGTTTGTTCAAAAAATAAAATAAAAAATAGTAGAAGTATAGTATAGAAGAAGTACAATATAGAAGTAGAAGTATAATATAGTAAAAAAGGTCAATTAAGTTTGTTGGAAGATAGGGGAAAGAACAATATGTTGGTGCCTAATAATAATGCTAGAAGAAGAGCCAGTGGATTTTTTTTTTTTTTTTTTTTTTTTTTTTTTTTTTTTTTTAATTGTTAGTTACATTAGTTGTAGGAAATTAGTGGAGCTGAACATTGTTTGAAATGAGATGGCTAGTGATTAGAGACTTCCAATTAACCTGAACCACAGATTGCCTGAGACTAGTAGGAAAAGTATTGAAAAATCTACAGCCTATAGAATTATACTGTCGATGAAAGAAACTGGTATTGCTTTTAGGGATTTGGCACATCAATTCAACCTGCGCTCTGGTAACTTTTGCATGGTTAATTGCAATTATTTTCTTTTCTTTCTTAAGTAAAGTAAATCGAATTTTAATTTCGGCATAAAATGCCGCCCGCGACCGCTCGAGGGAGTAAAAATTGAGTTTTAATTTCGGCATAAAATGCCGCCCGCGACCGCTCGAGGGAGTAAAAATTGAGTTTTAATTTCGGCATAAAATGCCGCCCGCGACCGCTCGAGGGAGTAAAAATTGAGTTTTAATTTCGGCATAAAATGCCGCCCGCGACCGCTCGAGGGAGTAAAAATTGAGTTTTAATTTCGGCATAAAATGCCGCCCGCGACCGCTCGAGGGAGTAAAAATTGAGTTTTAATTTCGGCATAAAATGCCGCCCGCGACCGCTCGAGGGAGTAAAAATTTATTATTTTATTTATTTTTTTTCCATTTCAATTACAAAATAATTACAATAATAAAATAAAATCATATTTCAAACATAAATGAACGCTTATATCATATTGTAGACTGGAAAAATTACTCTCTCTGAAAGGTTAAGAACCGCTTATAGAGAGAGGAGTCAGCAATACAAATCGAGGTAAACTCTGCATCTTGTTTGTTCAAAAAATAAAATAAAAAATAGTAGAAGTATAGTATAGAAGAAGTACAATATAGAAGTAGAAGTATAATATAGTAAAAAAGGTCAATTAAGTTTGTTGGAAGATAGGGGAAAGAACAATATGTTGGTGCCTAATAGTAATGCTAGAAGAAGAGCCAGTGGATTTTTTTTTAGTTACATTAATTGTAGGAAATTAGTGGAGCTGAACATTGTTTGAAATGAGATAGCTAGTGATTAGAGACTTCCAATTAACCTGAACCACAGATTGCCTGAGACTAGTAGGAAAAGTATTGAAAAATCTACAGCCTATAGAATTATACTGTCGATGAAAGAAACTGGTATTGCTTTTAGGGATTTGGCACATCAATTCAACCTGCGCTCTGGTCTCTTTTGAATGGTTAATTGCAATTATTTTCTTTTCTTTCTTAAGTAAAGTAAATTGAATTTTAATTTCGGCATAAAATGCCGCCCGCGACCGCTCGAGGGAGTAAAAATTGAGTTTTAATTTCGGCATAAAATGCCGCCCGCGACCGTTCGAGGGAGTAAAAATTGAGTTTTAATTTCGGCATAAAATGCCGCCCGCGACCGCTCGAGGGAGTAAAAATTGAGTTTTAATTTCGGCATAAAATGCCGCCCGCGACCGCTCGAGGGAGTATAAATTGAGTTTTAATTTCGGCATAAAATGCCGCCCGCGACCGCTCGAGGGAGTAAAAATTGAGTTTTAATTTCGGCATAAAATGCCGCCCGCGACCGCTCGAGGGAGTAAAAATTGAGTTTTAATTTCGGCATAAAATGCCGCCCGCGACCGCTCGAGGGAGTAAAAATTGAGTTTTAATTTTGGCATAAAATGCCGCCCGCGACCGCTCGAGGGAGTAAAAATTGAGTTTTAATTTCGGCATAAAATGCCGCCCGCGACCGCTCGAGGGAGTAAAAATTTTTATTTTATTTATTTTTTTCCATTTCAATTACAAAATAATTACAATAATAAAATAAAGTCATATTTCAAACATAAATGAACGCTTATATCATATTGTAGACTGGAAAAATTACTCTCTCTGAAAGGTTAAGAACCGCTTATAGAGAGAGGAGTCAGCAATACAAATCGGAGTAACCTCTGCCTCTTGTTTGTTCAAAAAATAAAATTAAAAATAGTAGAAGTATAGTATAGAAGAAGTACAATATAGAAGTAGAAGTATAATATAGTAAAAAAGGTCAATTAAGTTTGTTGGAAGATAGGGGAAAGAACAATATGTTGGTGCCTAATAATAATGCTAGAAGAAGAGCCAGTGGATTTTTTTTTTTTTTTTTTTTTTTTTTTAATTGTTAGTTACATTAGTTGTAGGAAATTAGTGGAGCTGAACATTGTTTGAAATGAGATGGCTAGTGATTAGAGACTTCCAATTAACCTGAACCACAGATTGCCTGAGACTAGTAGGAAAAGTATTGAAAAATCTACAGCCTATAGAATTATACTGTCGATGAAAGAAACTGGTATTGCTTTTAGGGATTTGGCACATCAATTCAACCTGCGCTCTGGTAACTTTTGCATGGTTAATTGCAATTATTTTCTTTTCTTTCTTAAGTAAAGTAAATTGAATTTTAATTTCGGCATAAAATGCCGCCCGCGACCGCTCGAGGGAGTAAAAATTGAGTTTTAATTTCGGCATAAAATGCCGCCCGCGACCCCCCGGTTACACTCTAATATTTTATGATTTGCCCAAAGGACCTTCTGAATCGTACAAAAATAGGACAAACTACATTCTGGTACCGATCATTAAAACAGTACTCACATCGACCTGAGTGGGAACTATTTGATGTGAAACATGACCCAGAGGAAGTTGAAAATCTGGCCTTCATTCCAAAATACAAGGTAAGCATCTGAATATACCTAATTCTGACGCTACCTGCTCGCTGAAGTGAGCAAACATTGTAACAACCATTTGGAGAATCACGTTTGGGGTCTTATTTCATAGGAAGGCATGACTATCCCAGGGACTATGACAGTGTCACTGGGTACTATAAATTCTTAAGGGAAAATATCACGCTTGAAAGAACCTTGTCTCAGACCCTACAAAGACCCTTGTCTCACTATCATTTCACAGTTTGACATTAAATTTTGTTAAATCTCTCTTATTCCCAGGTTATTCTCGATAAATTGAGGACTGAGTTGTGGCTGTGGCAGAAGAACACGAGTGATCCGTGGTTGTGCTCTCCCTATGGTGTATTGGAGCACGACGTGTGCATGTCGCTGTAATGGTCAGTAGGTAATCATTCAGTGGAGAATGAAACTCAAGATCGGTGCTCCTCATCTTACTTTCACAGACTTCTTTAGGCATGTCAGTAGTTCGTCAGTTTCAATTTACCTAATGTGTAAGAGCTTTCATCTAAATTTTTGAATGTCAGATGCATAATTACATAATGTTTTGATATCAATAAAATGATAATTTTATTAATATTGTTTGTGTCTCGATCATAACACACCCTGGAAAAATTACCTTATTCTCCTTTTCTAGGTGGAAAAATCCCGTAGAAGGAACACGAGTTTATAAATGAAAGGTTATTCGGTTATGGCGAGAAATTAACAGGTAGAATAGGGTGGTGTATGATCCACGTTAGTAGGACTGATACTCTCAAATAATCTCAAAGTGTCCTTAATCAAAGTCATGAGAGAATTTATTCAGTTTTTCCGTCATAACACTCAAGCAGGAAATCTCTTGAAGTAAAAGTGCTAGACGTTTTGCCCTCAGCCTAGCAAATCCAGACTTCTGAAACTCTGTGAAACAAGATTTCTAGAACGCCAGAAGTCGGTGAACTTATTTATTAAGCTAATACTCGTACCCGCTATTGTGCCAAGTCTAGGTGAACGGCTAGCCGTTCAAACCTCGGGATGTCGGAAAAAATTCTAAAAATTAAACACTTTTGAAATGTGAAATGAAAACTATACCGTTCTATTTTACGAGTAATAGACCGTTATTTTCGAGATATGAATATTTTCAAAGTTAATTTTGAACCCCTTCCCCTTGACAGAGTTATGAAAAGTTTCAACATTGTGGGGAAGGTGTGAAACCGTGAACCACATTTCGCAATTTTAGCACACGGCTAACTGGGCAAAGTGTCGCGGACGGATGGATTTTAGTTTATTATCTTCGACAATAAACCATAGCAATCGCCCAAGAACAAAAATTATTCCCCCTCAAAATTTGAGTGTTAAGTTTCAAGATGCGTAGATTCAGGAAATCGAATTAAAAAATCCGTCCGTCCGCCGTCACTTTGCCCAGTTAGCGTTGTGCTAAAATTACGGAATAAGATTTACGGGTTCAGACTAAACCCACAATGATCCTAGAAACGTTTCATAACCCTAGGTTAATGGAAAGAGGTTCAAAACAAATGTTGAAATATTCAAATCTCGAAACATTCCATTGGAAGGGTATAGTTTTCAGTCCATATTTAAATAGAGTTTAATTTTTAGAATTTCTAAGACCATCCGGAGCTTTGCGCGACCAGCCGTTCGTTCACAATGAGGGCTCGAAGTTGGAGCAGATCAAAAGTCGTCAACATGAGGGTGAATCATGCGATAGTCGGTTCAATGTTCACACAGGCCCTGCTGATTCGAACAGCATAATCTATATAACTAAATTTAAAGACGATTTTCGTGTTCCTTGGGTATTTTTGAAAAATTTCACTACAGTTATTCGTTTTGAGTGAAATGGAGTCGTACCATGCCGATTTTGAAATGGTGTCTGTCTGTCCTTCAATCACGCAAAAACGGCTCAATGGATCGAACTCTTCTCCCGTATTTAAATGTTTCTGTGGCCGGGGAAAGACATAGGAGGGTTCACTTCCGGATCCGATGCATAGGGGTGGGGGTTTATAGGGAAGCTGAAATATAAAAATCTTAAGTTCTTCCTTCCCGTGAGACAGATGAATATTATTTTTTGGTACATATTTAAGATTATAAGGGTTTGTAAAGGGACATGTAAGAGGTATAATCTGTAAAGCGACAGGTAAGAGTGGCAGATGGATCCATCCCGAGTTCTCTCCGTCCGGGACCGGTAACAGAGGTAGATGGACACACCCCGAGTTCTGCCCGTCAGCGACTAGCCCGACAGCTAGTAAATAATAACTGTAAACAATAATTATTATTACTAATTATAAATAATAATAAATAGGTACGAGTACATTAATAAATAATAATTATTCAAGTACCTACATATATACATTTTACTGCATAAATTGTTTATATAAATAAATGAGGTAATAAATAGTGTTCATTATCAATAACTAACAATAATTAGTAATAATTTACAGTACTTGATAATTAATGCTAATTCATAATGAGAATTATGGGGGGGGGGGGGGCTAAAAAACGGACTTTGCCCTCTGAAAGCTTACAATCCAACGAAGGTTTTCTGGGAGTTACGAGGCTATACGACCGCCCGGCTATTTTCGATGACGCGGATCCGCGTCGTGCCGGTGTTTTGGCTTGGGAAGGAGTACGTGGATTTGCGTCACGTCTGTTTGAATGAGTTATCAATTCTTGGAGTTTCGTTATCAATAATTGACCAATAATTATTATGAAGCCTATAGAATATATTCTGATTGAATCAGAACAACACAATTTTGTGTTAATAAAATGTATGCGAGAAGACGAAAAAATGTTTCCTATATGATTTGTCGAATACATGAAAATCGAATATAACCTCAGGGCTACGAAACTACCATGGTTACCGGTTTTTTTTTTTTTTTTTTTTTGGAACCGGCCCTTAGTGATCTAGACAGAAGAGTGATCTGCTCAAAGATAATGAAAAGTTGTGTCAACAATTTGCAGAGTTTTTTTATTCAATTTTCTGAACGGCTGGTCGTACAAAGCTGCGGAGCTGTGAAAGAACGGTTGAAAATTCTAAAAAAATAAACTCTATTTAAATGTGAACTAAAAACTATACCGTTCCAATTGAATTTGGGGGGTTATAAAATTTCCACAAATTTCGAGGGGGGGTATAGGTACAATTTTTGTCTTTGGTCGATTCCAATGGTTCATTATCAAAGATATTAAACCAAACAACGTGTATTACAAAAACCTATTTTGAAAAATGAAGTTTTTTCGATTCTGAAGTGTTAAAATTAGTTGAAAACCCTCCATTTAGTACCCTGTTTTTCAAACACCCCCCCCCCTCCCCCCACCACCACTTGGGTTTGTTTACCCTGGCGGCTCCTCCTCCATAACACCCGCTCCCTGGGCTTTTTTTTATTTAGTTTTTTATTTAACGGGACTATTGCACATGAAATGTGCTGCAAACAAATTTATTTAATGTGAAAAAATTTTGACCACCTCATATCTCGCTAATTTTCAACTGAGCGTGTTTTCTTTGCAAATTTAAATAAAGTTCAGTTCAGCAAGCTCTTAAGACCTTGTACAACCAGCCGTTCGTTCACAGTAGAACCGATATAAACTTGTCAACACGATCGTGAATCTAACGGTAGAACTACAGGCCACTATCATACAGAGGAACAGCTGCTTTAAACCTCTCATGGTTTTGTGACGCCGAGTTTTTTGTTCTGAGATAAGAAAATAATTTCGACTTTTTGTGGGTAGGTACTTCTTTTTATAAATTATTGCCCACGTAGGTAGCTGGAATTAAAAACGCCGGAATTATATTAGAGCAAATTACTTGTAATCAATTCATCATTTCGATAAACGTTTCATCTATCATTAAATTTTAGTAACCTAGACTGAAAAGTGATCTGCACAAAGAATTGGCAGGGTTTTTTTTATCTACAGCCCTTCAAAACCGGACGGTATATTTTGCCCCACCCTGTATAATAACTAATGATAACCCGACCATAGGCCTCTAACCTAAGGAGGAGCAGGGGATTTTGGTTTGAGGCCGTGCATTAGGCCCAGTTATTATGTTGGATAGGTAATGTAACATTCATGTCCACCCACCGGGCGGTCCTCCCCGGATACTCCTCCTCCACCCTCATGTACATACATCGCTATATAAGTATATAAAACCTGAGCGTCAAATCCTTCACTATTCAGTTTTTCTCCGTTCCTCGTGCGATCCCGTTCATTTTTCTCCTTCTCCCCAAATCGACCCTTATATTTTCTTAAAGATGGAAATCATTGCTTTCGCTGTTCTACTGGTTTTTATTGGGGTGGCGAGATCCCACAATGACGAAGCTTGTGAGACTCTACCATCGGAAATCCACATAATAAAAGGTAAGACTTATTTAAAACATTTTCTTAATGTTCTGAAGTAGGTTTTCCTATTATCAAGGAGAACTCAAAATATGTTGAAAAACTTCAATGTCAAAAGGGATCTCATTTTTGGGTATCGATTAATTTGTACAACGGCGATAACCTACAATCCAGATCCTATGAGAGAGGGTGTCAGATTCTGCATTATATAAATTCGGTATTACGAGTTTAATTGCTCGAATTAACATGGAACATAACTGGCTGAAACCGAACGTCCATCCGTCCGTTACGCTAAGGCCAGCAGGGCCGAGTTTTCAAATAGGTACTCGTATTATTAATTATTGTTATAATTAAACTAAATTTTTCTAAATGATCGAAAATAATGTGTAGCCGTTTAATAACCTTTTCTCGTACTATGTCCACATTCCTCCACCTTGTTTCAGTCAATCACTGCTATATTAAAAGGTTTTTGAATCACCAAAACTGAACATTGACCCATTTTTGGTTTTTATCTACGATAATGAACCATTGGAATCGCCCAAAGAAAAAATTTTTTTAACCCCAAATTTTTTTAATGTCCAAATTTGTTGGTTTACGTTTCAAGATACGTAGATTCAGAAAATCGAATAAAAACAAATCCGTCCGTCCGCCGTACGACGCGGCACTTCCACGGCACTTTGCCCAGTTAGCTTTGAGCTAAAATTTTGAAAATTTCAAAACACGAAAAATTCCCATCAAACGGTATGTTTTTTATTTCATACTTAGATAGAGTTTATTTCTTAGAATTTTTTTAAGACCATCCACAGCTTTGTACGACCAGCCGTTCGTTCACAATGACGGCTCAAAGTTGGAGCAGATCGAAAATCGTCAACATGAGAGTGAATCGTAAGGCAGCCAGTCGGGTCCATTTTCAAACTGGTCCAGCTGATTCAAACAGCACATGGTTTTCAACTATCGAGTTAATGAATAATATTTAATAATTATTATTAATAATGAATCATAAAAATTAATAATAACCAACAATAAATATTGATATTTTACACTACTTGATAATAATTATTAATAATTAATGATAATCTATCTATACTATATACTCGTAATAAAATCGTGTCTGTCTGTTTGTTTGTTTGTCTCATCATCAATTGAGAACGGCTGAACGTAGAAAGTTGCGGCTGGTACCATTTGACGCAGAATTTATCTGGGAAGGTTTATGAAAAATCCGCGTTTAAATCTGTCCATCCGTTGAAACGCTATGAATGAAATACTACTAAAAAACGTGTTATAATCACTTCTATGAGGACGTTTATGCTTACAACTTTCGAACGGTTGAACGTAAATCCGATTGTAAGTAGTCTCTGGATTCAGCTCGACGAGTACTTTCAAGTGGTACTTCAATCAGGATGTTAGTGAGAGGGGGGGTCTGACCAGTTGGAGTGCAACTTTGGGAATTTGTTGTGTGAACATTGGGGAATGTTTCTAAACAGGTAGGGTGGTTCAATAGTATTGGTGGGGGGGGGGTTAAAGACAGTTAGGTGAGGAGGGGGAGGGGGGTTATTACCGGGATTTCAAAACTACTTGACCAATCTGAATGAAACTTTGGGAAAATGTTGAGTTTCTGACCAATTTAGGAGGGGGGGGGGTAATGGTTGTGTGTGGGGGTGGGGTCTACCGGCAATCCAAAAACTACCTACTTGACGAAATGGAGTGAAAAGGGGGTATTTGGAAGCAGAGAAGTGAATAAAGGGGGTGTCTGTTCTACCGTTGCGAAGCGCAGGTACACAGCTAGTTCATAATAATAATTAATCTATCATTCAGTAATCGAGACAGAAGGGTGATCTGTACAAAGAAGATAATAAACCGTTGTGTCAAGAATTTGCAGAGTTTTGGCACTTTGAGAGAAGTAAAAAATTTGGCATGATCTATTTTTCGTATAGGTATCTATAAGAAAAATAGATATAGGTTTCCTATGAGTCCCATAACTATGAGCTGAAATATTTGTGTTAGTTCGAGGTGACCAAATGGTGGGAATCAGTTACTAGCTCAGTAATGGTCTCTTCAGTTTCCCAACAACATTCCGGAGTTTGGTTGGGGAGTGGGGGAAGGAGCATCTCTCACGTTGTTCGAATCACCTTAATCTTGCTTTCCTCTATGATTCGCCACACATTTTGCTGATTATTTTTTTCTGCCGTTGAGTAAATATCGAGTGGATATCCAACTACCCACAACCGGTGGATATTATGCTCCTTTTCATTAAGAGAAGGTTTTTTTTTTTTTTTTTTTTGTCCTCACTTCTTCGGCCTCACACTCATAAACCGAGTTTCATTTGCCAATTTCAAATTCAAACCACTGCTGCCATCAATATCATAAAACTACAAAATCAGGCAACCTAGCCCTGTGACGGTGGTCGGCAAACTTATTTGCCAAAGAGCCAAATATGCAAATTAAACAGATTAAAAATTTTAAAAAAATTGAGACCTAAATTTGATTATATATTATTTACTTTGCCGACCTCCGCAATTGGACATTAGAGCTCCAAACAAGTAATATTTTGGTTTTTTAATTTTGGAAATATTATATGTATCGATTCTGAACGCTCTGTAACATATTTGAATCAGAGAAAGTTTCTAAGACTTGTGTTCTAGAAAATTGTTCAAAAATTCCCTAGAAAGACACGTATTCTATAAATTTGTTCCGAAATTCCCGAGAAAGTCTCATATTCTAGAAGTGTACAAGAATTCCATAGAAAGACTCGTATTCTAGAAACTTGTTCTGAAATTCTTGAGAAAGACCCGTATTCTAAAAACTTGTTATGAAATTGTCGAAAAAGACTGGATTCTAGAAATTTGTGCTGAAATGCTGGGGAAAGACTCGTATTCTAGAAACTTGTATTATGAAAGTTACTTATATTTTCTTTGAAATTTTATGTTTTACAGAGGAGTTTGACGAGCTCGGGAGGCTGTCGCGGACTTGCAATGGAGACATCGCTGTGAACAAGTGCGAAGGAGCTTGCACGTCACAGGTTCAACCCAGTGTGATCACACCGACTGGTTTTCTCAAAGTAAACTACATACGTACACGTTGTGTTCATAATAGTGGAAGGGGGAGGGGGTGAAGAAATACCAAAAGTAGAAACTCAAATACCGAAATCCGTTGCCGACCGTCCTGATTTCACTGCCATAAATGTATGTATGCGTCATTCCAGACGATAACTCTCGATAGAATTGAGATAAAACTTCAAATTTGCGAGAAAAAAATGTATCTTGGCAATTGAAAGGCTAGGTTCGTAGATGGACAGAATAGGGCCACTCTAAGGGTGGTTTAGGGGAATTGGGGGGGATTACCCATAAATTCCAAAAATGAAACAGTTTGACAAGTGACACATGACAACATTTTTGATTCCCCTCTTCCACTCCAAATTTGTTTTGCTATAACTCCTGTCGCACAGGTCTTTGAAAGCTGCTTTTATGGTTTCTTACTATTCATTTGGGTCCCAACAACATATAAAAAAATTCATAATGACCGGACTGATTGCAAGAACGACCCCCTTTTGGTTTATTATCTTCGAACCATTGGAATCGCCCAAAGAAAAGTTTCCTTTTCTGTAGCTCTTCGTGTAGAGGAGAACGAATAAAACACGAAAACCTATTATTCCTATGTAGTCATCAGGAGCGTAGTAACCATTGGATAACATTAGACCAAATGCTACATGCTCGAGTTTCCTGTTCAAAGCTCTCCTCAACATGCCCCTGTCTTCCGAATACCTCGGATCTTCACTTGAAATTTCCTCAATTATTATTTCTAGGAGTGTTACTGCTGTCGGGAGTCATTCCTCCGAGAAAGGATCGTCACCCTCACGCACTGCTACGATCCTGATGGTGTGAGACTGGAAAAAGAGGGCACGGCCACCATGGAGATCAAACTAAGGGAGCCTTCAGATTGCAAGTGTTTCAAATGCGGAGATTATTCAAGATGATTAACTTATTTTCAGCTCATGTAGAATCATGGAACAGTGAAACTATTTTGAAATGTATGTAGGTACATTATACGTTTGGACAAACATTGGTTATTTATGGAAAATTCCCGCTTTACAAGGTCCCAGTAGGTGAGTAAGAGAATAGTTGGGGTATGGAAAGGCGATGGCCGAGCAATCTCTAGGAATGTCGTCAAATTTAACATTGCAATCCTTGTTGGACTCAATCGTTGTTAGTTCCACTACTTACCAGCCTGATGAATTAAATCCATGTTTTATATTGAACTGAATAGGCACATGCTTGAAACCAAGATCTGATTAGAAATGTAAGTAAAACCCTTCAGGTTATGTGCCCGATGTTGACCATGCAATTACCTAGTAAAATCGTAGTTTATTCATTTTTATTTCACGGGCTACGAGGCCCTTTTAATGAATGATACACGCATCAGAAACTTCAATTAAAAAGGTACTTGCGGTACTTATAGAGTGGTCTGTATATATTTTTTTAGTTAATTGCTGATTTATGAAAAATTCGGCGCATCGACTTCCCCTGGCGCTTTTCCCGAACTTGGGAAAAAAGCAAGGAAAGACAAATCTATAAGAAAATACAAGCATTAAGGACTGGAAAGTCATAAGAATTGAAGAGGAGGTACCTCCTCTTCAGAAGCGTCTTCGTCGTTGCCCAGGGCCCTGGGTTCTTCTCTGTGCGCGCGATCGTACTGAGGACCAAATACCGGGATTACCACTAGGTATAGACTATTTAAGTAATTCGTCAGTAATTATAATTCAAGTGAGCAAAGGTGCTCTGTCAGCATTGCGTGAAGGGCGCTCTAGGATCACATGCTGAAGTGTTTCTTCTTATCCAATTGCAATTTCGGCAGAGGGGTGTTCCAGATCGAGAATTTCCCGTTTGATAATAATTATTAGGCATTGGCACTTTGGGAACCGTTTTTATCGCTTGAGCACTCAAATTGAAGCTTAGGATCTGAAAAAGAGATCCTACGGAGCACAATTTCCATATCACTTCATATAAGGAAGAAACAACCATCCAACTGGGGCAACCTCCCATCTCTCTCGGAATACCAACTTCATGAGATGATGGCTGTCTTCAGGGACGCCATATCAAAAATCGCAAAAGTAGGATCACTAGGACTTGATCTAACTTGAAAAAGAAAAAAAAAATCAAGGAAATCGGTGCAGTTTTGGCAGAGTTACATGGCGGGACAGATACATTGATTTCTTATGGGAGCTGTCACGTACGGCGCCCTCTTAAGGTGATGGTGGCGGGGGGGTTCTGGTCGGTATTATTGGCATATAGCAGCACTTGATGGGTGGCATGGCATTTAGCTGTATCAATAGAGGCTCTATTCCACAGACTGAACGCTTTCATCGTAGAACGCGCATCCAGTATGGTCGCGTGGAGTGAGCCGTCAGTATAGATGATTATACTCTTCGGCCATCAGGAGAGCCACTACAAACGTCCGTTTAGCGCCCAAACAGGTACTTACCCATATTCTATTAAATTGATTAATCCAGAATACTTGAAATCCTGGGTTTGGTGTTTAAGGAGGGGGGGGGGGTATATTTTTTTTGGGTTTGGTCTTTAAGGTGATGGAAGTGGTAAACTAGGAACTTATACAGCTTCTTCTTTCTGGATCATTTGGGACAGTGGAAGAACGTGTTACAGCATCATCCCTCAGTGTCCTGCAGTACCAGCAGGAAGGGGGACTGTTGGGAAACTTGACTGTCACAGTACAAACCAGACGAAACCCTAAAAATATGTTTTCAATCCATTAAACATCTACAACTGATTTAATTACTTTTTTGGAAGTTGTTCAAAATAGTGTTGGGATTTCCTCCTACATAACAGCAAATTTTGAAAGATGTGAAAGAAAGATTTGAAAGATTTTGAAAGAAACATCTTTCAAAATTTGCTGTTTGGTCAAATGGCCGTAAGGGGGAAATGAAACTCGTTTGGACAAAGTCCTTTTGAGGGTGTGCCTATATGTTATAAGCTACTTTGGATCACCCTGAATCTCCATATGGAAGCTTTTTGGCAACAGACACTTGAATCACAGCATCATCTCAGGGCACTCGTAACTTGCAAACGAAATTTAAAGGTCTTAGGATGATCACTGGATAATGCTGATCAGTCCTCATATCATTCCAGCAATTCAAAAGGTTGGTACTATCTCTTTTATGCTTTTGGTTGGCTCCCCTGTATTTTCAAAACAACAGCACCCGTAACAGCAAGAGGGTCTTGTTTCAACCTCCTGAGCTCTTAGCTTTTTGTTAACATCTTTCCGTCTTTTTGCACACACCTGAAACCACTACAAACTTCCCGCTAAACTAAAATCGAACCAAACTGATAAAATAAGAGGAACAGAGGTGACAGTATACTCATACTGCTTCACATATGTGGTTCACTATTAAAATCTCGAGAACCAGTGAGATATTAGTTGGTAGAATGAGGCGGAGAGAAGCTAGGCCAGAAGTTACCAGGATCTTCCCTTGTAGAACTGATTTAGCAGGCTTCTGGATCTGGCACCCCTCAAAACTACTTGTAACCCCCCAAAACTAATTGTAATCCCCCAGTTGTCTTAAATGGCTATCGTTAGCTGTTTATTTTTTCAATCTTGTATCTAACACTTCAATTCACTTTTTGCTGAAACATACCATATTGAGTTTTCAAGTGCAACCACTGCCTAAAAACGTGAAAAGTTACGATATAATACCGTTTTCAAGTTATGGAGCAGTTATATATTGCTATTCACAGCCACTCCTTCTCCCACACTCACCCCAAAATAAAAACAGCTCATTCAATGTTGGACTTAGGGAAATTCAAGGGAAAACATTCCCATTCATTGACTTGATATAATAGAATAGGTGGTTTATTGTACAATACCATAGTACAGGTGGTTGTATAATGTCATGCATTTAGACGAGCATTGAAGCAATATTACATCCAGTCCAGTTATTGCACAACCCTTCAACAGAAGGACAATTTATTTCAATAATAATCTTCAGTTTGTTGATGGCCTCGGTTAGTAAACAGGCTCTTCTGTTTTTTTTTTTTTTTCTCTCTGTAACTCTTGTTGAATATTCCATAATAAAAATTTGGATATTAAATATACAATTTATATCTATTTATATCAGAATAATCATTACAACATAAGGATCTGGCCAAGTTCAAGTAGATAAGTAAAATAAGACAGGTAACTTAGTATAATTAGGGATAATGAAATACAAGGAAATCCACTAGCTTGAGTCGGTACCTACTCAATATGCAAGAATTACATTCAATTCCAAAGTACTTCGGATTTTTTTTGAATCCGATCAGGACAACATCTATGGCGCATGAATCCCTAACAGCATGTGGGAGTGACATAATGGTTGATATTGATCTTCTCAAAGTTTTGGAAGCCAAATGCGGAACAGAGGGGCTAGAGGCCTCACAAATGACCGAAACACTACACTACACTATATAATCACTTAGTAGCATTTGAGTAGTTTGGGGCTTGGAATGATACATTTGATTAGCTGTAATGTAAAAAGCATAAGAAACTGGGGTCATGCGAGTTGTAACTATGTCACATTTATGCACACAAACCTATCATCATGATTGTGATGAAATTCGTACTCGACAATCTAGGACCCCAACCCCACATAGTCTCCAAATGTCAGTTCTTTTCAACCATTCATAGGTACTACAACCATTGGTAGTTGTGAGAGTTGCAAGTGTTTGGATACATTTACAAATGAACTCACACACATACTCTAATATCAAAATGAGCAAGATTTTTGAATTTCCGTCATTATATTCGTGGTCAGGAGAGAAAATATGAGACACACGTGCGTCACTATAGAAATGTTGAACTTTGGTTAAACTTACAGCAAATCAATCACCTTTAGTCCAGTCACTGAGTGCTCAGAAAAGGCTGGTAGTGTGCGCTGGCAGAAAGGGAAAAATTGACTTCAGGAATGCCGGGTTTAATGTTGGCCACAGACTTTACTAAACATTGACATCTGTAGAGATTGAGGGACTTATCTTTTGTTGGGGCGCCGTAGCATCTGAACACAGTAATCTGTGCTCTTTTACAGCTTCGTGAATCTCAGCATGGGAGAAGAGGGGCTGGAAAAGACTTGTGCAGCCTTAAGAGTTAATAACCAGTGGTTCGAAATAAAGTTTTTCATCTTTTCCTGAGAGCTGACGACCATGCATGGTGAATGCATGTAGAAACATTAAATGCTTCATTCCCAGCTTCTGCAGCTCTCAGCAAGTGGTTTCACGAACAGGATGTCTCGTTCAGCTGGTGTTTTACCAATCAAGACAACTGACTAGTCATCATATTGGTGATACTCGCAGGAAACATTGAATGAGTAGGTACAATTTCTCACATACTCCCATCTAATTTTCAATTTTGGAAAATTACCATAAGTCATAAAACGGGGAACTCAATTTTGAACGGAGAACAAATCCTCTTAGGTCTAGTTTTGATGGCTTCTTTACTTGACGACCATAGGGAGTTATCCAGGGAGTACATTCTTCTGATGGAGAGGGAGTAATCATCTTCCTCTTCACTTGACGAATCAGCTCTAGAACCAGACTCGCCACTCAACGATGTCTCATCCAAAGCAACTTCGGGTGCTGGTTGCGCCGGTTTAAAAACTTCTGCTGGTGGCACAAGCACCTCTATTTCCAGAGGGAACACTCTCATAGCGTGTGATTGGAATTCGTCAACAGTGTTTGATTCAGCAGGTAAGTCAGTGATTACTAAACCGGCAGATGATGCTGCTAAGCCAGAGGTGATTAAACCTGCAGTTAATGATGAAGAGCCTGGGATTAAGCCTGCGATGGATGTAATAGACATTTCTGAAGATCCTGTTCCTCAATCTACAGCTGTTGTTGAATCCAGAGAAGAACCAGTCACTAATCTTGAAGACGAAGCATTTCCCCCAATAAGGCACTCCTGCCAGATGTTCTCTCAATGCCTAGACCCACTGTATCACTTAGCAGTATCACGGATAGGATAACTATTACTGGCATGAACCGTCTCAATTCTGGTGCCAGTACCAGAAAATCGAATAGATCCTGTAGTGTATATGTGTTATACATAATGTGAGAAATTGAATCCTACTCATTCAATGTTTCCCCCGAGTATCACCAATATTGTCGCCAGTGATTATTATCACTTGTTTCCAGATGACGAGTTGTTCGAAACTATGTAAGTCGGCAGTCGGTGTTGTAAGTCCTTGAAAATCGCTGTAAAAATCGTTTTCCGAAGTTTGTTCTGCGTTTTGAATTTATGTGATCGCGTTATTTATTTCATTACACCATGTCACCATCGAACGTATAATTAACATTATTGGCGACCTTGACAGGACAAGGCGCCTGATACATCTGCAAATTCATCAGCAGGACCTTCGAATTCAACTCCCCAAAACCTCTCATCCAGATTGACCGATCAACCAGGACGTTCTTGACCCACTGTATCACAGATGGGATAACTATTACTGGCAAGAACCGACACAATATTAAACTTGCAGCAGAAGATGTTCCTCCCACAGATCTGAGGTCGCCTCTGGTTGCAGCAGACAGTGACACAGTGCCTATTTCAAAAGCTCTGACCAAAACTACTGTCGAAGCTCTGGTTACCTTCTGATTGTCTCTTGTATTCTGACCTACGAGTACCATCCAAATCGACGAATTCAGACGAATCGGCGAAGAAAGGCGTTAAACTAATTGTTGACTCGTCAAAAAGTCGTTTGAATGACGAATATAAGAAAAAGACTGAAATGAAAAACAAGACTGAATCCGTCAAAGTTTCCAGAAAGGGATCCAAGGACACTTCGGGAGACGAGGGTAAAAATACGTTTACGAGATCGTCTAAAGTCGGTGGATGTGGAAGGTGGAGTCGGGGCTGTATCCTGTAGACCACGGCTGCATCCTTCTCTGATCAGTGCCGCGTCTTCTGGCACCGTTTCGCATCCCGTTCCCGCCCCTTCTCCTTCTACGTGACTCCTGTAAATTTGAGACAGCTGTAGGGACGTTGAGGGACCTCCTCGTTCGCCTTGTTGAGTACCCTTTTTCCCTCGTGGTTTTCGACGTGGTCTCCGTTGTTGGATTTGTACATCTCCTCGGGAGGACTTGTACCCCGTGGATGGATTGAGTTCCGTTCCCACTGAGGACTGTTTGCTCCCCATCCAGAATTTGTCCACGCCTATCTGGTACTGACGATCCACTTTCTTGTAATCTGAGGATGGATTGTGTTCCATTCCCACCGAGGACTGATCGCTCCCCGCCCAGAATTTGCCCACGCCTGTCTGGTACTGATGATCCACTTTCTTGTACACTGAGGATGGATTTTGTTCCGTTTCCACCAAGGATTGTTCGCTCTCCGCCCGGAATTTTTCCATGACTGCCCAGAATTGTTCCACGACGCCTCTCTTCATTTTGGCTGCTCTTATCCATCCTCCCAGTTTGGTTCCAGTCCATTGTGTCCCCCAGCGCGGAGTGTCTTGAGCAGCTACCTACAGATTTGGCCAAGGGTCCGGAGTCAGTCTTCATTCCTTTGTCGTCCCAAGCGTAAATTGGGCAAGGGATCAAGCGAGGCTTCTTCCTTTATGGTGGCTTCTTCCTTTAGGCTTCTTCCTTTATGGTGCCTTCTTCCTTTAGGCTTCTTCCTTTATGGTGGCTTCTTCCTTTATGGTGGCTTCTTCCTTTAGGCTTCTTCCTTTATGGTGGCTTCTTCCTTTAGGCTTATTCCTTTATGGTGGCTTCTTCCTTTAGGCTTCTTCCTTTATGGTGGCTTCTTCCTTTAGCTACCTACAGATTTGGCCAAGGGTCCGGAGTCAGTCTTCATTCCTTTGTCGTCCCAAGCGTAAATTGGGCAAGGGATGAAGCGAGGCTTCTTCCTTTATGGTGGCTTCTTCCTTTAGGCTTCTTCCTTTATGGTGGCTTCTTCCTTTAGCTACCTACAGATTTGGCCAAGGGTCCGGAGTCAGTCTTCATTCCTTTGTCGTCCCAAGCGTAAATTGGGCAAGGGATGAAGCGAGGCTTCTTCCTTTAGGCTTCTTCCTTTATGGTGGCTTCTTCCTTTAGGCTTCTTCCTTTATGGTGGCTTCTTCCTTTAGGCTTCTTCCTTTATGGTGGCTTCTTCCTTTAGGCTTCTTCCTTTATGGTGGCTTCTTCCTTTAGCTACCTACAGCTTTGGCCAAGGGTCCGGAGTCAGTCTTTATTCTTTTGTCGTCCCAAGCGTAAATTGGGCAAGGGATCAAGCGAGGCTTCTTCCTTTAGGCTTCTTCCTTTATGGTGGCTTCTTCCTTTAGGCTTCTTCCTTTATGGTGGATTCTTCCTTTATGGTGGCTTCTTCCTTCATGGTGGCTTCTTCCTTTAGGCTTCTTCCTTTATGGTGGCTTCTTCCTTTAGGCTTCTTCCTTTATGGTGCCTTCTTCCTTTAGGCTTCTTCCTTTATGGTGGCTTCTTCCTTTAGGCTTCTTCCTTTATGGTGGCTTCTTCCTTTATGGTGGCTTCTTCCTTTAGGCTTCTTCCTTTAGGCTTCTTCCTTTATGGTGGCTTCTTCCTTTAGGCTTATTCCTTTATGGTGGCTTCTTCCTTTAGGCTTCTTCCTTTATGGTGGCTTCTTCCTTTAGCTACCTACAGATTTGGCCAAGGGTCCGGATTCAGTCTTCATTCCTTTGTCGTCCCAAGCGTAAATTGGGCAAGGGATGAAGCGAGGCTTCTTCCTTTAGGCTTCTTCCTTTATGGTGGCTTCTTCCTTTAGGCTTCTTCCTTTAGGCTTATTCCTTTATGGTGGCTTCTTCCTTTAGGCTTCTTCCTTTATGGTGGCTCCTTCCTTTAGCTACCTACAGATTTGGCCAAGGGTCCGGAGTCAGTCTTCATTCCTTTGTCGTCCCAAGCGTAAATTGGGCAAGGGATGAAGCGAGGCTTCTTCCTTTAGGCTTCTTCCTTTATGGTGGCTTCTTCCTTTATGGTGGCTTCTTCCTTTAGGCTTCTTCCTTTAGGCTTCTTCCTTTATGGTGGCTTCTTCCTTTATGGTGGCTTCTTCCTTTATGGTGGCTTCTTCCTTTATGGTGGCTTCTTCCTTTAGCTACCTACAGATTTGGCCAAGGGTCCGGAGTCTTTATTCTTTTGTCGTCCCAAGCGTAAATTGGGCAAGGGATCAAGCGAGGCTTCTTCCTTTATGGTGGCTTCTTCCTTTAGGCTTCTTCCTTTAGGCTTCTTCCTTTAGGCTTCTTCCTTTATGGTGGCTTCTTCCTTTAGGCTTCTTCCTTTATGGTGGCTTCTTCCTTTAGGCTTCTTCCTTTAGGCTTCTTCCTTTATGGTGGCTTCTTCCTTTAGGCTTCTTCCTTTATGGTGCCTTCTTCCTTTAGGCTTATTCCTTTAGGCTTCTTCCTTTATGGTGGCTTCTTCCTTTAGCTACCTACAGATTTGGCCAAGGGTCCGGAGTCAGTCCCAAGCGTAAATTGGGCAAGGGATGAAGCGAGGCTTCTTCCTTTATGGTGGCTTCTTCCTTTAGGCTTCTTCCTTTATGGTGGCTTCTTCCTTTATGGTGGCTTCTTCCTTTAGGCTTCTTCCTTTATGGTGGCTTCTTCCTTTATGGTGGCTTCTTCCTTTAGGCTTCTTCCTTTATGGTGGCTTCTTCCTTTATGGTGGCTTCTTCCTTTATGGTGGCTTCTTCCTTTAGGCTTCTTCCTTTAGGCTTCTTCCTTTATGGTGGCTTCTTCCTTTATGGTGGCTTCTTCCTTTAGCTACCTACAGATTTGGCCAAGGGTCCGGAGTCTTTATTCTTTTGTCGTCCCAAGCGTAAATTGGGCAAGGGATGAAGCGAGGCTTCTTCCTTTATGGTGGCTTCTTCCTTTAGGCTTCTTCCTTTATGGTGGCTTCTTCCTTTATGGTGGCTTCTTCCTTTAGGCTTCTTCCTTTATGGTGGCTTCTTCCTTTATGGTGGCTTCTTCCTTTAGGCTTCTTCCTTTATGGTGGCTTCTTCCTTTATGGTGGCTTCTTCCTTTATGGTGGCTTCTTCCTTTAGGCTTCTTCCTTTAGGCTTCTTCCTTTATGGTGGCTTCTTCCTTTATGGTGGCTTCTTCCTTTATGGTGGCTTCTTCCTTTAGCTACCTACAGATTTGGCCAAGGGTCCGGAGTCTTTATTCTTTTGTCGTCCCAAGCGTAAATTGGGCAAGGGATCAAGTGAGGCTTCTTCCTTTATGGTGGCTTCTTCCTTTAGGCTTCTTCCTTTAGGCTTCTTCCTTTATGGTGGCTTCTTCCTTTAGGCTTCTTCCTTTATGGTGGCTTCTTCCTTTAGGCTTCTTCCTTTAGGCTTCTTCCTTTATGGTGGCTTCTTCCTTTAGGCTTCTTCCTTTATGGTGCCTTCTTCCTTTAGGCTTCTTCCTTTATGGTGGCTTCTTCCTTTAGGCTTCTTCCTTTATGGTGGCTTCTTCCTTTATGATGGCTTCTTCCTTTAGGCTTCTTCCTTTATGGTGGCTTCTTCCTTTAGGCTTATTCCTTTAGGCTTCTTCCTTTATGGTGGCTTCTTCCTTTAGCTACCTACAGATTTGGCCAAGGGTCCGGAGTCAGTCCCAAGCGTAAATTGGGCAAGGGATGAAGCGAGGCTTCTTCCTTTAGGCTTCTTCCTTTATGGTGGCTTCTTCCTTTAGGCTTCTTCCTTTATGGTGGCTTCTTCCTTTAGGCTTCTTCCTTTAGGCTTATTCCTTTATGGTGGCTTCTTCCTTTATGGTGGCTTCATCCTTTAGCTACCTACAGATTTGGCCAAGGGTCCGGAGTCAGTCTTCATTCCTTTGTCGTCCCAAGCGTAAATTGGGCAAGGGATGAAGCGAGGCTTCTTCCTTTATGGTGGCTTCTTCCTTTAGGCTTCTTCCTTTATGGTGGCTTCTTCCTTTATGGTGGCTTCTTCCTTTAGGCTTCTTCCTTTATGGTGGCTTCTTCCTTTATGGTGGCTTCTTCCTTTAGGCTTATTCCTTTAGGCTTCTTCCTTTATGGTGGCTTCTTCCTTTAGCTACCTACAGATTTGGCCAAGGGTCCGGAGTCAGTCCCAAGCGTAAATTGGGCAAGGGATGAAGCGAGGCTTCTTCCTTTAGGCTTCTTCCTTTATGGTGGCTTCTTCCTTTAGGCTTCTTCCTTTATGGTGGCTTCTTCCTTTAGGCTTCTTCCTTTAGGCTTATTCCTTTATGGTGGCTTCTTCCTTTATGGTGGCTTCTTCCTTTAGCTACCTACAGATTTGGCCAAGGGTCCGGAGTCAGTCTTCATTCCTTTGTCGTCCCAAGCGTAAATTGGGCAAGGGATGAAGCGAGGCTTCTTCCTTTATGGTGGCTTCTTCCTTTAGGCTTCTTCCTTTATGGTGGCTTCTTCCTTTATGGTGGCTTCTTCCTTTAGGCTTCTTCCTTTATGGTGGCTTCTTCCTTTAGGCTTCTTCCTTTATGGTGGCTTCTTCCTTTATGGTGGCTTCTTCGTTTAGCTACCTACAGATTTGGCCAAGGGTCCGGAGTCAGTCTTTATTCTTTTGTCGTCCCAAGCGTAAATTGGGCAAGGGATCAAGCGAGGCTTCTTCCTTTATGGTGGCTTCTTCCTTTAGGCTTCTTCCTTTAGGCTTCTTCCTTTATGGTGGCTTCTTCCTTTATGGTGGCTTCTTCCTTTAGGCTTCTTCCTTTATGGTGGCTTCTTCCTTTAGGCTTCTTCCTTTATGGTGGCTTCTTCCTTTATGGTGCCTTCTTCCTTTAGGCTTCTTCCTTTATGGTGGCTTCTTCCTTTAGGCTTCTTCCTTTATGGTGGCTTCTTCCTTTATGATGGCTTCTTCCTTTAGGCTTCTTCCTTTATGGTGGCTTCTTCCTTTAGGCTTATTCCTTTAGGCTTCTTCCTTTATGGTGGCTTCTTCCTTTAGCTACCTACAGATTTGGCCAAGGGTCCGGAGTCAGTCCCAAGCGTAAATTGGGCAAGGGATGAAGCGAGGCTTCTTCCTTTAGGCTTCTTCCTTTATGGTGGCTTCTTCCTTTAGGCTTCTTCCTTTATGGTGGCTTCTTCCTTTATGGTGGCTTCTTCCTTTATGGTGGCTTCTTCCTTTAGGCTTCTTCCTTTAGGCTTCTTCCTTTATGGTGGCTTCTTCCTTTATGGTGGCTTCTTCCTTTAGGCTTCTTCCTTTATGGTGGCTTCTTCCTTTATGGTGGCTTCTTCCTTTAGGCTTCTTCCTTTATGGTGGCTTCTTCCTTTATGTTGGCTTCTTCGTTTAGCTACCTACAGATTTGGCCAAGGGTCCGGAGTCAGTCTTTATTCTTTTGTCGTCCCAAGCGTAAATTGGGCAAGGGATCAAGCGAGGCTTCTTCCTTTATGGTGGCTTCTTCCTTTAGGCTTCTTCCTTTAGGCTTCTTCCTTTATGGTGGCTTCTTCCTTTAGGCTTCTTCCTTTATGGTGGCTTCTTCCTTTAGGCTTCTTCCTTTATGGTGGCTTCTTCCTTTAGGCTTCTTCCTTTATGGTGCCTTCTTCCTTTAGGCTTCTTCCTTTATGGTGGCTTCTTCCTTTAGGCTTCTTCCTTTATGGTGGCTTCTTCCTTTATGATGGCTTCTTCCTTTAGGCTTCTTCCTTTATGGTGGCTTCTTCCTTTAGGCTTCTTCCTTTATGGTGGCTTCTTCCTTTAGCTACCTACAGATTTGGCCAAGGGTCCGGAGTCAGTCCCAAGCGTAAATTGGGCAAGGGATGAAGCGAGGCTTCTTCCTTTAGGCTTCTTCCTTTATGGTGGCTTCTTCCTTTAGGCTTCTTCCTTTATGGTGGCTTCTTCCTTTATGGTGGCTTCTTCCTTTAGGCTTCTTCCTTTATGGTGGCTTCTTCCTTTAGGCTTCTTCCTTTAGGCTTATTCCTTTATGGTGGCTTCTTCCTTTATGGTGGCTTCTTCCTTTAGCTACCTACAGATTTGGCCAAGGGTCCGGAGTCAGTCTTCATTCCTTTGTCGTCCCAAGCGTAAATTGGGCAAGGGATGAAGCGAGGCTTCTTCCTTTATGGTGGCTTCTTCCTTTAGGCTTCTTCCTTTATGGTGGCTTCTTCCTTTAGGCTTCTTCCTTTATGGTGGCTTCTTCCTTTATGGTGGCTTCTTCCTTTAGGCTTCTTCCTTTATGGTGGCTTCTTCCTTTATGGTGGCTTCTTCCTTTAGGCTTCTTCCTTTATGGTGGCTTCTTCGTTTAGCTACCTACAGATTTGGCCAAGGGTCCGGAGTCAGTCTTTATTCTTTTGTCGTCCCAAGCGTAAATTGGGCAAGGGATCAAGCGAGGCTTCTTCCTTTATGGTGGCTTCTTCCTTTAGGCTTCTTCCTTTAGGCTTCTTCCTTTAGGCTTCTTCCTTTATGGTGGCTTCTTCCTTTAGGCTTCTTCCTTTATGGTGCCTTCTTCCTTTAGGCTTCTTCCTTTATGGTGGCTTCTTCCTTTAGGCTTCTTCCTTTATGGTGGCTTCTTCCTTTAGGCTTCTTCCTTTATGGTGGCTTCTTCCTTTATGGTGGCTTCTTCCTTTAGGCTTCTTCCTTTAGGCTTCTTCCTTTATGGTGGCTTCTTCCTTTATGGTGGCTTCTTCCTTTATGGTGGCTTCTTCCTTTAGGCTTCTTCCTTTATGGTGGCTTCTTCCTTTAGGCTTCTTCCTTTATGGTGGCTTCTTCGTTTAGCTACCTACAGATTTGGCCAAGGGTCCGGAGTCAGTCTTTATTCTTTTGTCGTCCCAAGCGTAAATTGGGCAAGGGATCAAGCGAGGCTTCTTCCTTTATGGTGGCTTCTTCCTTTAGGCTTCTTCCTTTAGGCTTCTTCCTTTAGGCTTCTTCCTTTATGGTGGCTTCTTCCTTTAGGCTTCTTCCTTTATGGTGCCTTCTTCCTTTAGGCTTCTTCCTTTATGGTGGCTTCTTCCTTTAGGCTTCTTCCTTTATGGTGGCTTCTTCCTTTAGGCTTCTTCCTTTATGGTGGCTTCTTCCTTTATGATGGCTTCTTCCTTTAGGCTTCTTCCTTTATGGTGGCTTCTTCCTTTAGGCTTATTCCTTTAGGCTTCTTCCTTTATGGTGGCTTCTTCCTTTAGCTACCTACAGATTTGGCCAAGGGTCCGGAGTCAGTCCCAAGCGTAAATTGGGCAAGGGATGAAGCGAGGCTTCTTCCTTTAGGCTTCTTCCTTTATGGTGGCTTCTTCCTTTAGGCTTCTTCCTTTATGGTGGCTTCTTCCTTTATGGTGGCTTCTTCCTTTAGGCTTCTTCCTTTAGGCTTATTCCTTTATGGTGGCTTCTTCCTTTATGGTGGCTTCTTCCTTTAGCTACCTACAGATTTGGCCAAGGGTCCGGAGTCAGTCTTCATTCCTTTGTCGTCCCAAGCGTAAATTGGGCAAGGGATGAAGCGAGGCTTCTTCCTTTAGGCTTCTTCCTTTATGGTGGCTTCTTCCTTTAGGCTTCTTCCTTTAGGCTTCTTCCTTTATGGTGGCTTCTTCCTTTATGGTGGCTTCTTCCTTTATGGTGGCTTCTTCCTTTAGGCTTCTTCCTTTATGGTGGCTTCTTCCTTTATGGTGGCTTCTTCCTTTATGGTGGCTTCTTCCTTTAGGCTTCTTCCTTTATGGTGGCTTCTTCCTTTATGGTGGCTCCTTCGTTTAGCTACCTACAGATTTGGCCAAGGGTCCGGAGTCAGTCTTTATTCTTTTGTCGTCCCAAGCGTAAATTGGGCAAGGGATCAAGCGAGGCTTCTTCCTTTAGGCTTCTTCCTTTAGGCTTCTTCCTTTATGGTGGCTTCTTCCTTTATGGTGGCTTCTTCCTTTAGGCTTCTTCGTTTATGGTGGCTTCTTCCTTTATGGTGGCTTCTTCCTTTAGGCTTCTTCCTTTAAGGCTGATTTACACGAGTAGAGTAAACGGTAGAGTAGAGTGGTAGAGTAGAGTGTCCTACTTGCACTCTACTCGTGTAAATGTTTTCAGTAGAGTAGAGTTCACTCTACTGACTAGTAAACGGTAGAGTAGAGTACTCTACCACTGTGGTAGAGTGACTCTACTCTACCATCTCCCCCACCACCAGAAATTGGACTCTCCTGTTAACAGCATCCCTCATTACAGTGTCCTGACGTCGGATCAAAGGCGAAACCAGTTCCAGCAGCTGTTTGAAAGCCTGGGGAGGCATCCTCATTGCAAGAGTGTACTCCTGTGGGTCTTCAAACAAGAGTTCTTTCAGCAGAGTGGCTGATGCTCCGTGGGTTTCTCTCCGACCGATCCAATTCCTCACCCACTCCCTTTTTTTTCTCCTTTCCTCCTCCCTCAACATCTCTTCCAACTCATCCACCAACAAACCCGACACATTCAATAAACTTTTCCTCACTTTTCTAATGTTCCTGTTTCTGTTCGCCATTTTTCCTTTCAAAGACCAGATAACGACAGAATTGAGTTTAAAAAACAACCTCTACGCAGCTCTCGGTGACTCGCACTCTACTGACGTGTGAACGACCCAAGGTGAGGACGCGGTAGAGTCGAGTAGAAGGTAGAGTGGTCGGTAGAGTGGAGAGGACTCTACTCTACCGTTTACTCTACTCGTGTAAATCAGGCTTTATGGTGGCTTCTTCCTTTATCTCTGGCAGATAATCTTTTGTTGGACGATCTATTTGATTTCCTGGTACTGGCACCAGAATTGTGTCGGTTCTTGCCAGTAATAGTTATCCCATCTGTGATACTGCTAAGTGATACAGTGGGTCAAGAACGTCCTGGTTGATTGGTCTATCTGGATGAGAGGTTTTGGGGAGTTGAATTCGAAGGTCCTGCTGATGAATTTGCAGATGTATCAGGCGCCTTGTCCTGTCACGGTCGCCAATAATGTTAATTATACGTTCGATGGTGACATGGTTTAATGAAATAAATAACGCGATCACATAAATTCAAAACGCAGAACAAACTTCGGAAAACGATTTTTACAGCGATTTTCAACGACTTACAACACCGACTGCCGACTTACATAGTTTCAAACAACAACTCTTCATCTGGAAACAAGTGATAATAATCACTGGCGACAATATTGGTGATACTCGCGGGAAACATTGAATGAGTAGGTACAATTTCTCACATTATGTGTAACACATATACACTACACATAACATAATATGCATATATTATGATATATCCATAGGTAGTTAGTTATCTACTTATAACACATACATAGAACCGTAATGTGTCAAATTACATAACAGCTTAAATAAAAGGATGTGGCGGTTGAAAACCAAAAGAATTAAATTTCACTTGTGGTAAATTTACCAAAACCATCCTAATTGCTGAAACTTTTAAGCTAGAATACGATTTTAAAGGAAATTTAATGCTCTACAACTTCTTCTCTGGAGGCTTTCCCGTATAACGAATCTTTAAGCTGCTACAAGCGAAAGTTGGAAAAAACAGGTCGCAATTTGGGTTTTACTCCACAAATTGGCAATTTTTGTGGGCAGCTATCTTGGAAACTATGAATGATATCTGAAAAATGGATAGCCAACCTCGTAGCGAGTGGTATTATTGATAGAACGCATAGCTTTCTAGTTATAAGCAAAAAAGGGGATCTTCCTAGTGTCCCCCCCCCACCTCCTCCTAGTCACTCTTACAAATTCCTGAAGTCAATTTTTCCTTTTCTGCCAGCTCACTCTTCTACAACCCCTGTATTAACTGGACTAGTTGGGATTTGGAGGGCTCACTGAGCAAAGATCCTCTCTTGATGTCACCAGATGTTCTGTTCTAAGCAAGTATCCTTGCTTTGGGTTAACTGAAGAAACCAGAAACCCCGCAGGGCGTATTGCAGACACATTTACATGATTAGAGGCGCATTTTTTTTTTAGCTACCTCTTGGGGTTTTTTCGTATTTTAATTGATAATACCCAGTCGTATCAAAGTTGTTCACAATAAACACAGTAGACTAGGCGAATCACAAGACTAGGCAATTATGAACCCCAGTAAACATAATACGCCTGTTTATTTCAACGGCAGGGTGACCTAAATCATCACAATTATAAATCCCAGTAAAGTAGGAGATTGTATCGGAAATACTTCCATAAACATAATATAGGGGTAGATGGTCAGCAATCAGCGTAACAGCTCACTATTGGCAGGTGATGAAACATTTCCATTCAAACTGCACACTTTGGGAAATCCTGAATTAACAAGCAGGCGACATACCTGAAATGTGAGAGTTAAGATGTTTTAGTAACCAACAGACACGTGAAATAGAATACTCAACAAGTCATCTTATATTTTTGCTACCGGTACCTAAGCCTTGGTACTTAGTTGGTTAGCACAATGTGTTCAAATTGAGTGTGTATAATCAGTATTTTAAACAACAGTAAAGGCTTCAATGACCACTGAATGCTCGGTAATAAAATCGCACTAGAATTAGTAAAACAGTTTAATAAAATCACTTGTCCTCCCACATTTTTCCTTTGGCGACAGAGTATTTTCGGGCTCCCTTTCTGCTGAAAATATTAGGAAGCTGACTGTGGCGCATAATGCATGTTTGAGATATGTTTTCAATTTGAAATCTCGTGGACACGTATCTCACAGAAGTAAGGAGTTGTTGGGTATGACTCTGGAACACTTTTATGCCTTTAGGCGCCTTATCTTAGTTCACAAGATCCTTCACACCACCCCCAGCAATGTACTCCCTTCCTACTTGGAAAATATGTTCAGCCTAACCACATCCACCAGACTGCATCTTATCTCTCAGCATCGATTCCACTCAACCCTTTATAAAAATTCCTTTGCTGTAGAAGGAGCGCGACTTTGGAATGGTCTCCCTCTTCGTTTACGCTCTATCTCCTCTTTCCGGCAATTCAGCACAGAACTTAAAGCACATTTTGCTGATTTATGACTACACCATTTTCATTTTCTTCTCTCTCTTCTCTTGTTCTTCTCTTTCCTTCTGGTTTCTCTCCAGCACATCTCTTCTTTGAGTAAATTTTGTGTTATTTTTTTATAATCAAGTAAATTTTATTTCAATTGTATTTTGACGGCCATAAATTACTTAAATCTTACTAATACATATGTACATGGCGCTAGGGGGGGCCTTGGTCCTATGCTGTGTGAATACAATAAATAAATAAATAAATAAATAACAGTCTACGGAATTGAAGATTCAGACTAGAACACACTGGGTTTACAGGAAATCTAATAGAGAACCATGATGTTATGTGTAATTACCAAGGAAACAATTTGCATGTCATCACCAGCAACAACGATGGTTTTTCCACGATGAGCAAGCAGAACTGGAAGATTCAATTTAGAATGATCACTCTTACTATCAAGTTTTTCAGGCGATAAAGGCATGTTGATACTTCCAACCAAGCTTTGTTTTTTATATCTGTAAACTGTTAAGGAGATAGTCCAGTACATTATATCCAATCACATACTACAAGCAGGGGCGGTTCTAGGGGATGATCTACAAACTACAAACTATACCGTTGCATTTGAATTTTCCCATTCATTGACTTGATATAATAGAATAGGTGGTTTATTGTACAATACCATAGCACAGGTGGTTGTACATTTTCATGTCTTTAGACAAGCATTGAAGCAATAATACATCCAGTCCAGTTATTGAACAATCCTTCAAATGTCATGAATTTTCAAAATTTCAAAATTCATTTTGAACCCCTTTCCATTGACCTATGGTTATGAAAAGTTTGGAGGATGATTGTGGGGTTGGTCTGAACCCGTGAACCAAATTTCGTAACTTTAGCACAACGCTAACTGGGCAATGTGCCGCGAACGGTGGACAGACGGCTTTAAAGTTTTAAATTGTGTGAGTGAATAGATTGAGTGTTGGGAGGTGTCTACCGGTCTTGGGGGGGCAGCAAACCGGTAGTCCATTACAATTTTGCCTTTGTTAATTTCTTTACTTTGTTCTGTTATTTCATTTTTATTGATTTACCCTAGGGCTGTTCGGCTTCCTGGCCACTAAGAAAGCTCTGCCACAGCGAGTGCCAGGAGGCCACTTTAGGAAGGGTGGGCCCGGGACCGGTGGGACTCCTCCAATCCCTCGGTCTATTGTGTGAATGTTACCATCTGTGAATGTGATTTTATCGGCGAGAGTGTAATTAATGAAAGTGTGCATGTATTACCTACGTATAAGAAACCCGACTGATAACCGCGTTCCTGCATTATATTTTACTGTGATAACCTAGGCTAGCTTAGAATAAGGACGGGGAGGAATTTTGTAGTAGTACTCACCCGTCACACTCCTGTACCTACAATATGAGCCTGCCAATGATTGAAGAGCCACAAGCCATAAGAAGAGGCGGCGAGTAATGAGGCCGAGCAATATATATATATATACGAGAAAAGCCTGCGAATGATGGAAGAACCACAAAATATAAGAAGAGGTGGGGAGTACAGAGGCCTAGCTGATAAGAAAATAGATCTCAGAAAGGGATCTACCCCTCTGCCCCTAAAACATCCCGTACAAAACCCGGCACCTCCTCGTGGTCTGGACATGCATCTGCATGACTAAGACCGGAGGGGGCAGAAAAGGGGGGACCTGCCGTGCTTGGCATTAAAAATGCCAAAATCTAAGAGCCTGAAAAACATTGTCATGGGCCCTATGGCCTAGATACAATGTACCATAGAAGAGCGCACAGCAGGACAGACGGCTTTTTTTCTTCCATTTTCTGAATCTACGTACCTATCTTGAAACGTAGGTAAACCAACAAATTTTGAGGGGGGGTTAAAAAAAATTTTTCTTTGGTCGATTACAATGGTTCATTATGAAAGATAACAAACCAAAAATATGAGTAGCAAGCAGTTCTTTTACGCTTCACAAATGAGGACATTAACTCTATCATTGTCTACATAGAACGTTGTTGTAGAATGCTGAACCTAACAATAATATTAAGAAAGTTACAATAAATTGACTCCCGACACGATAAGCCAGTATCCAGGACTTGCCAAAGAGGAGGCAACCACAATCAACTCCCTCCCTAGTCATCCCAATCACCCGACCGTGCAGACAGGTTTGATATTTGATAAAGAAAGGGTAATATTTGATAAAGAAAGGGCCTCAGGGGTAGGTAAAACAGGTTCAGTAAGTAGCATACGCCGGGAGTACCACATTATTTAGACCAGTAGTTCAGAATCTGAGGCGGACCACTTCGTACCCTTCAGAATCCGAGGCGAACCACATACGATAGAATTAATCTTTTCACAACAGTTACATAGGTAGGATACTGCAAACTTCACCGCTGAAAAATTCTAGAATGGAGCCGTTGCATGTCGAATAAATCAATTTCGGTAGATACGTAAATTTTCGTTCAGGTCCAAGATTAAAATTCATTAGAATCTATAAATTCCTCCCTATCCGCTGCCAAAATCAGTGATTCTCAACCTGTGGTCCGCGGGCAATTTTCATGTGGTCTGCAAAGCGAACATCTGATGTTCGCTTCGCAGACCACATGAAAATTGCCCGCGGACCACAGGTTGAGAATCACTGATTTAGACAGCGGAAAGGGAGGAATTTATAGCGTCATAATCCGTCAAGAAATGATGTAGGGCGTTTTTCGCAGACCACATGAAAATTGCCCGCGGACCACAGGTTGAGAATCACTAATTTAGACAGCGGAGAGGGAGGAATTTATAGCGTCATAATCCGTCAAGAAATGATGTAGGGCGTTTTTTAAATGCATTTCAAACTTGCAGCGGTAACACCAGAAAACCTGGCTGCTTGGGCCATGTTTGCGACATATAGGTTGCAAAAGGTAGCTTCAATTAGCGAACACTGTTGGACACTTTTCACATAGAACTGAGATCAACTGGCGGGAGAAAATCATTTGAGATAATCGAAACAAGAGACAATTAACTCAGCCTCAGGTCACGTGACCGCAGCCTTGCAAAGGAGGAAAGAATGTAGAAAATAGTTCATCGGTTTCCATAGCAACTATGTTTTTTCTCTACATCAATTCCCTGGAACGAGGCCCAACCGACTCTCGTTCGCCCTCTTTTTTTCCCACTATATCTGTCTCTCTCACCCATCTCCCTCCCATCAGCTGTGTCTTGGAATTATAGAGGGTATGGGACCGCATAAAGGTTCAGGGAATAGGAATATACAAGCTACGTAGGAACCCGTTATGAGATGGACTTATACCACTTTTACTTTCCCTTTCTTTCTTCCAAAGTGCATAGGGCTCAGCCTCAGATGCTTCACTTGAAAACCGCCCCTGCCTACAAGCGTGAACTCCTTCATCATTCAAAAGCTCTCTTACTTGGAGAACTTAGACATATACAATAAATAGTAGAAAATTTATCATCACTGTGTTCAAAGGATACAAAGCTTGATCCCTGATATCAACAATCACGATTTTAGATCTTGTGGCAGGGTTCATAACTAAATGGCTGACTTCCTTCACGCTTATCCTTGGGCTAACTTCATCTTGTAAGTATTTGAGAGGTATAGCCAGAGAGTCCTAGAAAACAACAGGTTGGTTGTTAATAGCAAATATTTTATGGCAATACACTATACACAAGTGAACACTTTAAACCCAAATTTGACGAACTGTGACGCCTAAACTTGTCACAGGCCAACAATCTGTACCCCCTCCAGGTTTTTCTCGCCTTCTGTGAGATACTGCGGTATGAGTGGAGGAACAGAGTAGAGAAGGCTCTTAGAACAACACAACAACTCGACATAATAATTTTAGCTTTAACTCAATTAGACTGCATCTACACCTGCACCAACTTACCATTCCAAATAGAAAAATATTCTGATCTTCATTCAGATCATGTTTACGATAAGTTATACTACGTGGTGTTTCTTTGTAATATTGCTGAGAATCCTGGACACATTTTTCAATGTCAATATCTGCAATTAAAAAAAAAGTGTATCAGGCAGGAATAAATACATCATTAGCATACAACATTAGGCTAAACAAATGTTACACCGGACCAGTGGCGGCTACTGATAGGAGCAGGTACACCCCCAGCCAATAAACCAAAAATAATAACCAATTCTCCCATCCCATTTGAAGAGTAAGTTGGATATTGACCGAAAACAGGATTTTATTATTTGAATCGGCGCGCAAAACAGAGAGGCACTGGGGCACCTGACCAATCCTGTCTATTCCCGTCAAACGTTCAGTGAGTAGTTCAGTTTCTTGTCCCATTATGTTTATACTAGCTGTCGGGCCCGTCGCTGACGGGCAGAACTCGGGGTGTGTCCATCGACCTCTGTTATATTTCGGCTTCCCTATAAACCCCCGCCCCTATGCATCGTATCCGGAAGTGAACCCCCTTATCTCCTTCCCTGGTCACATAAACATTTAAATACAGGAGAAAATTCCGATCCATTGAGCCGTTTTCGCGTGATTGAAGGACAGACAGACAGACACCAAATTCAAAATCGGCATGGTTTGACTCCAATACCCAAGGAACACGAAAATCGTCTCTAAATTTAGTTATATAGATAAGGCTAATTTATTCTCGCAATATTGATAAGATTCGTGATGTCGGTCCCCGGAGATTTTTGTCGTAAGTTCAACGCCAAATATTACAAAGAGGTAGACTAGCTTTAGGGATATGAGGTGAGTAAGAAATTATTTTGCTTTGTTTTTGTCCTTTGTTGTAATAATCGAAATGAGGCTTGGGTTGAATATGGCATGAAAGAACATATTTCATATCTATTGTAAGAGTATATATTTAGTAGCGTTTTCAATTTGAAGATGAGAAAGTATACAAGATTCATCCCATTTGCATATGGTTGAAGTTTGTATTTGGCTGAGAAAAGCACCTCCCCGTTCCTTTGCGATAGACCCTCTTGATCTATGTGCACCCCCTGAGTTGCAGCGCAGGAGCCGCCACTGCACTTGATTAATAAAAAGAGAATAACAGAGACCCAAGAGCGTGAATACATACCTGGTAAATCTGAAAATAGCAATATGCATTCATTAAATCCTGAGCTGAGGAGCGTGCTACGAAATTGCTGCAGAATCGAGTATCCAATGAAAAGGGGATGGGAAGCATCGCAAAGTAACAAAGAATCCCATAAGTGAAGAATTTTATGTATAGGAAGAACATCTACAACAAAACATTAAAAAATTGGTGACATTCATGAAAAAGTTCCAGCTGTTGGGGTGGGTCAGAATTTCAACAAAGCTCGGCTCCCAAAGACAAGCAGACACAATAATGGCCACTAGGAACATGAGCATGAAACCACAAGGTTCTTAGGTCATTGAAAATTTGACAATATTAAGAATAATAATTATTCTTTGTCTGGGGGTCTTTGTCTTTTCAGATTTGTAAAAAGACTCCCTTTTAGAAAATCATTTTTCATTAATTTTTTGAAAACTACTTCATATTTGTACATTTTTTTTCAATAGTTCCTTTTGTATAGATAATTGAAATTCCATTTATGAGAACAAGTGTTGCCCACCCCATGTTACAAAAAACCAGTCGTTGACTGCTAAATGAAGCATACAAAGCATACTTACGGGAGAACATAGTGAGGAACCATGGTATGGCAAATAATTCTGGAGAGAATCCAATACAAAGTAAGTGACAGGCTAGAACTGGATCCAGGAATGCAATGAGGTGTTTTAGTTTTGCCAAGTACTCTCGAATAACAGCAGAGTTGTCTCTCAAGAAGAAATTATGAAGATATTTGTCGATAAATTTAGTTACAGAAGCGTACGCTCTGGCTGAAAAACAGACAGAGAGTTTCATAAAAAATTAGTTATGTAGAGTAATATTAGAGAATCTCCCTTACAGGGTAAACAACATCAGATCATGGATAACGTCGATGGTAATAGGTTCTAAATTAACATTAAGTGAACTTCGGTTAAATGAATGTAGGGGGGCAGAATAGTTTGATAACATTTGTGATAGAAGGGCTTGGGGAGAGGAGGTCAAATAATATCGTTGAACTGCTCATTGTGTGGCCTAGCTTTTGAGGCGAGTCCCTACCAACAGAGGTTTACCTTTGGAAGGGCTTTGACCACCTACTTAGTGACAAACAATCTTGCATTGCCATGATCATGCAAGCTAAATGGGACCCACAGGTATTCTTCTATTACAACCCAATGTGGCAGATACAAGGCAGGAGCAGATGCATAAATGCGAAAACTGATCATAAACCAGTGTCAAAGTTTACAAGGTCATGTTTTAAACAGAATTTTGCCAAGTTGTTGAGACACGCCTTAAGGCCTGTTTTCCTAGCGACAGGTTTTTTGCGCAGCAGGAACCGAATTTGCCTGAAAAACGTCGGCAGGAGCGTGAAATATATTGCGCTGCGTAAAAGTGTTTTCCTAGCGCCGTTTTATTATCTGTTCAGTTGGCGTTAAATTGTGTTGAAGGTAGCACGTGTGTGGTAACATTTGACTGATATTATATACACGCCGCGTGTCCCCAATGTAGAAAATTGCTATAGGCACGCCGTGTTTAAATAATATTTCCGAGCTACGGGACACGCGGTGTGGCTGAAACATCTAATATATTTTAAACACGCCGGAAAAGCGTTTTCGGGCCACATGGAAAAGCGTTTTCGGCCACGCGGAAAAGCTTTTCCGGCGTGTATATAATAAAAACAAGTTCTATTTTCACGCGGTGTGTCCCTAAAGCTTTACTTTCTTATTAGCACGAAATGAAGGAATGTTCAGCAGTTTAATCAAGAATCATCTTCTTGGCGATGAAGAGAAATTCCAAAGATACTTTAGACTGACCAGGGAAAGGTCTTCGTATGCGGCAGCTAAGCTGTCCCAAGCAATTTTAGCAGTTCGAGCACTCTGTATGTGAGAATTGTTTACCTTTTCTACACAGAGGGTTATTCGGGCTGAAGCGGCCTCATCCTTTTCGGGATCAACCTTATAATCCTCGCTTGAGAGCTCGATAACGTCCCTCCAGAGCTTTTCGATCCTCAACGCTGCCCGCATGAATCGTAGTTCTCTCTCCCCTTCAGTTTTTCGACCGAATTGAGCAGAGAATAACCGCGGGAATGTATGAGAATTCGGGCGATATAAACGACGAAATACGAAACCGGTGTCAACGTGGTCACCGAACACAACTACGAAACTTATGTGAGTTACGATCAACTCGATGAATCACCGACGGAAATCATGGGATACGGACACGAACAAAACGATCGCACAGGGAAACTTAAAAACAAAGGCACATTACCAGTTGAAATAATAAGTAATTTGAAATAAATTGAGAACGTTCGGCATGTGTTAACTTTTTATTCGCGACTAGGTTAGAAAGTAGAAAAGGTGGGAGATACACAGTTGCCACCAGAACAGTGAGAACACAGTTGGCACAACTGCCAGCCCGCTAAATTCAAAAGTAACATGGATACTGGATGATTGTCCTTAGTTTTGTTCGCTGAGACCATCAAACCGGTTTGAAACCGTTGGAAGTGCGTTTGGGCGTTCGCAGAGGCTTCCAGTGACATATCGGCTCGTCACGGCCAGGCTCGGCAGCCATGTTGGTGCGTTCGCTGAGTCTCTCAAACCGTTTGAAGCCGGGTTTCAAATCGTCATAACCGACTGGAGATTTTTCTCCCAACCACTTCTGACTGGTTGGAAACCACTTGAAATTTGGTGGCGGCCACGCATGCGCACCGGTTCACCCCCATCCGGTTGGAAATGGTTTGCTACCAGTTTGAAACCCACTGGAAATCAGGCTTGAGAAAGTTTTGACATGGATATGTCTATTGTCTGGGGGTCAGTCAAAAATTTCCGTCATCAAAACAAAATTAAAAAAAAAAAGTAAAAAACATTGTAACGTTGTTTGGGACACTTCCGGTGGTTGGAGAGGGTAGCGAGTATCATGAAAGTTTTCTAAAAAAGCAGACGATTCCAAAAAATGGTGAAAGATTTCTGTGCGATGAACAGTACGGAAGTTCCATTTCCCTACCAACGGCTTGGTTGTACGTGAAAATCATAAGAATTTTTTCGTTACGGTTTTGGGTGGCTCCTAAACCTAATTAAAAGTGATTGTAGTGAATATTAAACGACCTATTGTTAGCCTCGCAACAAATAAGTAGGTACCTAGCAGTTGTTTACACCGATATAGATATTGATATTTCATCAAAAATAATTTCGGTGATGGCTAAATTAAAGTCCAAGACATCCGCTGAACGTGTACAAATATACCGCCAGAGGAACTTTCAACAGCAGGTTGACGCGTTAATCAATTCGTTACCGGGTACCTATTCTATGACTAACGAGGAGAAAATTTTCCGGTATAAACAAATTATCGCAACCAGGAAACAGGAACAAACTGAAATTCGAAAGAAAGAAAGCCGAAAGTAAGAACAAGTCGAAGGTAGCGATTGAGCAGTTTGGTTCGGAGGGAGATTCAAGTTTCTTCTTGGATGCGTTGTTTTCTCACCATCTAAATATACTACGATGGTTTTGTTCGTCAGTTACTGTAGGTAACGACCTACCTATTGTTAAATTTTAAGGCTAATGAAGATAAGTGACTTTCAAAACGTATAAAATTGACCATAATAGTTTTGACGTGGGTATAACTTATGCCAGGCGGCCACTCAAAAATTGGTGCAATCAAATTTTTTGACAGGAAGAATGTGACGTTTTTTTTTTTGGCGCAATTCCTGTAGTGGCACAGACTTGAAAATTAGCATGTAGCCGCCTTGGGATTTACACTTTAAGCAGCATAGGGCCCGAATCAGCTGAGTGACTCCTAAAGCTAATTTCTATGCTATTCACTCTATGAAGCTGTTGTTTGGTATGTAGCCTCCTTAGGAATTACAGGCCCTTAAAGCTAAGAGACATATCCATGATCAGAGGTTTTTCCCAGTAAGGGAGAAATTTGATTATAAATTGAAGGTATAAATAGAATGGATAAAAGTATCAAGTATGAAAGTAGAAGAAAAATGACATTTTGGCTGATCACGGATTTTTTTCGAGTCAGCTTGTCTACACCGAAAAATCAAGATGGGAAAGGATAGCTCAGGTGCGCCTAGTAATAAGCGACCTCGTATTACGCCTCCACCCAAAAAAACTGTAGGCGATGCAGTCAAAGTGAAAACGGAAACCAATGACTGATACAGAGACATGACGGATCACCAAATACTTGGAAAGTAGCTAAGCCAAATATCACACGTATCAACTAAAAGATAACCGGAACTTTCGCGTTGTTATCCGTGGCTTACATCACACCACTGACCCAAGCACCATCATCAATGAACTGAAAAATGGACATGGCTTTGAACCGGTCCAATCGATTCCTGCTCTTCATCCAGTTACTAAGTTACCAATGCCCATATCGTCGAGGAATCAGCAACACCACCAAGCTCGTTTTTCTCAAATTTTCAGGAGAGAGAAAAAAAATCGGTTTTTTTCTCTCTCCTGAAAAGTTGTGAAAAACGAGCTTGGTGGTGTTGCTGATTCCTCGACGATATTTTTGGTGGACCTCAAAACAAATACGATAAATGCAGAGGTGTATAATATTAACAGACTTCGTAATGCGGTTGTTAAGATAGAACCACCAAAACCTAAGCGATCGGTAATTCAGTGCACAAAATGTAAGGCTTATGGGCACTCAAAAACTACTGTTTTCGCAATCCGCAGTGTGTCAAGTGTGATGGCCAACACAGTACAGAAACTTGCCTTATAAAAGGAAATGCATCCCCTATATGTACAAACTGCAAAGGTACACACACCGCCAACTACAAGGGATGTCCTGTGCACATAAATTTACAAAAACTGCGAAATAACGCACAATCTTCAAGCCAAACAAGAACGCAGTCCTACACTTCACCGCCTCCAAATCCTGCCTTCCCACCACAAACATCGATAAGTTGGGCGCCGCTACCTCGTTCATATTGAGAAATTACTAAGTCCCAAGAAACAACAGGTAATATCCACGACACACACAGCTATACAAAAAATAGACCAACTTATAGACCTACTTCAACCAATAATCGGCCTGCTTACTCAAATGTTACCCAAACCTATCAAATGACCATATCCACAAGTCGAAACCTGATAATTGTCACAAGGAACAGCCAGGGTTTAAATAATAGGTTCCACGAGGTGAAACATATCCTGGAAACACATGATATCGACATAGCTTTAATCGCAGAAACTAAATGCTACCAATTCGTGAAGATGATGGCTCGAATAGCACTAAACATCAATGGAAATGACTACTACATAAGGTCATTTTATTCTGCTTCCGATAGAGAAAATCATCGCCTGCAAAACTCAACTATATGGGCAACCTTTCATGAAATGAGCCAAAAATTCTTAGTGGGAGGGGATTACAACCGGGGGGGGGGGGGGGGCACAAACGACCTTAAAATAGCTTTATCTGAACTGTATTCTCAAAAGCAAAGGCGTTAACCAAACAATATGAAAATATACCGCCCAACAATCCAACAAGCTACCGCCCCATAAGTCTCCTTTCTATTATTCCGAAAATATTTGAAAGACTAATGCTACCAAAACTGCTATCGTATCTCACTCCAGCCATACCTAACTTCCAATTCGGATTCCGCGCCCTCCACTCCTGCGAGCAACAACTCCACAGGGTAGTGGAAGACATTCTTGGGACATTTGAAAGCCGGGAGGCGTGCCAAGGCGTTTGCCTAGACACAGAGAAGGCCTTTGACTCGTATGGCACACCGGTTTACTGTATTAATTAATCCACTATTGCCGTACACCTACTACAGGCTGGTACAGTCTTTCATCACAAACCGAACGTTCCATGGGAAGTGTGAAACCGCACAATCCCCAACCAAGAGTATGAGCGCATCGGTACCTCAAGGAAGCGTATGGGGCCCAATCATGTACCTGATATGTGTGAGCGACATCCCGGTTTCACAAACCACCACTTCTGCTATGTTCGCCAATGACCACGCCGTCCTATCACCAAATCCCTCTGGTACTGTGGCATCACAAAACATACAAGCCCATCTTGATGAAATCGAACTATGGACGAAAAATGGCGAATATCAATAAATGAAAGTAAATCGGCCGCCACAACATTTACACTCAAAACCAAGATCCTCATCAACCAACTCAAACTAAACAACACCCGCATCCCTCAAGTAAACAAAGTTCGATAACAGGGCATCTACTTGCAACAAAGGCTCACGTATGAGGAAGGTTGATGAAAAGACTTTATAGGAAGGTTGATGAAAAGACTTTGCTCGCGACTCAACCTTATAGGAAGGTTGATGAAAAGACTTTGTTCGCGACTCAACCTCCTCAAACCCTTGCTCCGACGTACGTCACCGCTGTCTCTCGACACTAAACGCCTGATGTACCTCATCCTAGTGCGCCCTATTTAGCAATACGGTTGTTCTGTCTGGGGTTTAGCGAGCAAACCCCAAATAAAGAGAGTTCAAACTCAGCAGAACAGAGTGCTTCGCCTCATGACTGACGCAACGTGGTACGTTAGAAACGCTGTCCTACACAAAGACCTCGACATTCCGGAAGTTGAAGACGTCATCAAAACGACCGTACATCGCCTCCACATCTCAATCTCAAACCATCCGACCCCTATACTCGAAAATCTGAAGTCATTATGGGAGGGATTCCAACCCAGACGGCTCAAACGCAAGAGGGCTTATTATAAAATGCTCATTATATAAAACAATTTTCTGGATTTTATAATAAGCCTGGGGCCCTCTTGCGTTTGAGCCGTCCCTCTTAAATATTTGTAATTATGATAAGTTAATAGAAAATTAAAAGTTTATAAATTTTATAAACTCTATTTTTCTATTAACTTATCATAATTATAAATATTTAAGAGGGACTGTTGGTGGACAGAATCCCTAACACACGTTCCATAGTATTTGTACAAGAAAAATTAACATCTAATATTAACGTAACACAAAGTATGTAGTACTGAAAGTTTGAATAAAATGTTGTTGAAAAAAAAAATTAAAAAAAAAGAGCTTCTCAAAGGCCGGGGGGGGGGGGGGGGGGGGTTCTCTCAACCTTAGATTATTATTCTGTTCATAAAACATCGGGAAATGAACAGGAATTAAACTAACAATCAGACCCAGACAGCGCAATTCAGTATTCCACCCCACATAGTCACTTCTGCCAGCCAAATTGAAAAAGAGAGGTTCAAAAATGTTTAAAGCGCTCAGGCGAAACGTTTTTGTTTACTGATGTTTCGTCCCTTGGGGACTTCTGCTAGGCAACCCTCGATATATGTATAAGAACACTTAGGTAGTAGAAAGAGTTAATCGTGGTTTACTTAGCTGTGTCCATGTATGTTTAGGAATTTCATGGGACAATTAGCAACAATGAAATTGTTCCGAGGAACACGCATTTATTACCTTCTTTATGAAAGTTGAGGAACAAAAATGGAGCGCAGAGTGAGTCCAGCCCTTGCCAGTATACATAGTGAGGATGACTCTTGACCCAAGCTTTAAGTATCCTCTTGAATTTCTGGTGGCCCACATGTGAAGATAGTAGTTCATTATATTGGTGGCAGCGAGGAATATCCACTTCGATCTAGAAATAGGTTATTTACTATTTTATAGTCAACAATAAATTATTACTGATGCAGAAAAGCCCTGGGTTATTTAATGAGCAAGGTTCAGCTGAGTGCTTTCTACAAGTAATAGAGCGTGGAAATGCTAGAATATAGAAAAGAAAACTCCTGAATGTGACGCTCTGCAATGCCCTTGTGAGTTTAGTAGAGTGAAAACACTTGGATATAAAAATACTGGCATTCTTAAATGAATGATGGTGGTGATAGGGCTGTGTGACAACCAACTTGTTGATGAACATTATGAAAAGAAATCCACAGATCAAGTGATCTCACTCTAGATAACCCACGAAGTTTTTGTGGGTTTCAAAAAACGTAGATTACGTTTTGTGTTGAGATCATTAAATTTTATGGTCTCACCTGACGATCAGTTGGAGCAGGAGTGTCTTTATCTATGAGATCATATTGAGCCTGATAATCTGGTGGAACATTGAGTATAACTGACCACACTTTAGCTCTAATCAATGGTGGTATGTCTTGAGCAGCTTCTTCAGATATCAACTTCATGTAGAACTTGGACTTCTGAAAATGGAACCAGATATATATGAAAAAGCCACAAAGGAGAACGAAGAAGAAGAAATTATGTGGTACCAAAAATTAATCAATTTCTACCAGTTTTCTCACAACTATGTAACATACCTGTAATAGGGTTTTGAAGACTTGTAGTCTTCTAAACTGGTATTCACTATCTCTTTCCTTGATTACTAATGGTAATAAACTTGATTCACACTCTTCTGATTTGTAATTGCTACAACAACAACAAAAACAAACTAAATTGTCTACAACAGTTTATTCTTCTCAGTATAGATTACTGTTCAGTACAATATACAATATCTTTAAGATTCCCATAACTATATGAAATAATTGGTATAGTGCGCTAAAATATAGTGTTTGTTCAAGAAGGTGATCTCCGAGTGAATGGGGGGAGTTGGTATTTAGCTCCATGATGGTGTCCTCGGTTATCCAACCAAATTCCAGGCCGACTTAATTATAATTTATTCGCATTAATTATGAATACAATTGTTACATTGTTTCATAGGTAATTTATTATATTTGGGTCATTCTCATTTGGAATGTACGTTTCGTGTCCTCAGTGTCCTCATGTTCTACACAGATTCAGGCTGATCCCAGTTTTCTCAATTTTTTTCGTTACTACCAATCCTATGTGACACAAAACACACAAAAAAATAATCAAATATACGTCTACTCTGGGTTTTATTTCGATTAGAATGAACGAAAACCTGGTTAAACCTCATGTGTGTTACAGCGGGAAGGAGCCAACAAGATAGTTCAAAAAGTGTGAGCATACATTTTTTGGAAGGTATCTGAAGCCTAAAACTTGTAGTGCTTAGTGTGAAATTTGAAAAAAAAAAGGACGCCACATCTCTTTATGACGTCACCATAGAAGTGTGTCCATCACTCTTCAAGTTTTAGCGACCTCATAAATGATACCGCTGCCAGTTAGTAGCATTGCTGATTTTTTGGCGGTCAACCTTCTGTCATCATCTCAAGCAGGTCTAGTGTCAGTGTTTGCCTCGTTCCTCGCTGGTACGCAAAGTGGGCCGGCGTCACGCGCTCAAACACTTCAAAAAAATGGTACGCATTCTTATTCTTCCGCATGTGTGTTACCATACTTACAAGGCAAACAGTTACAGGTTTCTGGCGATTTTCTGTCAATAAGCCTTGGAAACCCCTTTCATGTCGTGTATTCCACCGACCTGGGTTGGTTAGTTCAATTACAATCCTCAGATGAAACTGGTTTCTCATGTGCGTTACCGCTCGTGTATGTTATCTTTTTGATACATTTTAGGGCAAACCACTTTTTGGTATTTTTTACCAACGTGTTATTAGATGCCAGGAAAAGTTGACAAAAAAAAAAATTAAAAAAGAAAAAAAAATTCACCAACGAAACTTCACTCTTTGGCTTTTTTGGGTCGCTGAATCGTAATCTGGGATCGGTTGATCTTCATCAGGTCACGTTCAAGGTAGGGTTCAGGCAGATTTGCTTAGAATAGGGCATTTTACCTTGAACGTGATCTGATGAAGGTCAGCCGACCCCAGATTCGGATTCAGCGACTCAAACAACTAAGGGTTAGTAGGTTCTGTTGGTGGAAAAAGACATTTTTTGTGTGTGTGTGGCTGTGTAATTGCATTTTGGTTTTGCTTGTTTACATACTGGTGAATAATGAAAAATTTTCATCGAATTTCTCATCAAGAACCCGTCAACTGTACGAGATAACACTTACATAATGCGGTATTGTATAGTATCTCATGTGTGTTACCAAACAACCGAAGTCAGCTGCATACGATTTACGATTATGTTCTTCTATATCTTACAAACCCTCCCTAACCTTGTTTCCTGTGACAACAGCTATCATCATCCAACTCTCAAGGTCAGAAAGCATTGGTTCTTCCAATAGTGATCACTTTTCATTACGATTTCTGGATTGGACATGGTAACACACATGATAACGTACATGAGCTCAGAAGAAAGAGAAAAATGGTACGCATTCTTATTCTTCCGCATGTGTGTTACCATACTTACAAGGCAAACAGTTTGAGGGGAATAATGAAGAACGCAAGAAACATACAATTAACGCTAGAACGAGAATAATGATTCGTTTTTATATTTATACAATACGTATTTATGTTTATACGAATACATATTCGTACAGTTGACGGGTTCTTGATGAGAAATTCGATTAATAAGACAGTATCGGAGAGTTTTCAATAAGGGTAACACACATGAGGTTACGGTCACATAGTCTTGCAATCCAAATTAATTTACTCCCAAAAAACGGATGAACTCGCGAAGTTGTAGTAGAATTGTGGTCTGGGGAGTTGAATGGAATCAGCCAAAATGTTGGCAAGCATTAACAGTGAGATTCAAAAGTTGTCATATCGCTGTTTTGAAGAGACTCAAATCTACAGTTCAGACTAGCACGACGCATTTATATATCATTCGTGGGTTTTTACTTGTACATACCTACGTCAGCAAACATTTCAAACCCTTTTTGACCCCTTCCTATTGACCTAGGGTTATGAGAATTTTCAAACATCATTCATGGCCTGGTATGAGCCCGCACATTTTTGGCATTTTATGTCTTTACTTTGCTACATAAACTCGAAAATGAAACGCGGGACATGCAACGGAGAAATGTAACGCGGCCGCGTGGATTTCTGATGATTTTCGCTTACAACCGATTCGTTGCTACGGAACTTTATCTTCGCCAGTTATCATCGTACAAAAATCGTTCACCACTCGTTGGATAGCTCTCGATTTACCTAACCATATTACGTTAACCACTGCTGAGTGCGTGGCCGACAAGCTGCGGTATGAGCGTGATTGTTTAAATAATTGTTTACACACAGGTGATCATTCTCAATAATTTATATTGTCAACACGCATGCAAGCTTCATATAAGTTTCTGATGGGAGGGGGCGCAAAGACATAAAATGTCCCTCGTGGTTGCGTACTTGTACGAAAGCTGTACCCACCGTTTGTGTTTTAATTACATACCTACAAACACATATATTTTACTTGTAAATAGGGCATCTGTCCGTTAAATCTTTTAAGTCAAAAATAATCTGTTTGATCTGCATAGACGGACGTGGAAGGACCCATCAGTGAAACTCAGCCCCAAACAACCCGAAAAAAAGTTCCTTAACCGATTGATAATAATAACTTGTAGCGACGAGCGTTACTGTCAAAAACGGAATGGGCTCTTCAAGCGCAACAACTCGCTCGTGATTTTATTTTGGTATTTGGTATTGTAAACATTTTTTATTATTGGTTTCTCAGTGATATCCTTGTAGCCTAGAATGAATAAATTTGAAATCCCACGTGTGATTTTGGTTTATTATCTTCGATAATGAACCATTGGAATCGCCCAAAGAAAAAAATTTTTTAACCCCCCCTCAAAATTTGTTGGTTTACGTTTCAAGATACGTAGATTCAGAAAATCGAATAAAAAAAAATCCGTCCGTACGCCGTACGCGCCACTTTGCCCAGTTAGCGTTGAGTTAAAATTACGAAATTTTTTTTTATGGGTTTTGACCAACCCCACAATGGTCCTCGAAACTTTTCAGAACCCTAGGTCAAGGGGAAGGGGTTCAAAACAAATTTTGAAAATTTGAAAATCTCATATCTCGAAAAATTCATATAGAACGGTATGTTTTTTATTTCATATTCAGATAGAGTTTGTTCCGTAGAATTTTTTAAGACCATCCGCAGCTTTGTAGGACCAGCAGTTCGTTCACAATGACGGCTCAAAGATTGTGCCTCACAACACGATCGTGACTCAAACTGTTGAAATACAGGTCCATTTTCATACTAACAAGCTCTTTGGAACATCATATGGCTTAAGTGAGGTCGAGTTTGTTGTTCTGAGGTGCGTTTCGTGCTACTGAAATGAAGGTAATTTCGAATGTTTGTTGGTAGGTACTTCTTTTATAGAAAAATTATTACCGACGTAGTATTAAAAACCCCAGAATTATATCGTATTAATTGATCATAATTAATAATAATTATTATTAATAATAGATACGAATTAATGATACCTAACAATAAATTATAATAATTATCACTAGGTACTTGATAAAATTGTTAATAACTAGTGATAATTGATAATAATAATTAATCTAACATTTAGAATATAGACATTCAGACCTAGTGATCTAAACAGAAGGGTGATCTGTACAAAGAAGATAATGAACCGTTGTGTCAAGAATTTGCAGAGTTTTTTTTTTTTACAGAAGCTTTCCGTTTGTAAGCTCAAAATGAGCCCCAAAATACGAAGGTTTTTAAGTATTACACACAAGGCACACTTGACATCTGACAAACAACTATAGATATCGAATCACATTGACTCAAGACCCGAATCCTCATTTATACTATAACGTTTCTAATATTTGAACATTGTTTACCATCAGGGTAAGTAAACGGGTTTAATCACCAATTTTGGGCAACGTTGAAGTAATAACAAATACTTACCTGGATTTTATATGAGGGTATCTACAGGATTCTGGAAGCTTTTGAAATCTTCCAAGGAGGTGAGTCACGTTCAGTGGAATCATACTGGATTCAAGGCACTGGGGCTCGTCTTTGTTATCACCAAATTGCATTCCTTCCAACATCAATAACCTAGAATACGAGAAATATTATTACTTTTTGTTTTCACCAACAATGAACAAATACTAGAACTGGATCAACGATTTTTAGAACATCATTTAGTGGGACTTGTACGTACAATGATAACTATTTGCATCCTCGCCTATACACTTATAGACCTTCGTGTAGAAAACGATTCAGGAAACCACAAGTAGTCTCGCGTGAGGTACGGTCGAGATAACACCTCTACTCTATATTGTTTAACACCTCTACTCTATTAACATGACACTATCGCGCTAGTTCCAAGTTCCTTTTACCGGTCAACATCTATTGTGCACTTCAACCTACGTTGATAGGCGAGTCCGTTTCCACAATGTTGAGTTCAGATGGTGAAGATGCCGAACCAGAAGAAAATAACGAAAACAATTCATTACCGCTGTCTTCAATTATCAACCCAACGTCATTGTTAAATCCTTCCATGTCATCGCAAAAAAAGGCGCCCAGCTGCCGTTTTGGGATGTTGTCAGGATATATACCAGTAGTATATAACCAAGTTTGCAGCTTCGAAAGACCTATGCTAACTTCAGGGTGCTCGAAAAACCTCGAAATTTTCTGACTATTTTCAGTTTTTGGCTAATATCTCCTGAACGGTACGTCCCCCGTAAAAACTTACCCCATTCTTTGTTAAAGTAGACTAAATGTGCTACAATTTGAGACCAACCCCAGCTCGGTAGGTCCAATACTTTCGGAGATACGGCACATCGAAAATTTACGACTTTTTCCAAAAAGTTGAAAATTGTAGTTTTACTGGTCTTTCGTACAAAATATTGGCTAAAGCACTCATTCTACGTTTAAAGTCCATATAGAAGAATTTGTCGAGGAGTTATTCAGCTTTCATTTAAGCCCAGACGGAAGTCTGTAGGCCCCATAGTTACCGTGTAATTTCGAAAAAACCAAATATGGAAAAGAAAGGATTCTTGCAGGGATGGCGGCTGGCAATATGTGGTACCTATTGTGAAGGGAAAAGGGGTTAAAACAGTCTAACTTCATGTAAAAAACATGCTGATTTATTTCATGCATGAAGATTATGAAACAAATTGTATACGAAAAAATTGGATTACGAAACAATGAAAGTTTTACACACCAAAGCACATAACAACATAAGCAACAATAAATTATAATCTTCAAGTTGCCATCAAATGAGCGACACAAATAAGTATTAAACAATCATTTTAAAATTGGAAAAACAGAAGCAAAATAAAGACACACTTTACAAACACAGTCAATTCTTTTGTCGTAGCCTTTTTGAGGGGCCTGGTTCGTCTGGTAAAGTTGGAGCGATCTCAAATGGCTCGACAAGTGTAAAAGGATTGTCGACGTCTTCCTCATCGTCGGTTTCTTCAATCGAAGTGGGTGGAGCATTGAGACACGTCTTCCCCTGGCTAATTTTGCAAATAGCTGAGCATTGAGGCCAGCTTTTCGACAGGAGCAGCTCCCTCCGGCACATCCTTTTCTGCACGCGCTGGACAGCAATTTCAGCAGGTCTGGTGCCGCTGGGTCCTTTGTTGTCGTCACGGGTTGCAGCCCCTGCTCAGTCCTCGTCCAGCCCCAGTTGGTAGGCTCCATTTCTACCCCCCAACCACTTCTGCACCTGGTGGTAACAGCGAAAGGAATGCTGAGCGGCAGCCTCTTCGGTTGGGGGTAAACGAGCCAGTTGGATCTTTGTGTTGGCGACTGATTGGATGAATGTAGAGTAGCGGAGGGTGTGAAGTGCATCCTCTTCACCCCACCATACATACAGAGCCACGAGGCATCTTTGTCCAGCCTTGGCTATCTCCTCGTGAGTGGCATCACGGTGGAGGAAACTGGAAGCCACGTCAATCAAGTGAGTACTTTTGGCATGGACATCCATCATCTCCGTGAATGCGTGGATGACCAACTCCAAGCCAGGGTGAAAAATAAGCTCTCCGCGATTGAAGGACTTCGTTGAGAACTGCACCCATTAGGTACCACCTCTGGCACTTTTTTGGAAGTAGGTACACGTTGTCAGCATTAGAGCCCAATGCATTAAGCAGTACCAGCAGGTCTACATCCTTTCCTATTATGATAACTTGCTGGTACTCCAGGCTCTTCCCAAGTGCTGTTCTGACGATGAGGGAGTCTGCATCCTCTGGAGCGACCTTTTATTCAATTCCCTGGCTTTGGAGTCCAGAGCAGAGGAAATCAATAAGGCGCCGCTTGTTGTTATAGTTAGAAAGAGGTTTTTCTTGAGGCACCTTGATTAATGTGTTCTCCTCAAACATAATATTGCTGCATGCTGCAGAGGATGTGTACCGACGCAACCGCTCGGCAGTTTTTGTGCTTTTTGAGACACCATCATCAGGATAGCCGTCGAACACAACTACCACATTTTTTCCAAAGTGGTTGCAGGTGTAGCTGATGTAAGCAGCTATAATCGCCCTGATGGAATCATTCCTGTGCCAAATGACCTTATGGAGTAAGTAGCCTCCATCTACTACAACGCACGTTGTAACTCCAATGGCGACATTCTGAGGTAGTGGAGTGAAAAAGGAGTAGCTTCAATGATAAATAATTACACCAAATCACATGAATATTAACAAGAATAATAATTGCTATACCTAATCATTATTTTAATTATTTAAAAAAATTTGATACCTCACTACTTACGCTTTACATTCTAATTATATTAACGTTACATTGTCTTAAGCCCCTTTTCCTTCACAGTAGGTACCATATTATGTTGCCAGCCGCCATCCCTGCAAGAATCCTTTCTTTTCCATTTTTGGTTTTTTCAAAATTACACGGTAACTATGGGGCCTACAGACTTCCGTCTGGGCTTAAATTGAAGCTAAATACCTTCTCTACTAATTCTTCTATGTGGACGGACTTTAAACGTAGAATGAGGGCTTTAGCCAATATTTTGCACGAAAGACCAATAACCGTAGACCAATAGCCGTAAAAATGAACTGTGAAAGTTGTGTTGACACCGTCTCGCCGAAAAAAGCACTGGTTTGTAGAGGATGCAAAGGGAGATACCACTTTGCCTGCGTGGGGATCTCGCAAGAAAATTATGGAAAATTGGGCAAAAAGAAGTTAACATGGAAATGCACCAAGTGTCAAAAAAAGACTGAAAAAAGGCAGGAAATAGTGGAAAGTGAAAGTTAATTGGAAACGGAGTTTGAATCGGAAGAAGATGAAGAAAAACAAACAACAACCGAACAAAATACAATGCAAAATAAGATCTCAGAAATTCTGCGCAACATGAGAAAACTGCAACAAAGTTCTAAGAGTGTGGAAAAAGCTGTGGAATTTAATAGTGGAAAAGTAGAAGACATGGAGAAGAAAATCACAAAACTAGAAGACACTATGAAAAAAATGAACAATGTGAATGCTAAAATTACAGAGGAAAATAAGATCTTGAAAACAGCAGTCTGCAACCTTACCGAAAAAGTCAATCATTTGGAGCAAAAATCACTGGATAGGGACCTCGAACTTTTTGGGCTGCCAGAAACACCGCAAGAAGATGCTAAAAAGGTAATCATAGAACTATCTAAATGCGTTGGAGTGGATGTGAAAGACGATGACCTAACTACTGCATACAGACTCCGTACCAAAACCAAGAAGGAAAAAAACATCATCACATTCAGACTCAGAAGTATAGAAGTGAAGAATAAATTACTGGGCTCGTTCAAAGCAAAAAAAGGAGTCTACACTTCGGATATATCTGCGAGTTTTAGCGAAAAAAATAAAATATTCTTGAATGAGAGGCTCACGCCAAACAATAGGCGTTTACTATGGTTGGCAAAGAAAGTTCGCCAGGCCTACCAGTATCGATTCGTTTGGAGCTCAGATGGAAGAATACTCATGAAAAAAGAAGAGCAGGCGAAAATTCTCCACATCACACATCAATCGCAACTGGAAGAAATGGACAAAAGAAACTAGAGGATTTCTTTTCAAATAATGGGAACCAAACCATATAGAGCAAACGGAGAGTAGTGTTAGTGAAGTTTCGTCTTTGTTTTTTATTTTTTCAACAATGGCGGTTTTTAACACGTTTTTTTTTCGCAAATAGACGATATGGTTCATGAAAAAATTTGTACAAGCGTTGAGGAATTAAATTCTTTGATTGGAGATGAAAGCAGAAGTGTTAATAATAGTTTCAAATTATTATCTACAAACATACGTAGTATTAATAAGAATTTTGACGAATACATTTAAAATCTGCAAACGTGTAACTTTCAAGCTGATGCTATAATTTTTACGGAATGTTGGAATACAAATTAAAAAATACTGCAAAGTATAAAGGGGTACAAAAGTTATAGTTCCACTACATACATTAACCAAAATGCAGGAGTTGTAATTTTCTTGAATAATAACTGTAAAAATGTAACTACTGAAGAAATTAGGTTACCTCACTCTACCTGTGTAAAGATCGAATCTGAATGGAATGGGCAAAAAATTAGGATTTATGGTATTTACCGCTCACCTGTTGACAAAATACAGGAGATTGAAGATTTTTTAAAGCAATTGGATGAAGAATTAGGGAAACATAAAACAGCGAGTAACTTTCTGACAATTGTAGCGGGTGATGTGAACATCAATATAGGAGCTAATAATTCCTGATCAACAGCTTGGTTTCAGGGAATCCCACTCCTGTCCTCTTCAGCTCCAAAGGCTTGTAAAATACATCAAAACTTCTTACCACAACAAAGAAATCTGCAGAGCAGCGTTTTTTGATGCTGAGCAAGCATTTGACAGAGTTTGGCATGAGGGACTGCTGATCAAGGTTAGGCCCCACCTCCCGAGAAACCTACTAGACCTTCTCAAGAGCTACTTGGATGGAAGAACTTTCGTCGTTGACGTTCAAAACGAGATCTCTCAAGTTCGAAAAATACAAGCTTCGGTCCCACAAGGTAGTGTCCTTGGCCCATATCTCTACATCTTATTCTGCCACGACCTACCGTTACCAGCTCATCAAAATTTTTCGGGACTCTTTGCTGATGACCTTGTGTATGCCTTCAGTCGACCAGACGCAGGGGAAGCTGCTAATGTCCTACAAACGCTCATTCACGAACTTGGACAATGGTGCACAAAATGTAGATTAAAAATTAATCCCATCAAGTCAGTTGCAGTGACATTCACCTACCGACGGAGAATTCGAAATATTCCTCTGTTCTATGAAGGAGTCCTACTCTCAACCGCATGTAGCCACAAATACTTGGGTATCACCCTAGATCGCCGTTTGACATTCCAGGACCACGTTTCTAATCTAATCAGAAGAACTAAAATTAGAACTACCATTAGAACTAAAATTCAGCAATAACCACTCCACTCACATCAACCAACTCGCAGCCGACGGATTCTCGTCATTCCCCAACAGACGACTAGTCAGACCACGACACATCCGTACTCAACTTAAGCCACTATTCAACAACCGCAACCTATCTCTAACCAACAAAATACTTATTTACAAAACCCTCATACGCCCCATTTGGACATACGCCTTGCCAATTTGGGGAACGTGTTCAGAGTCCCAATTCAGACGGCTTGAAGGGCAGCAAAACAGCATCCGACAGCGCAATATAATTCACATCCCACCCTTTGTTCGAAATTCATCTATATACAACGACTTCAAAATAGAAACACCATCCGAATACCGGCTTTCCTCCATGCAAAAATTCAGCAATAACCACTCCACTCACATCAACCAACTCGCAGCCGACGGATTCTCGCCATTCCCCAACAGACGACTAGTCAGACCACGACACATCCTAGATTTCGTTGATTGACAAACAGCTGATAGGTATTTGATGTATAAATACGATTTACAACCGCATTAAGCGCCCTACCGCATTGTCAATAAGGTATAGTACATTATATTGTAACTGAATTAAAAAAAAAAAAAAAAAAGGAAACCACAAGAAACACAGAGGAATCAAGTTGCTACATCTAGCTTGAGGAACGCCAGCTAGGTTAGCAACTGGCAAACCCATGGCAGAGGTTTACCTGGTAGCATGATGAACGGAAATACCGTAATAGAATAAATACTCAGTCCTGTGAATAGGCCTCTCTGATTTGATGAGACTCTGTCAACACTCATGCCAGATGTAACATGTAACGTGAACAAATACCAATTCAGAGGGAGTTTGTACCATGAAAAGAGCTGAGGGCATTTGGTGTAGACAAAGTAGTGTGGGACAAGATAATGTAAGGAGAGAAGAAACTTGATCTCCTTTCAGTTTCATCATGCGGGGAAGTGGTATGTGCGGCGTGATGAGCTGAGGGCATCTTGTGTAGGCGAAGTAGGTAGTGTCGATCAAAATAATGAAAGAAGAGAAGAAGCTTGATCTCCTTTCAGATGTGCAAGGTCGAAGTTAGTAGGGAGAGTCAGGGTTGTTATTACATTAAACTTGTCCAACTCTTCACAAAATCACTCTAAACACGCGTCGCAATCATTAAATGTTGCGTCTGAACATATGGTTAGTTACCAACACATGTTCCAATGTTTATCTTGAATTATGAGTTGCCAATAGAATGGTTGTTCATGTTTTGCCATTGACTCAGTTTTGTGTGCTCTCAGATTATACACTTTTGGGGTTGCATCACAGTATGTAAAAATCTAATCTTATTATGTCTTAACAGATCAAGCCAAATTTTTATACTAACTCTATTGTAATTCTAAAGCTGGTTGTCCACTAAGTCGGCAGATCAGCGCGGCCAAAATCTTTCTCTAGAAATGTAATGGAAAATGAATGGCAGTCCGTCCACTAGGTCGAAAATTTGCACAATACGCAATCCGCACTTTCTGCTCCATGTGAACCCGCCTTCACACTGCTCGGACTGGCGTGTTTTCCAGATTTTAGAGTCGCGCCGCTCCATAGTGGACGACCAGCTTACTTCCTTACACAAACAAAACAGGTACAACTCAGACTTACTTAGGCAAAGACAGTATGGGAGGTGTGTTATGTATAAGACCTTTCTTCTTCAGCTCAGAATAGACATCACCCCCAGATAATTGCCAATAATGGTACAATTCAATCATTGCATCATGATTCAAATTGGCTTCTGTCCGGGTAAACCTGAAATGCCTAAAAGACGAAACAGAACACAATTAAATCAATTCATCTGTTGATTTTTAATGTTGCCAACTAAATCTTACCACCTCATTTGTTGATTGCTCTGTTGGTGTTGGTTGATTGTTCTGTTGTCAAGTGATGTTTGGATGTCATATGAAGATTTACTTATTTTAGGAAAAAAATATTATGGTCAAGATATTTTCAGGAGATCAACAATCCACTGAAACCAAGTTCAGAACCACCATTACGTATATCTTAACCGACTGGTGCGAATTTCAAACTCCCAAAAACCCAATGCGATCTCTGTTTCCCTTTAATTCAACACATCTTCAATGTGACTTACTTAGAATTTTGTACTTCTGCATTGACCAGACGAAAAATTTCCAATGAGAGGAGATCCTGCGCAGTTAGACGCTCAGCTGGATCAATTTTGAGCATATTACTCATAAGCTCCTTTATCTCAACAGGAAACTTCTAAAACACACAAACAACCATTCAAGTATCATCATTATGTCTAAATGGATTGATGCATCAAACAAATGGGATATTTGGATATTACAATTTAAGATAGTAATTTACCTCATACAGTGTTGATTTCCCACATTGTTCAGCTATGGCATGGAAAACATTGGGTTCAGTAACCAAATTTATGATTTTCCGTAACGTTGAATTCAAATCCTGGTTAGTCCAGAGATCACAGCCTAATAATATTTCTGCTAATATAATTCCCATCGACCAAATATCCGATGGTGATGAGCTTTTGTCATTGGGGCCATTCAAAATTATTTCTGGGGCAGCATATTTTGGAGCTCTGCACATAGAAAATGAATAAGTGGTGAAATTATGACAATAATAAAAACGAATGAATAAGGAATATGGTACCATCTGTGAGACATTGCCCAACAACCTTCATGATTAGAGCTAGTGTTGCAAACGAAAATCCTTAACAGTAAGCATTTTTTGGTACTTTCAGAGAAAAACGCACATATAAGGAGTAAGATTCAATAACAAGGCCACTGTTGTAATCACAGTCTTTAAAGGAAACCGAATTTGAGCAAATGCAGCACTTGATGAAATTCATACTGATGGTCTTCTTTTTAATAATCTTAAGGGTAGTAGTGAAAAAATAATAATAATAATAATTAAAATAAAAATAAAATACACAGTAAATGAACACTCAGGGTTATTGTTGAAAGTTCAGAAAGCATCCTAAGCTAGTGGAGTGTTTGCCAAAATAATTATCAGAAGAGGGGTACAATTACTACTGATCAATGAACTCACGTAATTGGGAACAGGACGTCAACTCCACTTCCAGTCATATAGTAGAGACCGAAATTGAATAGCTTCCAGATGTTGTTCACTAGAAATATATTTTCTCGGCTCAAACATCTGTGGACAATGCCGTTCTGATGGAGATACGCCAGGGCTTCTAATGCATCTTGGGCAAACAGTATTATGTCCACCCAATCTTCAAAGGAATGTGCGGATAAGGGTATTCCTACTCGTTCACATACAATGACAGTCCTCTCTGAAACAGTCGGAATAAGTATTTGGATGGTAGATTAATGATTTTAACAAGAAGAAATTCTTACTCCAGTGTCTATCGTGCCTCCGTTGAGTGAAGACGTGATTCTTATCGTACCTCTGTTCAGCGAAGTATAACTATTTTTCTTGTCCGTCGTTGGACCTGTCCACAAACCGACTGATTGTTATTCTCAAGTGTGGTCAAAGGTTGACAAAAGAGTGAAGTAGGACCTGCACTATGACTGGTGATGGGGGAGGGGCGGACCGCCTTCTCCCGAAAACTCTCTTAAACGCACACCCGAAGCGGGACAAAGTGATCGTACACAAAACTATCTACGTTACCAAAAGAGCGTGAAGAAAGCAGCTAACGACTTAGTAGACTTTAAAGGTTTCACAGAACGCAAATTGTTTGTATACATACCAGATTCTTTGATTTACAGAATGGGTGTCGTCCGACATATCGATATATCGTTAGAGGATGAGGAAATAATTCGTGAGGTGAACTCACCTGCTAAAATAGTTAGAATGAAAAGGCTATCCCGCACAGTTAAACAACCAGACGGATACCTGATTATGTATCGATTTATGGAGTACGAAGCAAGGTAAATGCATATGTCCCACCGGTTCGAACAAGTGTTTTATGTCACCGAATAGGTCACACTCAGTTCCAATGCCGGGATGGACCTCGTTGTTTACACTGCGGAGATAAGCATACAACCGATTCATGTACAGTAGATCAAACGAACACGATTAAATGCATAAACTGTCACGGGACAAATCACAAGGCAGATAACCGTGACTGCCCTCTTTTAGTTGAGCGCCAAAAGAAAATAAGCGAGCGTGTCATGAAGGACTCTTTCTCAACTGTAGTGAAAAACAGATACTCCATCCTGTCTAATAACCAAACCAACGAAACTGAATTAGAACAATTTCCAGAACCTGAAATTACTTCCCATATATCACAAAAAAAAGCAAAATCGACAGGCATCACGCCCACAACCATACAAAAGACCTACTACATCTATCAGACCACCTCCAAAGGAAGACTGGTTTCACGAAAGTATGCAGTATAACGCGACTCGACGAGATGAAATGCAGAATCAAAGTTATCAAAAGTTACCAAACAAAACAAGACAAATAGGAAAACAAAGCAGCTTGAACGATGAAGACAATGGTATGGATATCGATACACACGAAATAGCTAATACACACGTCGGCAGCTAAATCCATTTGTGAACTGTTTGAGCAAAATCAACATGAAAGTACTCAAAACACTGTGAT